>VZUI01036702.1:0-385337 GCA_013401135.1 Cettia cetti | reverse complement strand
AAAAAAAAAAAAAAAAAAAAAAAAAAAAAAAAAAAAAAAAACCCAAATTCAACCCCCAACATAGGGTCAGGTCTAAGTGCCCAGGGCTGAGACAAAAAAGGGCTCCTGGACCATAGGAAGGAGGAGGCATAGGTGAGGATTTCCTGTGTGGCTGCTCAGGGCAGCTAAGACCTACCAGAACCATCTCTGTGTCACTGGAATCGTGACTTTGAGAAAAATAAATTTCTTTGGTAGCTTCCAGTTTTCTGCTGTTTCTTGCCAAAAGGCCGACGTACTCAGAGGACATACATGAAAAGCATGAAAATTAAAAACAGATTCCAGCTCGTGTGTTCTTGTAAAGTCTGATAAATTAGAGATGCGTGGCCAGCTTCTTTGCTTTCTTTAACCTTGTTAATGACATATCTATAATGAAAATTTACATACAGAAAATTAGGGAAATTCTACCACTAATTTTGGTCAAGAAGCTTATATACACTTAAGTTTTTCATTGTTAGATGTACCCTTATTACAGGCCAAGAGAACCAAGATTTTAGGAGGAACCAGCAAAAGCTTGAGTAGTCATTGGCCCAAAGAAGGTCATGGAATCTAGAAGGAAAATTTTGGTTATAATGAGTGCCCAGATGACCTGTTTAATATTTCCTTTTCTTCCCTAAATCCTATATTCCTTTTTATCTGTAAGGGGGTGAAATAATACTTTAACATGGCATGTTTATTGGCTTTCTAAAAAAAATTGTTATGCATAATATCTGTGTTTGACTTTTTTACTGGTCTGAAAAACAAGCAGTACATTGCCCTGCTATCCTCTAGGAATCTCTTACCCTGATATTTTTCTTATCCTTTGCTGCCTGAATTATTTACAGCCTTTCTATGTGAGAAAAATGTATGGATTAACAATGATCCTGTCTATCTTGTCAAAACCAAGATCTCTAGATCCATGTTACAGCCTTACTTTTGACTCAAGCCTCTGTCAGGGTCACACAGACCCAAGGGCCCTCACCATTTACCTACTTTGTCCAATGTATTTCATTATTTCCATTCTGACAAGACAAATAATTAAGGCTGTTGTTTAGATTTGTTTAACATCTTTTTGATCAATAACTTTGTTCAATGTGGACATTCATTGCCAGCCAGAGATGGGATAATTAGAATAGGAATATAAGTGCTTTTAATAAATTGCCCTGCAAACAGGAGTAATCTTGGGAACAGAATTAGAAAACCACTTTCTTCTGATTCCAGTGAACATCCCTCTGTTGTACACCAAAAAGGAAAAAAATGAAAGCGCAAAGCCAGACACTTAAACTATCATTTTATTAAAAGAAATTACAAGAGTGCATAAGATGTAGGCCACAAAAGGGGACTGGAAAATGTGATTTGTGAAAAATTAATTCTTTTCATCATCCTGTAGCTACATGAAGCAATATATTTTAATTGGCTGGATGCAAGAACCTATATTTTGCCTCTTTTCCTACTTCCCTTTTAACTGCAGTGTTAGCCTTCTTTTATGAGACCAAAGATGGCAGGGTACCAGCACAGTGAGGAAGAAAATATCTTACCATACATGTAGTGTGGGGGCTCAGCCAGGGGGCTGAGTCTTACCAGAATGAAAGGGAGAGGGCAGAAAAAAGTTCTTGTATTGCAAGTTATCCAGGAAGAATTCTCACCCACAAGGTTGGTGAAGTAGCACCATAAGAACCATTGTGAGGGCACGGAAAACCCAAAATAAACCAAAATGAAAGCATAGGAAACTACTGGTTCCCTAAGGAAAGAAAAATCCAAGAAATAAGAAAAAACGTTCTGTCTTCTTTTGGTGAGGGACCTTTTCATCAACTAAAAATAAATACAACCCCCTTTTTTTCATAGTCAAGAAGTGGAGAGACAAGTAAACAAATGCGTTACAAACCACTTAGGCAAGATTTATTGGCAAGAGCCCTGTATTGTGAGGAGGCCTGAACCTCTGATCCAGAGCAAGGATCATGAATTCTCTGTGGAAAATGGAGAGAGAGAATGTTCCAAGTCCCAACAACTGTAGTTTGATTGAATAAAACATTGCAATAATGTCATATCCAGTTTTTCCTAAGCTTCTATTTTAGGAAATACAGAAGTATGCTTCCTGATTAATATAATTTAAAATGTCAATAATTAAATATTTAAGTAGATGTACATTTGAAGTCATAGCTTCAGGTCTCAGCAGCAGCCAGCCACTGAGAAATAATGCATCATTTCTCAACAGCCTTTCTGAGCAACAATTTCAAGCCCTTTTGTATCAGGCCACAGATAGCTTGTATTTTTAAGATATCCTTCATTATCAAAAATTATCATTTTGTCACAACTCTCATAAATACTTCTTTTATTAGTGACAATGAAGTACTGTAGGGAACATTGAAGGAGATGCTGAGGATATTTATAGTACTGTGAATGTGAGAACCAGAAAGGAGAAGGGCAAGACCACACAGGGGTAGACACAGGAACTTACAGAGATGTGTATGCTCCAAGTGGAAGGGATGAAGTGTGCAAAGCAATACCAAATACTTCATTTTTAATTTGTCCAACTACTCAGCGAGAACTTTTTCTGTAACCAGCAAAGACAAATTTAGAAGTTCTCTCAAAATTGTCTGCTATCCATTAGCAGGTGAAATATGACATCAGTGCTCTTTTATATCTATTTTACTTTAAATTCAGATATCTTCTGATGTCAATTGTTATATGAAAAGGATGGGTTTGCCCTTAAAGAAATACATTAATTCCATTTTAAATTCCCAGCTGCCAAACCACTGATCTTTTGTTTCCAGTAAAGAGGCAGCCCAAGCTTCTCTAGTTAGCAATTAGTTTAAATTTCACCTTTTCCCTGGTTTAGATGGAAGAAAACATGTTAGCATAAGAATTTGCCTAAAATAAAATCAAATCAATGAGATTGAATAGGATTAATTCATCTCACTTTCATTGCCTGAAAGACACAGCATAGTTAAGGTGGAAGCTACATTACATTAAACACTTACTAGCCAAAACTGATCCAGGTCAAAGCCATTCAAAATTAAACCTCATTGCAGGTAGTTTAAAAGCCCAAGAACAACACTTGGCAAAACAGTGTGTATTTTCAAAAAAAATTTTTTTAGAAAGCTTTTGGAATAAATTCCAAGCAATTTTTTTCAATATCCTTCACTGGTATAGGAAGAGGTGAAAAAAGGACCTAAGGTAACAAAAAATTTTAATCAAACACAAACAAGATATTTTATCTCCCTTTATTCTTTAGCATATTTTGAATGTTATTACTACTTTTAGCCAACATAAATCAAGATGAATTTTATTAAATGCAGTAGTGAAGCATGATTTTGGAACATAGTTGAAAGATCACTTTGGAAACATCAGAACAAAGCCTTTTCATTTTTCACAAAGAATCCCCATTTCACAAACATTTTTAATCAGGTCAAAACTGCAGTTTCCTGTAAAAGTACTGTTCACCTAAGAAATGGCCCTGACCTGCACGTTTGGGCACTCCTACACCAGGCTGGAGAGCAGGGGCTTTGCTGAGCCTTCCACAGCGTAAAGGGGGACATCACCTGTGAACCCTTCCACCCTGAAGAGATTTAGCTCTAGACCATGTCTGTACTGGAGGACTGAGGTAGCACAACCTGCCCCTGACCATGTATGTCTACACAAACACGTGTGTATGCGTATGAGCACATGGTCTCTTTGCATACACCCACACACAGATACCATAGGTACACATACATATGTACTGGCTGCTGCTTTAGCCTTATTTGCAGCCAAGAGCATGACACAAGGATGTGGTACCAGGAAACACAGTGATATCTCAGAAAAAAAGTCCTTTCTACTACCCACAGATGCAGCAGAAGTAGATTATCTCACACGAGTTTCCATGGTAAACTAAATTAATGAAAAATGCCTCATTTCGGAATTGCATCACCAGAGAGCAATTGTAATGGAAGTAACAATGAGATATGTCGGTGATAATATTCTTCCTCTTCAATGTAGAATGTGAGGAACATATCCCTGTTGTGCAGTAAATGCCAATACATGTAGCCAAAGTGTTTATTGTTTTGAAGCCCTCAGGAAATTTGGGTAAAAACTAAAGCCAATTTTTCTATTGGATCATTCACTGAAATGAATGTTCATTATAATACAGAGAAATGAAACAATGCAAGGCCATTTTAAATTTAAATATATTTTAGCAAGTAGAGCAAGGACTGCTACATTATTCTCTCAGTAGGATGTGAGCTGCTGTATCAGTAAGCATCTGTTCTTTGTAATTCCTCCAGTCAGAATCCAATGATTTAGTAAATATGCAAAGAGCCGTACTTCTGAAAATTAACATTTTTCCTGAGGTGTTTGTTTCTAGTTCCTATACAGCAGATGGCACTGGTGGAATAAGAAGTTACGATGCATGACAACTTGTGGAAGCCCTTCAGAAGGCCCAGTCAGGTTCTGAATGCCTGCAAGAACAGACACCCCCCGAACTACTTCAGCAAACTGTCCCTACATTTTACAAGTTTTACCACCAAGGAAATTAGTGTTTTCTTATTCCTAAATGGAATTTGCTCTGTTTCAATTTGTGTCTCTTGTCACTGGATACCATATTAAAGAGCCTGGAGCTCCCTTCCTTGCACCCTTGAAATATTTATGTATGTTGGTAAGACCGCCACCTGAATCTTCTCCAGGTGGAAGAGTCACTGTTCTCTCAGCTTCTTCTCATGTGTTAGATGCTCCAACTCCATAATCATCTTTGAGACCTTTTGCTGGACTAACTCCAGCATGTCCATATGTCTCTTGTACAGAGGAGCCCAGAACTGGACTCAGTGCTGCAGATGCTGACTAGAGGGGAAAGATTACCTACTCTGATATTCTGGCAGTGCTTTTCCTGATGTAGCCCAGGGTGATTTTGGCTTTCTTTGTTGCAAGGACATACTGTCTGTGAAGATCTCCAAGTCCTTTTCTGCAAAGAACTTTGCATTTAGCTTTGGTGAATTTCATGAGATTCCTGTTTCTTCTGCCTGTTGAGGTCCCTATGAACTGGTAGCACGACCACCACATCTAATAAGCTATCCTCCAAGCTTTTTACCATCTGCAAATCTGCTGAGGCTGCACTCTGTCCCACTATCCAGGCTATCAATGTTAATGTTAAACAATACTCATCCCCGTACCAATGGTGATACCCGGCCCTTCTCAAGGCAGACACTGTGCTGCTGGCCACAACCCTTGAAGACTGATATTTAAGCCAGGTTTCAGGCCACCTTATTGTTGTTCCTTTATTTAGTCTGTATTTCATCACTTTTTCTGCAAGGCTTTTACAAAGGACAGGTTTGAAAGCCTTGCCTACCTCAAGATCCACTACTCTTCTCCTTGCCCTCCAAGCCAGTCAAGGAATCATAGAAGGCTATTAGGATTATGACGTATGATTTCCCCTTCTTAAATCCTTGCTATATAAACCAAACCACCTTCTTGTCCTTATTATGTTAGGCAAAGCTTTCCAGGATTAGCTGCTCCAGCATCTTTCCAGGCACTGAGATGAGGTCATCCAGCCTGCAGTTCCTTGTATTGTCCTTCTTGCCCATGGCTTAAATTGGGCAAAATAAATTACACCTTTCTTCTGAATTGATGCAGATGCTTCCTCCCTCTATACTTAGATGCAGCATCTCAAAATTAAAGCAAAGAGCATTATTTTGTTTTGAACATATTTTTCTATTTTCACCATTTCTGAATCCCCAAATAGTTACTAAAAGAGCATTCAGATATTCTACACTATTGAGAGAATGCTGGGGTTCTGGGACAGTTCCAAGTGACTGCAGCTGCAAGAAATGTAATGGGTGTTTTAGAAGAAATCTCCTGTGATAGCTTCAGAAAGGTTGTAGTTTGTCAGGTAGGCACGTGGACTACCCTAGGATGACACTTATATTATTGCCATCATCCTGATAATGACTGCCATTGGCCAAATGCTGCCAGGAAAAGGCTACAAAAATCACGGAAAAATCCTTTGACTGTAGTCTAAACTGACTGCTGAGTCAAAAAAGTACATCCTATGCCCTCACAGGGCTGTGTTTAGGAGGAACTTGAAGCTATTCAAGGTAGAGAGACAGAAGAAAGAACATGGATGGTCAATTTCCTTTAGTGTCACTATGAAACTGGACCTTTCTTGGGATTTACAAAATATGCTGTCCATCTCAAGTTCTATTTATTTTTATTTATGCAGTTTTTGATGAGAAGGGTTTTTTCCTTTAGGAGACAAAATAAATCCCCAGAGCTGTTATATAAGGTTAGATGGTGCTTGGAAACTTCTGGAGCATTCACCCTGGGCATTAAATCCTAGTTCTGAATTTTCCAGCTTTTATTAGCACTTTAAATATTACAGTCCAGCTGATTTGTTTTTATGTTTAATACTGGTGTTAAAAAGGTGAGGCCAAATGGAACCTTTCATTTACAAGTGCACTTTAAAAGCATTTTGATAGGAGAAGTTCTTAAACAGGTTACAACTTTCTATTCTGACATGCTACGTGTGAGTAAAAGAATCGAGTCAGAGCAATTTCCTCACTACCTGGATAAAACAAAGTTGAGATTGTAAAGTGTTCTTAAGAGCAAGAAGTTATATAGCAGCCTAGGGAAGGGGACAAAGGGCACTCTTTTTAACAAAAGGATAAATGGTAATTCATAGATATAGTCTACCACTTTAGGGTTTTTCCCATGCATTATCCATGCAGTACACTATTTTGGAATAATTTCCACTCAGGTTTTGCACAGGATACACAATTGACAGGATTGGGAAATCATTCCTAGGTCTTTATTCTCTGCTGGACTTTGGGACTGCACAGGCTTATCTTCCACTTCACTGTACATCACCATGTTGAGTGAAAAAGTGGGCAACCTCTTGGCTTCACTAATACTCTGGTGCCAGGTAACACATGTACTGTTTCCCCAAAGACTGTTTTGGCAGTTACTTCATGAGCATCTGCTGCCTGCAGTTAGGGGCAACCTGTCTTCCCCCACAGCTGCTGATAGCAGCAGGCAGCTTGTGTCTTCACCTTCTTCTGCAAGTTCAGTTCCCTCTGTCAGCTTGAGGTCTACGGCTTAGGGCACCAAAGAGCAGCTACCACAGAAAAGGTGAGAGCAGAGCTGTTGTGGTCAGTGCAGCAGTAAAAGGATGCTTCAGTGACTTTCTCCAGCATTTCAGTCCATTCTCCTGGAGACAGTCCAAATTTTCAGAATTCATGAGAATAGCTGGCATTGCAAAAGGTGTGATAGGTATCTGTTAAAATTTTTACCTAAGCCTTGTTGAAAAACTGATGAGTTTTGAGAAGGAAAGCAAATGGCATATTAGTGAAGAAAATGTTTAACAGGACTTCCATTCTAACATCATATAAAAGACAGACAGCTTTTCTGAACACTAGTGTAACAATGTCAGGAGTGGATGTGGAGTTCAAAATAACAAGAAAATGGCATTAAATGTAGTCTGCTCCTATTCTTGCTATGGTAGCTGAATTCCATCAAGGCATTCACATAGAGCCACAGAATCCCGTCCTCCTCAGAACCAAAACACACAATGGGGTTTTTTGGTGATACAGATGAGAAGAGAGCAAAAAAAGGAAAATAGCTGGAAGTGTTTTAAATTTTTCTCCAAAATATATACCCAGCAGGAATGAGTATGAATCATCACTCAGAAAGGCACAGAAATTATCAGCCACTCTGCGCTAGTTTTGTTTCACTTGTTTTCAAATTTGTTGAAAAATTGTTTTGGTTTGTTTTGCTTTAAACACCAGAGCCATTGTTTTCTATATGTTCACTTGGGTTACTTTCAGCCTTCAAAGTTTTCTGAAATACACACCTTAAAAAACAAGTCATTCTTTGTTCACCCTCATAAATCATCACACAACCAAATCATTGCCCTACTGCCTGCAGGTGAATGATTGGAAGAAAACAAGTTCTGACACTGAAGAGATTATGACAAAGAACAGGGCTTAAGAAAACAGAGCCTGATGTGGAAAAATGAAAAACACTAACTTTTGGGGCACAGAATTCTAACACATCAATTTCAAACAGATGTTTTATGTCAAAAATCTGTACATTAAAGCAGGGTTCCACTCTTCTGAGGGGCAGGAATGAGGAGCTGGGATTCAGATGTCTTCCCTTTTTCCTCTGTGCCATGTACAGAGCAGGATGCAATGTCAGAGTGGTACAGAATGTTCACTATCTGCTATTGGCTGAACTCTCACCAGGACTGAGTTCCTAGATCCCTGCATTTCAAAAGTGCTGAGACACCCTGATAGCTCATTTGTCTACGAGCAACAAGGATATTCAGCATTCCATCAGCTAGAAATTATTCACAAAGTTTAAGAGTGAGGTCCAAAATGCTGAGTCAAGTGCCTGCAGTCTATAGAAAATGTATATGGTCTATATGAGCTTTGCATTGTGAGCCAAACCACTGAAAGGAGCACTGTAAACTGCATCATGAGCAATGCCAAATGAGAGGAATGGGGAATTTTGAGGAACTTGGTTTTTTAATGAAAGCTTTGAACCAATGTGAAAGGGATTCAGAGATAAAAACAATCTTTTGACTGAAGTACCTAAGTTGCACACATACAGACCTGTAATGTCTTACCTATAAAACCTGCATGTTAACGAGATAGCCAGGCTCCATTTATACTCAAAGGAAAGATGTGAGCACTCCCAGAAAGATTAATTTATCTACTTTTCAGTATCAATCTTGAGATAAACCAAGTCACAAATCACATTATTAGCACTCCTATAAATAGTTTCTAGACAACAGATTAGCTCAGTTGGCTAGAGCATGGTGCTAATAATGCCAAGCTCACAGGATTGATCCTCATTAGGGCCATTTACTTAAGGGCTGGACTAGTGGATCCTTGTGGGTCCCTTTCAACTCAGAGTATTTTGTGATTCCGTGTAACTATTCAGATATTGACTTCTGTATTCATAGAATCATAGATGGGTTTGGAATAGAAAAGACCTGTAAAAGTAATCTTTTCAAACCCCCCCTGCAGAGAACAGGGACATCTTTAAGTAGACCAGGTTGCTCAGAGCCCTGTCCAAACTGACCTTGAATATTTCTAAGGATGGGGCATCTGCAGCCTCTGGGCAACATTTCAACAGATGACTCTCATTTTCCTGTCAGATTGAAAACATGGTCATGAAATAATTTGCCTGAGATCAGAAACAGATTCATTATTACAATATTTACCAGATCAGTAGGAGACTTGAACTTCATTTTTCCCCCAGTGACCAGTGTTTGGGTTTGTAACCTACTGAGAGATGGGGACTTTAATCTCTCATCTCTTAGA
Organism: Cettia cetti; assembly: GCA_013401135.1. NCBI lineage: Eukaryota > Metazoa > Chordata > Aves > Passeriformes > Sylviidae > Cettia > Cettia cetti. Next base: position 376,032 of record VZUI01036702.1, on the reverse strand, counting down.
ACAGGTGGGCCACAGTTCAAGCAAATAACAGGGACTAAGCCAGTGGCAATAGCCCTGAAATGGGTCATCTGGATTCCTGCCAGCACTCCCCTGAGTGAAACAATCATGATTTTAATAGAGCAACAAAACTTAATGTTAAATGTAGGTCCTCTCGTTGGTCCTTGTTAAAAACACTGCTGGCAAGAAAGACATTCTTAGCACACCCTTCTAACCTCTCTGACTCCTTAATTCTCTGCTGACCCTGAAGAATAAAGAGTGTCTTTCTCACAACCAGATGGTTAAGTTTTGCACTGGTTGCATTGCATACCTCTCAGGCCTGTGAGCAGCTATGCCATTGTCCAGAAAATAAGCTTGTCCATTCTGCTTCTATCTGTTGACTTTGAAATGTGGTAATACTGACTGTTAATTTGTTAGTTATAATTGGAAAAAGCTTAGAGACACTGTAGTCTTCAGGGACCTTAGATTCCCTAAAGAAGCCCAGGAAGAGAACAAGTTCCCAAATGTTCAATTCAGCCACAGTAGCTGTATTCTTAACTATGCAAAATAGAAAAACTCTGGAGGTTCTATTGCTTTTTAGTTACAGGAACAATTGAACAGATTAGTATTTAAAAAAAAAAAAAAAAATCTGTCATAATTAGATATCTATTTTTCAAAATACACTTTAGGCAGCTAGGCAATATTTTCCGATTTTTCAATATTTGATTTTTCTTTTATTAAATTCCATCTCATTCCCACTATACTGTTATCAAGCCCATCTAATTTTTCATGTATACTCATTCTTTTCCCTATCAACAGTGTGACCCAATTCCATATTAGATATCATTAGTTCAATCCTACTTCTCATGCCAAAATCATTAAAGAAAATACTCTAACGCACTCCAAGGCTGATTCATGAGAAATGGTCCTCGTAGTTCACTTCAACCCATTACATATTTTTCTCAATAGTGCTCATTTCCATCTCCACTTTAAACAACTCCCTGACTATCTCAAAGTTTGTACCGCCGTGTTATTAATGAGCACTTTCCTACAGGCATCATTTCAGATGCTTTACCCATAAATTAGTCTGTCCCAGTGGGACTACTTCAATTTAGCTTCAGATGTCTTTAGAGTGGTCATCTACATCTGAGCTAGTCACCCCTGGCTAACTTTGCAGTCAATGGAGAGAAATAAGCACTTGTAGGTGTGACTCATCTGACTTACTTTAGATATTTATTTCAGGATGGGATGAATCATACCCTAAAAGGAACTATTTTTTGTCACTGCTAAAAAAAGAGAGCATGAGGTGAGTAGTTCAGAAATAGAGGTCGCCAGACCAGATACAGGCATTTAGTCAGATCCATCCCATCATTTATTGCTAAAAAAATTTGATCCTTCATATCTTTCTGCTTTGCAAAAGTTGTTATCCAAAAAACTAATTCAGTTATTCAGGCATAAACCTCACTTGACAAAATTTATTCTAATTTATACCATTTTCTTTTATCTTTATGTCATACATTATTCTTTCCTTTATAATTTTATCTTGCATACTCTTGGTGTAACACTTGATGTTACTTGAGGTCTGTTGTTGCTCAGTACTTTCACCCTGAATAAATTAACCTTAAATTAAATCTGCAAAGCAGATTTTTTCTGCATTCATTTCAGTTTGTACTTTATTAATTTTTATTTAATATTATGTGTTTATTTATACATAATTATATGCTCCATAATATTAATCTTCTTTTCTTTATGCTCATGTTTTACATTTTCTGGTGAAGTGCTGGATATTCTGAAAGTTAAGCCAAAGCAATCCCAGAAGCTTGGAACACAAGAAATTCATTACTACATATGGTTTGAAAGGATGTGCTGTCCCTTTGTAACACTTCAGGTGGGTGTCTTTGGTCCCAACTTTGAAGTAACTAGTAAAGGTAATAAATGCAGTTAAAAATTCATTTTACATCAGTGAATCAAAATAGTTATTGAAATCCAAAAACTTGGAAGGGGAGAATATAAAATTACTTAGAAATATATAACACCAGAGCAGTAAACAACTTCCACTCCCTAAATCCTCTTTATTGTGAAGCCTCTTTGCAAACAGATGAACTCGAAAATGATCTCTCTGATGTTTAATAAATTAATTTCAATTTGACTTTACTAATACCAAATAGGTATCCTTATTAACAACACATATTCATCACTTGATTGCCATATTTATAAGAAATAATAAACGGCAAATATTTAGCATAACATTCCAATGATTAAAAACTATAGTAGGGAGGGGGTTTTCATACTCTGAACAGTCAAGAATCATGCATAATGTAATAGCATATTTTTCAGCTGGTGTCAGCAGGCCAGATTTCAAGAGATATTTAAAATGTGTTTTTATTAACAAGAAAAAAAGGTCTTTCAACTGATCAGAACCACTTTCTGTGTAAGAAGCTGAAGAGGCTATATTATAAAATGTAATGGTAAACAGAGAACCCTGACAGAGAACATCCTAGGAAATTGGTTTTCCCTGTATTCGACCTGTATTTAGTGAGGAACTGATCCAAAGCACATTTGAGAGTCCATTGAAAATCTTCTACTGAAGCCAACGGATTTTGGGCCAGTGCTGGACTGCAAAAATAAGGTAGCTGAAATTATCCATCAATCCTGTATGTAATTGGTGTTAAAATGAGAGGTGAGATTAATCTACATATTTGAATACAATGTGGAGTTTTTCTGTATTATCTTCTCTATTTGACCAACCCCAGTGGCCCTCAAGGCTTTGGATCTGCAGTTTTATTCAGAGGCACTACAGAAATAGATGGCAGGTATGAAGTGTAGCATGTAGAGGTTTCTATAGACCTACCAATAAATCTTACTTCACATATCAGAGCCTGGTTTATTAAATACTATGGTTTAATAACATAAGGAACACTTTAAAAAATACATGGATGAAAATTTTTATGGGAAACCAAATGATCAGGAAAAACTGGTAGTGAAAACATTCGCATTCAAGAAATATGTCAGAGCTTCCTATGGGCAAAGCTAAAGAAGCTAATTCACAAATGGTTTCTTAACATTTACCTCATGTAAGAGTCAGTTTTGTCTTATCAGTAATTCACTCATCTACCTTTTATAGAATAATATAACTTAGTATTTACAATTATTGCATATATTAAGCTATAGAAGAGCTATGCTTTGCAGGAGTACTTTGCTATTGAGTCAGTGCTTATACTGGGGTTTCCATCTGCAGACTATCTCAAGTTATCTTTAAACCTGGGTAAATTAGATTCATCCAAAATAGGTTAACTACTGAATAACTCTATTTTGGGTAAAATGTAAATTTTGAATTCAAACTTCTAATCTCTCCTTTCCATTTGTTTTTATCCCTTGGTTATTATTGTAATAATAATTTTTAATATCTTTCATATTATTGAAGATATTAATTCTTAATGTGGTATTGGTATTGCATTATTCTGTATTATTGTATTGTATCATGTATTTAAGATTTTTAGTAAAAATTAAAAATATTTGTTACACTGAGAAACTTTCGTCAGGGGCTGACTCCTGGAATGCTCTTTGGGAGGATCTCAAGACCTAAAAATGGCTCACAGTTTCTATTGTCAAAGGAGGCATGCTTTGTTTTACCACAATTTAGCTTCTGCCAATGCAAATCTCTAAAATAAGTCTGGAGATCTATGGGTGCCTTTTTTCTTCCTGTTGACTATAAAAAAGACTGGTAGCTCAGATGTAGATAAAGAGCTACACATGATCAGTTACACCAACCTCACTTCAAGTGACATAAATTTGCCTCTGTCTGCTGTCAAAAAGTCTTCTTAGAAGAAGAAATATAAATCCCATTCAAACTTTTACTCCACACCTTCAGGAGCAGTTCCAGCAGAGAGGAAGAGGAGTGAACAGGACACTTTGTGTTCTGCAAGGGTTTGCAATTCTACCAGTCTGACGAGGTACTAAAATTCTCAAAGTGACATTGCTTCCCTTGAGAAATTGCAGATTCTGAGACAACTAGGGTAACATTTTTAAGCAGGAAATTCCTTAAGGGGTGCAATCTTTGTAAAGATAAAGCACATTAAAATAGGCATTTATTCTACATAGCCTGTTGATAATCAGAAACCTCTCTGGAGCTTGAGGACAGGTACAAAAGGAAGATCCAGCAGCTAACTGTGAAACAAAGAGTTTGTGTGGTAGTTAACCAAGAAAAAATGTCTGTAATATCTGTGTAAGAACACTGTGAGCGCAGTGCGTTCCGCCTTCCATTCATTTGCAGTGTACACAACAGGTTCCTGTGGTCATGTGTCCCCAGGTGTGCTGATTGAGCAAATGTGAGATAAAATGTAGGCTTTTAAATGATCTGCAGGGCATGTTCCACCAAGTTCACACTGATTGACTGGTCTGCCTGACTCATAAATTTAGTTTTGATGGTTAGCCCTCGAGTCACTGATTTGCTTCCAGTGCAGCACTTGGATACACTTGGTCATGATCTGGAAATGAATGACTGTTCAAAGTACTCTGCCTTGGCAGTGTTCCTGCTGCAGAGAGAAAATCCCTAGCCTTTTAGGAGTTGTGTGGAAACAAGTGATTGTGACCCAAATCTTTAGATCTAACTCAGACCCAAACTCAAAAGGCAATAGCAAATTTACAGCTTAGTCTCTTCCATAGCTTTGACATATTTAGCAGTGTGACTTGCTTAAGATGCTCTATACTTCAGAGGCAGTGGCATAAATTTATCTGAAGGGTCATTCAGAATACACAGTCTGGTTGAAAGTCCAACACAGTACTTGTTTACTCAATGCCTTGGGCAGAACTGTCAAAATCACATTTCAGTTGCTGATAAGAACAAAAAAGCATTTGCTCTTTTCTGTTTCTCTTCTTTTTTCTAGTGGGTTTTTGTTTTGGTTTGGGTTTTTTTTTTTTTTTTTGAGAGCTGGGGTGCCTTAATCTTAAATTTAGCACATGATAAAGGGCCTGGGCAACATTTTCTAGATTGTTTTTAATGCAGAGTGGAATTGAGGGCTATTTATAGCCTTTGTGACTTTAGCCAGCCATTGTGATTGAAGCAGACACCTTCCTAATTCATTCTTCATCATCCTATAGGTTTTGCTTGACCTAATTATCTGTGACTGCAGGTGTCAGCCTTTCTTAATGTGCTTGAATTGTGTGCTAGGAAAAACATCACAAGTTTTGAACATTCGGGTTCCCTGACAGACAATCTATTGAGCATTTTATTTGTTTTCCATGAGCATCACTGGTGGTTTAAAAACTATACAAAGTAAAATAGGATTTTTTTTTCCAATCACACTAGTTTATTTATGGCTAAGCTTGGTGCTGTAAGGCCTGTAACAGAAGAGAGCTACCCTGTTAGCATCTATGGTTTAGCAAGATATTTTAAAGGGAAGAAATCACTAAGCAGACAGATTGCAGCAGACAAAGTTTACAGCAGCTATTGTCCAATACTGAAAGGTGATTCACCAAAAAAAAAAAAGAGCCATTTTGTAAATCTGGGGTAAATGTGGGATTGCTTGTCTAGCAAGAAAGTCAGATGAACAATGTTACATGGCAATCATCCAAAGATGCAGCTTGCAACATGGGATTAAAAGAAGACAGGTCTGCACTCTACACAGCACCTTATAATTGGGTAAGTGATGAAATCACACTCAGCTCCACTCTTGCCAAAATATGCTGGTGGGAAGGTAGTACCCAGCTTCTCTATTTGTCACTCACTGGAGAGATGAGAACTCAGGCTGCACTGTAGATACCTAAACTGAAATCAGAAGAATTCTCCCCTCTTTGTTACAACCTTCCTATTGCTTTTACTCTCTTCAATTTGCTCCCCCTTTTTTCATTATTAAACTCACTCATTCAATTAATCACTTGGTAGTGAGAAAGTACCATTCTCTGTCAGCTCAATTTTCCACACCTCTTGGAGTGATAAGTAAACTTTGCATGTCTAAAAAGTTTACTGTGGTCATTTCTATTGAACCAAAATCTGGGAACCTTGAGCAAATATTTGGTTTAGTGTTAAGTACTTTCATGCACAATATATTTTCTTATATTAGTTTATTATGTATTTTGTTCTTTCTTGTAGATTATAGAAAAAAACTTCCACCAATGCACATCCTTCCCATTAAACTATGTGAGTCTGGCTTGGCTTATATTCAGCCTCAGCCAGTGGCTGCAGCAGCCAATCCTCACCAAATGCAATAGCACATGCTCTGACTCTCAGGCAGCTTTTATACGCTTTTTTTGTTATTTATGATTCACCTACCATGCAGGGTGGGAAGGATACCCCTACTCCATTTAAAAGTGCAAGCAAAACTGGTGTTTAGTTCTGCTGATTGCTCAGCAGCTATGCTCACAAACAACCAAGTCTGACAGTGAGGTACACAAACTAGCCCTTTGCAGATGATACAAATCATGGGAATCCTTTTGTGGGAGCTATCTCATTTTTATGATATGCAAGCAGATAGTAAAGGTGCCTTCTGTACTCAGCTTACCTTTCCAAAGTCAGGTACTGATTCTTTCCTGCTTGCTACTTCCCTTATCTTCACCACCCCTATAGCAACAAATGAGGAAGGTGTTGTTCTAAATATGCTGTGAAAAAAGCCTTCTGGGTAAGAGTTAGTTTGGGCTGACTGCTGGTGGTTCTGCCTGTGTGCCTGTGTGCCTGTGAGGGCCCTTACCTCCCACTACTGAAGAGAACTAATGAGATGCAGCACACATCAGAGAGGGGGAAAGCACAGGCAGACCCTTCAGCTGTCACAAGCCTTTGCTTTGATATTCTAACTCACCAGGAAAAAAAATTTGCTGTCACTTCTCTTTTGTTTTTCTGAACATACCAGTGCAATTTTGGAGATCTATGAAACAGCTACCACTGGGAAATAATCTTGTTGCTGGAGTTATCTCAACAGTAGAACTGTTTGTACCATTTAGCACTCCACACACACCCCAACAGTTCTTTTGCTTGCTACTGTATAGCATGGCTAACTGGGAAAATCTACTATCCCGGATCACCTTTACAAAAACTTTCCTACTTTTCAGCAGGATTTGCTCTAATGTCCATCTATGGGGGAGATTCTGGTGGCAGATTAATCTGATTCTGCTCCTAAGAAGAAACTTCATACACTGCTGTACATAGAATTTTACCTAACTATGCTCCTTGCCACCATCTAGTGGGTGGCTAGACATTTTGTTTATCCGTAAAAATTACTGGGTTATCTTTTGGAGAAGGCACAGAAATACTGTGCATGTGTGCCATACTTAAATGTGTTTGTCAAAAATAGCTTCTCTGCTAGCTGGTTTAATAATTGCTATATCTGTTTTATCTGTTACAGGTTTTCATTGTAAGAATACAGCTAAAAGTCAAATATGGCAAGTCTTTGCTCTGTATTTAGTTCATCGAAGCTGTCTTTGAAAACTTTAGCCCACTGAAAGCCCTTAGGAACATATGACTGTTTTCAGGTGGAGCCACTACTTCCTTCAACTTTGCCTTTTATTGCATATGTGCAATATGCATACATTGCATATACCAAATGTGCATATACAAAAAGAAACCAAGTCAAGATGATTTACTGAAATTTACTTCCAACCTCAGTCAGTTAAAATTACTATCTGGCCTTTCATACATATATTTGTGTATAAGTTCTCCTGCAGCCCTTCTGACTCCCACTAAACTGAAAGTTTAACAAGGCACAGGAAATACAGATGGAGTCTTAAGAATGCACTTCCTGTTCAAGAAAGTGTTTTGCTCTGTTGTCCAACTGCAGTCCCAACCTCCTGTTACACTAACAAGTACTTTCCAGCTGGATCTATCAATACAAATTCAATCCTCTGAAACTGTAGTCAGTAGTGTAATAGACATTGAGTATTGGGAGTCACAAGACTTCTACTCTGTTGCAATGAAGAAGCTTAAAACCTCTACTGCAAAAGTCACAAAAACTGCAGTGTGCAACAGAAAAGAACAACAGTATGACAAATGCTCCAAAATAACAATAAAGTTTTTAGGAGATAGTTAAAAAGCTGCTCTTATTCCCTTCCAAGCATGCTTCCAGAATTATTTTCAGCAGCCATTACAGTTACTCAGTTCGAAGATCTTCCTGAAGTCTTTTTTCCAACTGAGGAACCCCAACTCTCTCAGCCTGCCTTCATAGGGGAGGTGCTCTAACCCCTTCCTCATCCTCATGGCTCTCCCCTGGACTCTAACACGTCCACATCCTCCTTATCTTGGGGGCTCAGACCTGGACACAGCACTCCAGGTGGGGTCTTATGAGAGGGGAAGAGGGAATTACCTTCCTTGACCTACAGGTTAAAATCCTTTTCATGCAGCCCAGCATAGTTTGTGTTTTTGATGCACTAGATGTCCCCTGAACCAAAACTTGTATGAAGTGACAGCAGTGTCCCCTTGGGATGAGCCTAGAATGCCAAAGGGACATGGATCTGCCTCCAGGAGCTAGATTTATCTATAGAAAGCAGGTCCTCAAGTAGCTGTTTTTCTAACAAACTGTTAGTGCTGTTTCTGTGTTTAAAGAGTTAGAATAACGTCTATAACAATAATAATCATATGCATTTGTTTTCTTTGCTGCTGAGAGAAAGAAGTGTAAGACATTCAAGAACACTTAACATGGTACCTGGTTCATTTAGGTAGTTAAATAAAGCCAAAAGATAAAAAATATTAGTTAGATGTGTTGCACAGAAAATATTCTTTCTTACGAGAAACACCTTTTGAATTTGACAGATGGCTTAATGTGAGATCTCAATATACCTTCAACAGCAAAATAAAAGAAATAAAGGTGGTAATAAAAGTGGATGGCCTAGAGGTATGTTTTTTGCATGGGATACAGAAAAATTAGTTTTCAGATTGTGGCAGGAATTTACAGTAGCCTGAAAAGGTTATTCTTCTTAATCTCTACTGGCAACCAGTGGAGCCACACAAAGGAATTTAGAGCAAGAGGAAATTTAGCCGTTAGACAAAAACCTCCTCCCTTCCCCACATTTTTCATTTCCTCATTGGACAATCAAGATCTTAAGTGGTCCTGATCTAGTCCTGAACTGACAAAAATCAAGCCGAATTTGGTGAGGTTATTGCTCATCTCTCAGCTATAAGGTGGAAGCAGTGATGTGTGAAGGTAGTGCAAGTGAATGGTGCCAGAAGCTTCACTATTCAAGAAGCTGAAATCCCTTTTCCAAAACTATTGAGTGTACAACAGCATGGGCAGCCACTGAGATGAGTATATCACTATGTTTAGACCATATACAATCTCAATAATTTTTATACCATTCCAAAGAAGACTGCAGCCTATAAAAAATATTTTAGAAATTCTTTCTCAAAGTTTTCTGGTTTTGTTTTTGGGGTTTTTTTTAAATTTCCAAAATGAATAAATACTTAAAATAAATCCTAAAATCTATGAACCCCCTCTACCATACTACTTAAAGGATGTGATACAGATCATGGTGTACCATTTCAGAATGGGACTTGGTGAAACTAAACACAAAATAATGGTTCCTGAGGGAACAACAAAATCAACAGCATGAGCACAAGTCAGTTGCAAAAAAATTTTGTTATAATTGCAGTCAAGAGATATTAATCTTTTGCCACATATTTAAGGGAACAAAAGTGCATGAAAGCAAATGTTTAAAAATTCATGTTATAGAATTTTCTGGGACAACATAATTGGAATTATTGCCTGCTATAATTATTGCCTTGGGTCTTAATTTTTGTCTCCTTCTTCTATTTTTCCCTTCTCTCTCATTCCGCTAAATAGAGGAGATACAATTCTTCTTCACGTACCAGCATACCTGAGTTCGTTGAGTACTGCCCAGTGTTTCAGACAATGTGATATGCTAAAAAACCAAATAAAGTATTTTATAATACATTTTCAGAATATGGAGTTCCAGTATCTGTTCTCATGATATCCAGAGTTTAAGGGTTGTAATACAATTAAATCCCGTTATGGGTCTGATTTTCTAAGTCCATAAAGTTTTCAGCCTGACAGCTGCTGATTTTTCTTCCCTTGGGAAAATTTCTTGCCTCAAGGACAAATCCATGTAAATACAAGTGGTACTTCTAAGTTCTCATAACAACCCTCTCACAGGTGTTGTTTCTATTATTTAACCAATAAAGATAAGTGTTGTCTTTACTGACCAATCATATGGTTCCTTAGAGCAGCATGTTATAAAAAGGCTGTGTGAAATTATAAATAAAACCTTTCTGATCTTTCTTCTACGTGGAGTCAAGCTCTTCATTTTTGTGTCCAACAGCAACACCCCATTCTTATTATTTTACATCTGATGGGATTAGTGGGCTTGTATTAGACTTTGCATTTAGTTCTGCTGTTAGTGAGCACCATAATAGCCCTGTAGGAACAGAAGATTTCTCCTTTTGGATTAATTTGGTCCCTCATAAATGCTTGTTTGCCAAAGCTACACAACTGTATTTCCTGACAGTTCCCTGTAGTGTTGTATCAAGGCAAGATTTAGGCAAGAGAGTACAGCAGTACAAGACAAAATGTTTGCAGCACACCAGGGTGTTGTCATGTGAGGTCAGGGACATGGGATCAGCAGGGCTTGATCCTGAACACAGTAAACTTGCTCAGAGGCAGCTGATATCTTGCAAATAGTTTTTGAACTAAATGTGATTGGAAAAGGAAGACCCAAAAGCTAATGTGAATGTCTGTACATGCCAGCTAGGTCTATAGTTCTGCCTGGCTCCAGTCCTCCCCACCCAAGTGTTGATGCTTTCATACAACTGCCACTGAAGTCAACACACACACGTTTTGAGCACGAGGCACTTTTCAGAACTGGATCCTCAAGCAGATACGGATAAAAACTGTAAGTGCTGCAAGTGCATGTGGGTTGCCAAGGGTTCTTTGAAGTCAGATATCTTTCATAAAAATAACTAATGTTTGGCCTATGTTTGATCATGTTCCACAGGCCACTGCATCTGTGGAACAATTTCTTGATACTTCTGACTCACTTGGAAGGGAATGAATACAAGAGTAAGAAACATGAGTAGAAATGTTCTTCCATCAAGATGCAGTCAAGAAGTATCTTGTGTCTTTGGATTCTGCCTGAAGGTTTCTACACAAAGTCCAAAGAGACAGACTTGCTGAAAGCGCTTCATAAATTAGCCTCAAGGAGTGGGAATGGAGTCCATGGTTGATATTTTTACTTTCAGTTTGCAGACTGGAGCCATTTCTTCTTCTTTTTGACCTTTTCTTTTATTTATTCACTTGTTTTTTAATGTGTTAAAAAATAGTGAAAAAATAGGCAGTAAGTTTTTTCTTTCTTAATAAACTAATAATTGCAAGACGTGTTCATTATTAGGCAGGCCTTGATTTGTCATGCATTGAGCCATCTATCTTGCTGTGGTTACAAGAGCAACCTGCTATGGGTAAGCAAACCCACTTGTGTTCTTGTGGGGCATCAACTCATTTCCAGTCACTGCCTACACGCACACATTACTACTCTAACGTACTCCAGGGTAGATGCAAGCAAGTTTACCCTTCAGTGAAGTTATTTTCCCTCTATTTTTCTATTGCAGAATCTATCACAGCCCAACAATTCCACAATTGATTTGCTGGCAGCCGAGCCCTGAGGCTTGGAATGTAAATAAGACTCAGAATGAAAGTGATGTGCAGTGCAGCAGCCAACACTGAGTGCAGGTACTTCATCAATTGACCTGATTTCTGGAAAATCTGCTTGCAACCTTGAAACTTGCTTGCAATTACAATTTTTGCAATAAAATATTAGTCTCCATGGTAATAAGAAGTGCTTTACTAACTCATTTAGGAAAAAAAAAACCACACAAGGAGATGACAGTATCTCTGAGAAAATGAAATTTTCAACATTATTTCACAGTTGGACAGCTTCATGCAGACTTGTCAACAGATTAGTACCATTCTTCACATTTTATATATGGAAAATCAGAGTAATTAATAGCCCTCAGGCCTTTCTTGCAAAAAGGAGATTTAATGAGCTCTGTAGCAGTATCAGAACAAGAGCACATAAATAGTTTGCCTCTGTCCATGCAAAAGAACATCACCAGTAGAAGGATGGCCCTGCCTTACTACTTACCAGATCTACTAAATGTTATTAGATAAATGCTGTTCAACCCATTAAAATGTTGCAAAATTCTGGGGCACAAATTATCTCTTTGGGGCAGAAATTCTGTCTTTCCTATGTTTTTTTGTAATATCTATCACTACAGGGGTCTCACCCACAGGCCTTAGTTAACTAGCAGGAATAAGAAAAATTGCATTTCAGTAGGCACCAGAAGAACAAGAAAAATTGTTACAGGCTCTGTAGAAAGCCAGGTGCTCAACAGACAATGTGTTGTTCAGGCCAACTTATGGAAAAGGGTCTCTTTACAGGCTACATACACAGGCTTACAAAGATGGTTGTGTAATCTTTCTGAGTAACTTCCTCACAGGAAAGAGTCAAAATAATGGGCAAAAATATTCAAGACTGGGGGGCACAAAACTGAAGTCAGGGTGGGGAGAGTGAAAAGAACTATCGTTTTCCTCTGTTCTTAGAGGGTCAGAGAGAGAGGTGCAGAATTCAGTGCATGGCAGCCTACCCAGGAGTGTCCTATCAAAGCCACTTTCCATCAACAAGAGGTCTTCTAGAAGATAATTGGTTAGTTGAAAAACTCTGTCCAATTTCTCCTGAGATTGAGCTCTCTTAGATGGGCAGAAGAAGAAGAGTGCACTATGCATCCAATGAAACTGTTAAGATTTTAACATCCTTCTAGCTCAGCCAGAATTCCTCAGAATTCCTCACTAGAAGGAAAACATCATGTTATAACCAGCTCTGTCGGGTTCTGTTTCTTGTTCTTGCGATTCAATTACTGTCCATCACGGATAAGCAACTTTATCTCATTATTTGTCAGGTTTTCCACCTCTAAAACAAGATGCCTTCCTTTCCCAAGCACTCTAGATGAAAACAACAATAGATTGTATACATATAGATAAAGTATTCTTTCTTAAATTTGTTATATAGCCAGAATTACCACTGAGCAAGAAGGGAAAGAAAGAAAAATGTTATTTACAAATCACAGCTGGAAATTATCTAAAAGCAGCCACTCTAACTACACTCTACAGTAACTCATAGGTATTAAATATCTCAGTGCTTTCTTGGGTAGACACTAAAAATGCAAGTATGATCTCATGCTTATAGCCACAATTATATGAAAAAAAATTACTTTAGTAAGAACAACATTTTAATTTCATAAATAAAAACAACAAGAAAAGTTTTAAATAATTTATGTAGTTTATGTCAGTGTTACTCTGATATCCTGGCCTGCTGTCTGATGGTGTCTAATGCTTGCCTGTTGGATCACACTGCTCTTCAGCTATACCTCAAACACTGATTCATTTTTAAGATGTTCCAATAAAGATTTCAGCTTAGGAGTTATAAGCTGGGGTCATATGAATCATGCACTATTAACTTCTCTTTTTTTCATTGTGTTATAGTATTTCATTGTATGTATTTCCCTAGAGTTCTCATTTTTAGAGATCAAAAATCCCTTTTTCCCTCCTACTTTTTAAAGATAGGCCTCAGTCACAGAGTTTTTTACGTGCAGGTATATTTTCAGGATTTCACGGAACCCATTTTTAGGAAAGCTGGTGTGTGGAAAGGAAATAAAAGACAAGGTTAGACTAATGGTTGAAAAGTTTAAAATAACAGGAAAGGTTCAATTCATTCTTCAGGAAAGGCCCCAATTCATTCTTTCTTTTGCTTCACATCATCATAATTTCATACTTCTCAGTACAAAATGACATCATCTGACTGGTTTACCATATTCAGCACTATATTTTATTTAGGCAAATTACTATGTGAATGCAAAATGAAGGTCCAATTTGCTGATATTAGGTAATACAAGGAAAGGCAATTAATTTTTCTGGTGCTCTGACCAGGGTTTCAAATGCTTTTCAAGAGAAGCTTCTTTGGATGCTGGAAAGCTTTTGCAGCAGATTCTAATTTTCCTGATCTATTAATGGATCACCCAATGCAATTTAATAAAGCTTACATTAAAGTTCTAATAAACTTAACCTTAAGATAGATATAGCAGTCTTTAAAAGTGCTTATTATTTCTATTTGTGTGTGTATGGGTGTGTAGTTTAAACACTATTAAACGGGAGGACAAAAGTAATGAGCTACAAATTGATTCTGACAGCAGAGATGCTTGTACAGCCTCTTGATTAGGACAATACAATTTTAAAATGTAAAACTTGGAAACATTCTCAAATTATAATGTTAGAACATGCAATCATTCAAGCCTGTCTCCAATCTTTTCCTCATACAGCTTTAAATAATTTCTGGGAGGAAATTTGAGAACCTTTGAAAATTATTTAAGAGTTCCACTTTCCATTTAAATTTTCTTTTTTTTATCTTCTGCTTCTTTGTGTCAGGAACAGATAGTTATTTTAATTTCTGGCAAAGAGAGGTGTATTTTCTCTAACAAAAAGCTAGGCAGATGCAGAGAGTGAAGTAGTCATCAATGGTGAATTTGTAACAAGCTGTCAGAACTACATTGGTACTTCCCTTGAAAGGTTTATGTTGATTATTGATAGACGGTTCTTTATATTTCCCATCAAAGCTGAAGTATAGCTTGTACTACATCTAAAGTACTACATTGAGAAGTAGTGATGAATATTCTTATGGTTCAGAGAACAACAGAATAATGAAATCTTTGTTATCCACAAGTCTTTGACCTACTAGTTTTCGTTTTTTATTGAAAAGAACACATTCCAAAGAGCATATTTCTGGCATTCAGAATTAACTGTTTTTAAATATATATTTCTTATCTACTTATTTAGGGGAAGGAGAATGTATATACTTTCAACAAAATTTAAGACTGTGAGCCACAATCCTTCAACTCTACCCTAAACATTTTAGTAGCAGCAAAACATAGTAACAAGTCTTCAATGGACCTGATCATTCTCAACCAGTGAGCAGGAATGTGTCTACAGTAGCAGGGCTAAAGGAGTCAGTACTTCACTGGAAGCCTCAATTCGAAAGAAAATTAGAGTTGTAGCGTCTTTCTGTCAATCCTTTTCTAATAACTTCTGTTCCATTTAATCAGTGTTATCAAAGTACAGGAGCCTCAAGCATGTTCAGTTCCTGCATGTTGCATAAAAAAGCCCACAATGGCTGTGTAAATGGCAGCTACCTGATTGATGCACACTTTCACAGCGAGACCCAGCTGTCACCAATTCTGCATGGTGACTGCCTGGCCAGGAAGTCTGGGCAGGCTGTTCACCAGCAAACACACTCATAGCTCTGGTCAGTCATAGAATAAAGTGAACCTGGAACAGGTGGCAAGCCAAAAAACAAAGTGAGGAATATGGAGGAATCTTAATGAGGATGACTTATATTGGTCATGAGGGGACCACAGTTAGTAAAGCAAGGAGGTGCTGGAAGACAAGACAGAAAAAAACAGGAAACAAGACTCCATTCATTGCACCTCTCTTCTGTGTCTCTTGTTTAACTTCTGTTTCATTTCTGCTTTCTTTTTATGACTTACAGTTGATCAACATTGCAACTGCACCAGGCATATGACATTGCCTGTCTCTACATACATATGTGTACTAATAGAAACACACACACGTACAGTACATGACATAAAAAACAAGCTGCCTAAGACCTGCTACTTAAAATGCCTTATTCAGGGTAATTAATTGGGACACCAGCTGTCTAGAGGAAGAGACCATTGAAATACTACTAACAATAGTAGGGAAAATATGCCTATTCTTTATGAAAATATTTGCATATAAAATGCCTGTGCATGCATACCCCAGCCATGAAACAGGTAGGGACCAGCTGGTTACCTACAGGCACAAGCAGTAGCTCTCAATGGCCACAGCCACATTTATGATGGCAAAACCCAGGCAATTGAGAAGACACAGCTGTTCCAAAAACAACTGTGGTAGAAACTGACGGCCTTTTTAAGCTTTTGAATCATTTTGGTTGAATCCTGCATTACCACTGTCCCTGACATTTTATTCTCTTGTCTGCAAAGTCACTGTGATACTGTCAAGGGCTGATCCCTTGAAATATGACGTGTTTTGCACACTCCTTTCTTACAAGAGCAAGGCTGGCCCTTGTGCAGATCTGCAATGGCAGGCTGCTAAAAATAAGGATGCAATAGCCACTTAGGCAGATCAATTTAACATGCTGAGAAAACTACAGAGCGAGGAGATACTCACTTCATATACACAACCCTCCCAGAAACTGCAGATACAAAAAAAAAAAAAAAAAAAAAAAAAAAAAAAAAAAAAAAAAAAAAAAAAAAAAGTTGTATTTAGGAACTGCTTAAAATTGAAATGCTGTAATAACCCTCCAAAGAAGCAGACTGAAGATAAATTATGCAACTGTAGCTGATTTGAATCAGATTTTGAGGGAACTAGGGAACCCTTCAGAACAGGTATTTGCTCTGCAGTTCTTCATGTTAATTAAAGCAGAACAGAAGGTCATCATAAAAGCTGATCTATTATAAAAATAATAAAGCCCTAAGAAAAAAAATGGTTATTTCTAAATGGAAAATAATGGGAAGCAGAACCTTCTTCACGTGTTAACTAGTTCATACAGAAATGTTAATCACTATTGTTGTATTGACATAAGTGGTGATGAGGTGATTTATACCATCTGTGCATCTGGCTGTGAGGAAATATATATATTTGACCAGAAATGATGATATCAGCAAACACACTGAACAAATGGAATTCCAGTTATAAAGCACAGATCAAGGATGTGCAGACATCCAAGAAATGTGAGCAAAGGGGCTACTAAGAAGACTATGTGATTTGAATGGGTCATTAGTGGAAATAAATACATCAGCAAATGTGATAAAGTCAAACTAGCTACGGAACAAAACACACAAATGTGGAAGTGAGTCAAATACTACAAGTCTGGCAATTGTCACAGGGAGTCTGGTGAAGCAAATCTCAATCTTGATTCAGAGAACCTTACATATATTTATATATGCTTATATTAAAATAAATTCTTATGTACGGGCAAACTTAAGCATCAACTGGAATTTCATTTACTTCATCATTAGAAGTTATAGAAGATAAGATTGAATACATGATATATTGCCTTTTCTAACTAAGGAATTTCTTTCTAAATTGTGCCCCTCTCTTCTGAGTCAGGGCCCTTCCATTAGCAAACACTAATTAAAAATTCTATAAATATTGTAATCTCAGGAAGATTGCTGAATTTGAGAATTCTTGTTGACAAGAATTTGACTTGATGATACATATGTGTGCTAGTTTGGGGGGATGGAAGTTGAAACAGTAAGGAAACATCAACCAGCACTTCCTAATCATGAAATAATATGGCAAATCAGCTATTTTTAAGAAGTCATATAAACCTCAATGCTTTGGATTGCAGAAGCAGAAACATAGAAAACATGCCTTTGTTGATTATCTCATGTTTTACCTTGTATTTATATGGCAAAATGACCCAAAAGTCATAAAAACATCTTTAATTTTCACCATTACACAATGGCAAATTATGAAACACAAAGCTTCCTCATTGTGCCCACTTAGATCACCACGTCAGGGACAAAGCCAGAACAAACAAGATCACTTGAAAGTACAAGGCTCAATTTATTGGTTTGCAGGTCTTTGGGTGTCTATTTTAGCTCTTGTACCACAGGGACCTGAAGTCTGCAATCAGTTCACAGAGCTTTGGGTGCTTGACGGCAGCAGGTCACCGGCTTTGCACTGCTTCACAACCGAGAAGCACCTCAGATGCTTTGTGGTAGCTGTTTAACAGACACAAGTTACAGACTTCCATCTTAAAAGCAGGAGTTCCACATATACAGCTGAATAATATACAAGCCTGGCAATTGTGCTGGCTCAGCTGCTGCCTCTCACCCAGCTGAGCCGCCCGTGTTGCAGAGCAGATGTTCCAAAGCAGGTGTCAGCAGTTATGGGTGGCAGCCACCAAAGCCCTCCCAAAGCAGCGTTTCCACTCGAGAGTTAAAGCCTCAAAGGAGCCATGAAATAACCTTGTTAATTTGACGCTTGATAATGCAAACATCTTTAAAAATCCCACTCCAAATTGTATGTCACTCCCTGGCACACAGCCAGGAGTTCTCATCCAATTTCAGCATATTAAGATTTTTAGAGAAGCTTCTGCCGAACATTTGGTGCTACCAGTTCAGTGTTTAATCACACTTTCTTACAAGGAAATCGTGGTGATGTTTAAACGTACGAATTAACTACACCGGATACTGCCTTTTTGTCGTCTCCTTACAGTACCTGTCCTGCGGAGAGCAGCTGCAACAACCCCAGTAGGACCAGAGCCTCCTCCAGAAAGGCTGGAACGCTTGCCAGCTCACCCCTCTACCCCGTCCCAGGCGGTGAGACCCCGACACCCATCCCCGCCACCGCCCCACTGGCTCTCTATCAGCTTCCCGGGGGGATTCTCGCTCCGCGCACGCCCGCCGCCGCAGGAACCTTTGCGAGAGGAGTGGGGGGCTCTGTGCTCGCGGTTCTCCCGCCCCGTACCGGGCGGCCCCCGCTCCCCCGAGGCGACCCCCAACCCGCGGCCAGCCAGATGCGCGGAACAACGACCACCGCCGGGACACAGATGGCGGGCGGGCACGCACCAGGAACGCGGCACATGCGACAGCGGGCGCTGCCGAGAGCCCGCCCGGCCACGCCTGTGCGCGGGGTGCGGAGTTTGGGACGAAGGGGGAGCGATCCGCATCGGCCCCGCTGCCACCGCGAGTGAGCTCCCGGCTCCGCCCACCGGCCCCGCCCGCCGCGCGTCACCGCGGCCGCAGCCAATGGGCAAGCGGGGCTGCCCCAGGGGGCGGGGCCAGAGAGGGGCGGGGCGGGGCGGCGGCCAATGGGCTGCGGGGATGTTCCCGGAGGCGCAGCCGCCGCGGCCCCTCCCCCGCCGGCCGCTCCGGCTCGGGGCTCGCCGGGCGGGAGAGTTTCGCTCCCGGGTGGGAGATGCCGCGCGGGCTCCGTGTCCTCGCAGGTAACGCTGCGCGGGGGAGCGGGGGTCTCGCCAGTGCCCCGTCCGCTGGCAGGACCGGCCCGGGGGGGGGTGAGGGCCGGACGGGACGGGCCAGCCCCTACGGCGGAGCCGTCGCCGCCAGGACAAAAGGGGAGCGGCGAGCGGGGCAGGGCCACCGCCGAACTCCCGGCGGGGCTCGCCTGCCCTCCAGCCTCGACCCTTACTCCGCAGCCGCCGCCTTCCCGGGCGGGCTCCTTCCCGGGGACCGCCCGGCGGGTGCCCGGGACGCCCCCAAGTTTGCGGGGCCCCGCGCACTCCCAGCGCCACCCTTGGTGCGAGCCGCCCCGCGGCGCCGGCGCTCTCCGGCGGGAGGCACCGTGCCCGCCCCGCCGCGGGGGTGCCTGCGGTGTGCGGCGGGTGCTCTCCGGGTCGGCTCGGGCTCGCCTTTCCCTGGAGAGGGCGGCGGGAAGGCGCCCTCCTTCTCCCCCGCCGCCGGGCAGTGGCGTGTGCGCCGCTCCGGGGAGGTGGCGGTCCCTCGTGGGTGCCGCACCGCCCGTGCGGTCACCGCGCTGCCCGGGGAAGGGAGCCCCCCATGGACCGGCCTCCTGGACCGCGGGGAAGAGGGCTGGCAGCAGCTGTGCGCCGGATAAATAGAGCAAGCGTAATGGGAGAAACTTTCAGGGCGAAATTAATTTTGAGTAGATTAAATATTTTAATTGTACGGTGCGTGTTGATGCTGTATCCGTGCTGTTGTGAGCAACGCCGTGCACTTCCCTTAGTTAACAGCCACGCTTTCTTTCTTTGTTCCCGTCAAACTACGAGCACAAGGGTGAACTACTCTGAGAAAAGGTTTTGCTCTTAAAGCAACTGCTTTGCTCAGCCGGGGAACTCCAGCCTCTCGGGTTGCACAGCTCCAGGTCACTGACTTTATCTGAATTTGGGAGCAGTGCCATATGGTCTCCAAAGCGAGGAGGGGCACTGGTGTGGCAGTGTACTGCCTGTCCCTGTGTACGTGTGTGTGCAGGAATTGGGAATATGCGGGGACCGGAATTTTGCAGTAGTACTGCAAAAAGAGAAAGCTACAGAGCAATTTCTGTAGCAGCTCTAATGGTCAGCTCTGTTCCAGAAGCCGGATGATCGGAGCTGTTTTCCTAGACTGTGCAAAGACATTGAATGCAATGTTTGCAGCGGTGCACTGGAGCTATTTTTCTAGATTTTCTATTTCCCGTATGAAGGTATTAAATGCAATGTTTTCAGGAGTACAACAGTTGATTTAACAAGCAAATAAATAAGAAACTGAAAATAGGCTACTATATGTGCCTATCATTCTTTGGGCTTAAAAATAAAAAAAAAATCATATTCTGCCTGGCTTTTACTGCAGTTTTCCATTCATAACCTCTTTCACTTGCTGTTTATACCAGCACTTCATAATAAGACCACTCACAGTAGTGTCTGAGCACCTGAGAATTGGAAGCAGAGTCCAGACAGAAGGCTGGCTCTGGAGCATCCAGAGAGACCCATCTAAGTAAAGGTGGCTCATGGGTGTAAACCACCAGCCTTAGTACCTCCACACTGATGTATCATTCAGTCTGCCTGGACTGCAGTGTCGTTTTCATCTGCCTCAACAACCTCATAAGCCCATGAATACAGCCGTGGAATTTCAACTGTATTTGAGGTGTGCAGAGTGATTTTGCAAACACTGTTCCCGTCTCAATTCTATGGGTCTTGTCTCATTGCTTAAATTGTTGAGATTTAGGGCCTAGTCCTTTAACTGCACTCTCCATATGTCTATCTGTGATGTTTGCATGAATTCCCTGCACAGGGAATGTATAAGACTAGGTCCTTTGATTAACTGAAGGGACTTGAGCTCTTTTGACAATTGACAATGTTTGCTTTTCAAACATGGAAGGAAATTACAGTGTTTATCATTTTCTACAGAACTTTATAAATACTTCACAGTCCCCCTGATGCATCTGCTTGTATTGCTTGAAAACTAAGAAACTGAAAAACAGTGATTTGCTCTAGGTTTTAGAATTTGTCTGTGGCAAAGTTTTACCTTAGCATATAAGGATTTCTTGTATTTATCTCTGTGCTCCAACCATGAGAAATTCTGCCTTTGCTTCCTCATTTGAAGTACAAAATTATGTTTAGGTATGTTCCAGTAACTATGAGAGGCACTGAGAGGAAAAAATGTAAGGTTATATGAAACGTCATCTCCTCTCCCAAGCCAGCTTTCCTTTAAAATTCTTTTTTAGTGTATTAGAGCTGTAACTATGCACTTGTATGTATTTCTTCCAGATTTTCAACCAACATAATGCTAAAGCTCCCAACTTGGAAGAAGCATTTCACAGAATGGCACAAATGGAACCTAATCTGGACCATGACGTATCATGGTTCCTCCTTCCGTCATACTGGGCTAAAATGGTTGTGGCATTAATTTCCTTCCTCTGTTTTGCTAACAGCTATGATGGAGATTTTGTATTTGATGATTCTGAAGCCATCATCAATAATAAGGTTTGTCTTTTTTCTTTTCCTCACACCCTTTGGCATAAATGGTCATAGGAAAAGAAATACTGCAACAGTCAATCTAAGTAGGCCCAAAAGTTTCAGCCTAGTAAAGAGCTTGTCCTTTGAGTATTACCTTTTTTTTTTTAATTTCATTTTTCCATTTTGTTTTATTGGGTGTTTTTTAAAGTTAAGCCTGATTTAAGAGTCCCTGTAAATCAAGACTGCCAGTACATATAATTTTATGCTCATTCCTAAGTCAGTGAAAGTCTATGGTAAACTTTTCTGATACCTATGGATGTTAATAGGAGATTTTGTTCATTATCTTCTTGGGATCACAGAATAAAAACAGTGAATAAACTTTGGTTGCAGGTACATAAGGCATCATTAAGCTCTTGTAGGGTGCAAGGGGTCTTCAGGTGCACTTTATACCATAGAAGTGTTACAGGAGCAAGGCAAAGCTCCCTTTTTCCTCCTTCTCCCCTCAAAGTTCCTGTGACACCAGTATTTTTTGATATAGAGTGGAGTAGTCTTGTGTTCCATTTTGAATCTGACTATACATACAATGAACTGACCTTGAAATGCTTAGAAATTAATGTGATTCAAACAAACGTCTAGCTGAGATTCTTTTGACTTTGAGCAGTGGAGTGTCTTCAATTTCTGAGACACTTCACAGGATCACATGCAGCAGTGACTGAGCCTGTGCCCATAGATGGGTATTGGTATTACAGCTTTTATGCTGTTCTGGAAGGTACTTGTTAAGCATTTAGAAAGAAAAGCACAGGATAAAAATAATCACATTTATCTGTTGGTTCAGTCTTCCTGAAGCCATGGGGTTTTACAAAGTGGATAATCTGGAGACTCATACTGCTGGAACACAATTAACTTTTCTTTTTCCTTGCACAAGATATAGAGGCAACTTATCACAATGTGCCCTTTAGAATCATGCAGAATTACTGTTTCCTTAGACAAATTTCTATTATGCATCAGTTATAAATGTATGGGGGGAAAATACATCTGTCAACATTGAAATAAATCTCAAAGCTTTCAAGAGAATACTGTAGACAAATTAGGAACCTATAGCACTGTTTTGGGTTTTTTTAAGTAGTATTGTATTTTAGATTGCACAGCTCCTGGCAGTGTTTCATTCTGCAAGGTTTTATTTGGGACCTGTTTATAATATTTTAATTTCCTGAAAGAATGAACAACAAACACATGTTGAAGCAAGGCAGGTTGTTTTGTTAATGTGCGATTTCCACACCTGTGATCTCTCTCCATTTCTTTCAGTCTTTACTCTAAAAGTGTTTCATTTTATCTATGCAACCCAACAATTTGCACCAGGATTCTAGCTGTTGGCAATGCTGAGAAATTCAAATAACTGCTAAAATAAATCAATTCATATGTAGTCTGTATATTTGAAAAACTGTGAAGCTGATTCTATTTTTCATATCAAAACCCTCTATTATTCCCTAGAAGTTAAATGAGGATTTTGTGGCAATATCATTTTAACATAGGGGTCATATGGATATATGCAAATTCAAAATCCACAAGAAAAATGCAGAAACAATGGGTTTACCAGTTTAATGGGAAGAGAGATTATCTAGCAATAGCACAGTTTATTAAACAAAGAATAGCATATTTTATTCCTATTTAATAAGAAAGGCAGCAGTTGAAGTAATTTTATAGATTTACTGAGCATTGCTACTGTAGTATTTTCTTGGGTACCACACAATGCCTTTCCTGTTATTTTACTAGGTGCCATAATCCCAATCTTTTGTTTCTTTTGTTGTTTTAGCAAAAGACACACATTTAGTTGACCCCATGCCTATTGTATCATGGAACATTCTATTATTAAATTTTATTGGAGTTAAAGGCTGTTTTCCAGATGCTTTCTTATAATTTTAAGCAGGATTTTAACTGGTTCACAACAGTGGCTTTTGTCTTTATTTGTTTACTAACTTGGCAAGACAAACAGATTAAGCAGAGCTTCAGACACAATATGTCATTTCCATAAGCCTTTATATAGAAAAACTGACCTTTCTTCAAATCTTGAACTCTGCTGTCTGTAAGCTGCTGCTAATCAAATATTTAGAGATTGTTTGATAGCCACTTTTGCTTTTTAAAGAGAAACTCGTATGTAGCTTTTTAAACAGCTGTGTCTCTTGGAGCAAACAGTTCCTATTTTAAGGTAAGTTCACTAAGTAAGAAAATTAATGTAAGGAACTTTCTCACAGAACTTGGATACAAGGGCAAGATACATGATTGAAGATTTTTAGGTCATATGGAAGTGTAATCTAATCACTAAGTAATTCCATGCATTCAGCTTTTCCTACATTCTTCCGATGGAAGACAAAAGAAGGCTGATTGTAGCGGAACGAGAAATCAAGCCTTGTGCATTTCCCATCTCAAGTTATTGAAGACCATCTGTGACATGGAAGACATACTTTTCTTTTTCAGTACTAACATTTATAAAATTGTCTTTCTTAGACCTTATGTACATAAGGAGCAGTGCTGCTGGTTGGAAAAACAGTCTGAGGGCCACACCGCCCTCTGACAACTGTCCCCTGCAGAGTACAAAGACTTCAATAGATTTTGGTGCACATCCCTGTCCCA
Organism: Cettia cetti; assembly: GCA_013401135.1. NCBI lineage: Eukaryota > Metazoa > Chordata > Aves > Passeriformes > Sylviidae > Cettia > Cettia cetti. Next base: position 351,966 of record VZUI01036702.1, on the reverse strand, counting down.
GCTTGCCCCTGGAAAAGCTGGCTTTATTGATTTAGTGAGCTGCTGGTGGAGTGTGCTGCTGCTCTGAGAGTCAAATTATGACCTTTAGGGTTTGTGCATACCAATGAAGAATGGAACAGGAATTTAGGTGCCTAAGGCTAAAATTGCGGTCCTGGGAGAAGAAAGACATTTCTAGCTATTACTTGGCAGTAGAAACATCTGTTAGAGCATGAAGAAATTTTTCACCTTGGTAATTCTTAAGCCCAAGTAGGATCCCCTGTGAGTCCTGATTTCTTAAGAATTTCCTTGAGAGTGCCTTAATTGACAGCTGCAGTCCAGTTTTTTTCAGACTGCAATTTTAGCCCTGCACTCTTTTCTGTGTATTGATTAGTAAGCTATTAGAGAACACTTCAGTTCATTTGACTATGTGCTAGGAACTTTAGTCTATTTCCTCTTCCTAATTTTTTTTAATCAGTTGTCTAATACTTGCCAAATTTGATCAAGTGATAGAAATAAATCTCTTCTTGGATTTTTTTTTTATTTGTATTTTTGGATGGATGAAAGTCAGAATATGTTAAGAACATTCTTGTTAAATTAGTTATTTTAAGTTCAGTTTAGCAGCAGCCAGTCATTAGGGTCCAGCAATTTGGCTGTAATTTGGGAGTATGTGCTAGCTAAAAATACTAGCTAAGGATGAGATGGAAGGTACTGGAGACCATGGGAGTGCTAGAAGCAAGTGAGGTGGTAGCAGCATTGGAGAGGAACTGGAACTAATAAACCAAGGGAATTGCAATGTGGGAATCTTGTAAGTAGATGGAGTTGTAGGAATAATGAGAACAGGGGCACCAGGCTTTATAGACCTTTCATGGGGTTTAGCAAGCCTGTTTATCTACTTACTTGTGTTTGCAGTGTCTTGTTCACATCCTTTCATTCATTGGTCTTAAATAATTCCAAGACAGAAGGTGGGGGTAGAGTAACTTGTTGACTGCAGGAGTCATAGTGACTGGTATGGTTTTGGTCTTAGATTCTGTCTCAAGTGTCTTTAACCTGCATGTACCTTGCCATAGCATAAATTGGTATTTAATTGCACCAGGGAAGCAGAAGAAGGGCAAGCATATGTTAGTTTAAACTTCCAAGCTTGTCCTCATAGAAAACTGAGACAGATGCTAGCAAGATCCCTATTTTTCCTCCAAAGTGTATGCTTTCCATTTAATGGCCTACATTGTATGGATTTTTCATTATCAGCATGGCTTTGAGATAAAAGGGAAGAGCAAGCAAGTCTTTTTCTTTGCAGTGTTTTGTTGTTTTGTTTTTTTTTTTAATAGGCTCCTATTGCACCCCAAATTAAAATAATTCATTACCTTTCTGTCTTTTAATCTTTTAGAGCAGTATATAGAGATGTTGATTCTTGATTTCATGTATTAAAACAACATCAACTATTTGAATAGTCATGTGCAAAGCAAGGCTTCAAAAAGAGCTAATTATTGTTTCCTGCCTTTAGTTTCCTTGATTTCATGCTTTCATTAGTAGTTATGTTACTGCACTGGTAAAAAATGGCTATTTTGCAGCAATTTGTAGTTGGCCTTCTCTGCAAGATAACCTACACCTAAAATCAAAGGCTTTTTACAAAATAATAAGGTAAGGAGGTTTATGTGTTTCTTATCTTGGCTGTTAACCAGATTATAAACGGATGTGAATATAGCTCTAAATTTCATGTAGTTATGCCTACTTACAGAATCCAGGATCATGGCCTTTACAATGACAGGCATTCAAGATGTGACCTTCATTGCAAACTTAGGTCAAACATCAAACCTCAGTAGTGAGCCAACAAAACTCCTGCTATGTCCACCTTAGTGTGAGCTTGTATTAGTTAGAACTTGTTTGTGGTTTGAACACAGGAAAAATTTTAAGAATCTGGTAATTGTTTTCTTTTAGGACCTCAGGGCAGAAACTCCACTTGGGGACCTGTGGTATCATGACTTTTGGGGTAGCAAACTCAGCAGCAATACCAGTCATAAGTCATATCGACCGTTAACTGTCCTAACTTTCAGGTGAGACTTGTGTTTTTGCTTGAGGTCTGAATATTTTTAACCTATATTGACTCAATTGAATTTAGGGGGGAGGCAACAGAAAAGGCAAGAACAAAGTAGCTGGAGGGTAGTTGGATACCTTTCCAGAATACGATTTTTCAGTTCACTACCTTAATCTCAGATGGTGTTTTAATTTTCCAATGTTTTCTTTCCCAAAACAGTCATTATTTTGACATTCTGTATTTCTCTCTACTTTTCAGAGATTTTGTCTTAGTGGTCTTCTGTACCTTGTACTAGGGGTGATGTGGTTTAGTATGTCACATCATCAAGGAACTAAGAGTTGTATGTTCACTTAGCCATGCTGCCACTTACACTGCTATCGTAGTTTTTTTTTCTCTGCTTTCCTGCTGACCTGTCAAATGGTTTATTTTATAAATTGCATCAAGGTAGTGTAGCCTTTTCCCATCACTGTATAGTTTTCCCACCTCTTCATTCCAATATTCTAACTTGAGTGTCTGAGAGTCTAGTGAAATGTCTGCCTATATATAGCTTGCTGGTTTTGTCAAATAACTGAAGGTATAAGAGGCTTACTTTTGTAGATGCTTAGCTCATGTTTTTTTTTGCACAAAGATTTGAGCAAACAGTAGACCATGTAGAAATCTGGCACAGTAATGCAGAGAATATTTGAGGCCTCAGTCTTAATTTCTTTATTTTCCCCTTGTGACTCAATGGTGTCGTGGGGACTTGGTGCTTGTTCTGAAGTTGCCCATTCCAAGCCAGGGACTAAGTAAGTGCAGAAGAAGTGTTCCCATTCTTAATCCTCATATTCATACAAAAACTTTGACCCTTTAGGGTAGTGTCAGTGTTTTAAGTACCTAGCACTGTGGGTTGCACTGTCTATTGGGCTTTCTTCACATTTTCATCAAGAAAAATAAGGAGCTGAGTAGAATGTGTCAGAGTTCTAAACCTATTAAAGCTTTCAATGCATTACATAGAACATGCTTTCCTTTTTTATTTTTTTTTCTTGTCTCTGTGGTATATTCCATCTCTAATAACATTCTGGTTTGTTTAAAGAGTGAACTGGGATACAATCATTACTGTATCTGAAAATATAGATGAGCCTGTGGAGATGGTCCATAAAATGCTATTTTCACAAGTAAGAAATGGGTTTCCTTAATTTCCCTAAGCTCCAACCTTTATGTGTATAATATTTATAATAGGTTAAGTTTTTAAATAGGTTTTCTTTATGCCAGATGCAGATTAACCAGAAGAACAGTGTAAAATCCCCTATTCAAACTAAGTTTCTGTATACCTCGCTTACTGATAAAAGCATATGGATAATAGCACATTCCCCCCTTTCCTTCTCAGCCTCTGTTTTACTGCAGAGTTCCTGTCTTGAATAGGGATTTAGACTGAATTTTCTCTTACCGTTCCTTCTGATTCTAATACTTGTATAAAACATCTCTCTAACCAGTCTCACGAATCAGTTACCAAGATGTGCTGACTACTTTCTGAGTGGATACTGATTGTACCCACATGCTAGGACCTCTTTCAGAGAGTATTGTCAGTGGAAATCATAGTCCCAGTGCACATTAGTTTCTTCACTGTGTGGATTTAATTAACATAACTTCATCCAGTTGGCTGCTCTTAAACCCAGGGGTATCCCTCAGTGGGCTGAGTTATTTATCCCCCAGGGCACTCCTGTGTTGCAACACTGAAGTTACATTGTTGGCCAATAGCCAGTTCTAAGTAACTATAGGAATGATTAACATAATGGTACTAAGGTATGTGTTTGCATAGGATAGATACTGTATCCATGTGATATTCCCTGTGAATACCTTGCCCTAAAGACTGGGAAATTGCTTCTATCTTCTTGTGGTGGCTAAATGGTAACACCATCTGTACTGAGATGTCTGCTATATTTTTGTGTGCCTATGTCTGCTACGGGGTTGTTTAGTTTTTATATTTGTATTTTTTTAACCATTGTTGTAATTCCTAGCCTTAATATTTTTGTTTCTATATAGAATTAATTACCTCTTTGCTGGAGGCTTCTACCCAGTTGGTTTCCATGTCATCAATATAATACTGCATTGTACTATCTCAGTGTTGATGGTTGATGTGTTCTCCATATTACTGGGTGGATTGCAATTCAGTAATAAAGGAAGACGGCTAAACCTGGCTCCAAAGTCCTCTCTTCTTGCTGCTTTGCTCTTTGCTGTACATCCAGTGCACACCGAGTGTGTAAGTATTGAATAATTATCTCGAGCTTTTTAGTTTAGAAGTTCTTGCCCATCTTGACTAATTAATTCTGGAGTAGCCTTATACTCTACAGATTGCTTTTATATATTCTTAACACTTCTCTTGGCACATGTCTTAATAGAACAATCAAATATTATGGTTGGTTCATCCAAGGCTTGTAATTCCACTGAGCTAGACCTTATTAAGGAAGATAAATCATTTGAGTACAATCACTAAAGGAGGATAGCACTATGCTACAGAGTTTCCCTACCTCCTGGATTTCCCTAATTACTTTTCATTTCCATTTGCATTGATAAAAAAGCAAAGTTTTAAAATCAGAGTAGGGGCACTCTATGAACTTTGTATGTAACTATTAGAATACTGCATTCAGTTTTGTATCCATGCTGCAAGGACAACACTGGAAAATAGTGGAGAGTGCTCAGAAGAGCCATGAAAGTGATTAAAGGACTGGAAATCATCCTGTTTCATGAGAGATCAAATTGGGTTTGTATTTTTAATATGAAGGAAAAGATTAAAGGATTTTTTTAAATCACAGTCTGTAATTATGTACATAGGGAACACAAATTTGACAGTAATGGGCCCTTTAATAGTGCAGGCAAAAGCAAAGTTGTAAAGATGCAGAATAGAAGCATGACACATGTATAGCAATCCGTTAAAATATCTGACCAAAATGCAAAATGTGGGAATTCTGTGAAGAGGAGATGGTGTTCTTAAAAAGCTCTTTTGTGCTCATAATTAAGAAAATCTTATGGCCTTATGCTAATGGGGTTGCTGAATGTCATCACTGATTTATTGATCTTGTGGTAATAAACAAATGAAATTTAAAATTATCACAATAAGAGAAATTTTGGGGGGGGTTTGTTAGAATTTGGAAGGTCTGAGCTACAGAAAAAGTACTAGCTTTAGCTTTGATTTTGTCCTAGCAATGAACAATGAATCCTACAGTGCACATTCTACATATGTGGACTGATTTCTCATTCATTCACAATATGCCATGGTTTTGGCTTCTTGTATTTGCTCTGCACATGATTGGTGGGGAAAAAGTTATTGAAAGCTGTGCTCTCAGCTGACTGGAGACCTTGCCTGTATTGAAGACCTAGAGACGGTGCAAAGTTATGCATTAGTAATTTGGCACCTTTTCTGGCAGTGTGGCTAAAACATCTTGACAATCATTCTCTGGTGTTCGCTCGCCTGCACAGTAACTTCTTTGTGAGAGTGCAGTGTGTCAGAAGGGCCCCTCATATTTGTTCTGCAAAACCAGTTTTAGATGTCAGAGTAAAGTGAAAGAAGTCTTCAGTGCTTTTGATGTTCTGACATGTAAAGAGAAATCTCATTTGAGTCTTAACTTTGTAGTAGACCTATTATTGACCCCTTTATCAATATCCATATATTTATTCTTCATTCCATTTGACTCTAAAAACGTACTTAAATCAGCATGAGAATACCAATAAACCCTTTGTCGTGTCAAATAAATTACAAGTGATGTGGTCCACTTGCATGTTTGAAGACTTGCAAATGTTTCAGGCAAGCAGTGGAAGAAAAGGGGGGGAACGGTAGCACGCTTATATATCATCTAAGATCCAGGAATGAACAAAAGCCTATAATCATTTACATGGTGAATAATAAATCTTGCTCCAGTGAAGAAGTCATTATACTGTTACAGTTCTAGGCAGTGTGTGTCTGGCAGCATCTTGTAAAAAGCATTCCTTATGATTTTAAACCTGTGAGTTTTAAGTATCCAACATCCTGGTTTTGAAATGAGATGACATATTTTGACATAAAATTGTGAAGAATCCGTCTGTTTGCTGCTTTGGGTTTTGGTTTATACAGTGAAACAAACTGTCATGTAAAACAGAAATTGAAAGGTGTAATGCTTTCAGTACCTATGTAAGGAAAATGCTATAATTTTTCTACCTATCAGTAAATACTCTTGTGCTATAGTTCTCTACTCTAAAAAAGGCCTATTCTTTGTAACACTTCAGTGATGAAATGCTAAATGAATCATGGACATAAGACTTTATGTAATACTAATTTAAAACTGGTTTGGTTTTTTTTGTTTGCCATCTTACCTGAATATATATGCCTTATCTTGCATTTTAGGTAACATTTTGCTATTGGAGTCATCTGAGGCTGTGTGCATTATTAGCCCCTAATCTCTTTGCTGTAACAAGTGGACATTTATTTTCGAAATTGTGTCAGCTCACCTTAACTTTTATCTCATTAGGAGGATCGGCTCCTGAAGCAGAATGACACTTCATTATTTTCACCTTTCAAAGCACTCCACAGCTATTGAGTTTAATTCTTACAATTCCTCTGTATGATAGAAGAAGAAGCAGCAGAGAAGTTAGGTGCACAGCTGTAGATAAATCAAGAAGTTCTTCTGAACTGAATTTAGGAGTCCAACAGTTTCTTCTTTTGCAGCACTCAAGTGAAGCTGAGGGTAAAAATGGGAGTGTCTCTGCAGTGGAATCAGTCATTCTCTCATGGCTCTACACTTCTCTTTCTCTGATGTTATTTAGAAATAGTTGCTCCATCATGTTACCCTGATACAAAAAAATGCCCTTTTTACTTTCTCCTTTCTGTTCCACACACAAAATGGGACAATTGATATATTATACAAGAACAAGTTTCTGCTTTTGTCCCTGAAATATGATCACAAAAAGTGAATTTAAAAAGAAGACCTGTAGCTGTTCTGCCCTGCTTCTGTACATCTGAAAACATGGAATTCAGCACTCCAGGAAGCAGAGCTAGACTGAAAAATAAAGGTTATTTCCATGATCCTTGCTCTGGGTGTATGTTCTAGTGAGGTTTCCAGCATCAGGACTCATACAATCCCCTACCAGCTCCATGTCATGATTTTCACAAAAAAATTGTGGTGTTTTCCTGACACTTTCATAATTGAGAATTGAAGATCCAAAAGTGTCTTGCTCTGTCTCAGCAAGTTTAGGGGCTTGAACCAAAGCTTACAGACAATCCCGAGATTGCACTTGATTTAAACAGGTTGGCACAGATCTCGTGTACAGAGTTCCCAGGATTTGCTTCTCATTTTCTTTTGCACTAGTACAACTTCTGTTTCAAGATGCAGTTGGAGGTTGCTCTAATGCAGTCAGTTAATATAACACAAAAGATTGCCAGAGGGGGATTTTTAAATTTTTTTTTCCCCTGAATCTGCAAGCTGGAAGCTATTTGTCCATTCTGAGTGTTCAGATTGCAATTTGAAGGCTGGCTTGTCTTCTGAAAGTGAACAGTTTTGATTTGTGTTTCAACAGAGCTGCCAATTTAATTGTGGATCAGGATGTTTGGCTTCCAAGGCATGTAATGGCTTCAAATTGAAACAGAGTAGATTTAGATTAGGTATTAGGAGGAAATTCTTTACTGTGAGGGTGGTGAGGCACTGGCAGAGGTTGCCTAGAAAAGTTGTAGATGCCCCATCCCTGGAAGTATTCATGGCCAGGTTGGATGGAGCTCTGAGAAACCTGGTCTATGCAGGGAGATTGGAAGAAGATGGTATTTAAACCAAACTGGTTTGTGTTTTCATGTTTTCTAAGTGTTCTGCTGAAATGCAATTTGATCCAAAAAACAGATGGAATTGTGTAGAGTCTAAGTTTTATTCAGTGAAGTCCTCCTTCATTTCTTAAAAAAAGAATTCCATAAACTAAAATTTTCGTAAACCAAAGCCAAACCATTTATGTAGTTGATACTAAGCAATACCCAATAAAAATAAGATGCATCTTAAAACCTGGATATAATTAGTCCAGTAAACCAAGTTAAAGGAAAAAAAGTGATACAGTTATAGTTTATTATATATTTCACTTTGTATGTGTTCTTTTACTTCAGGTTTTCTAAGAATAAAAACCTGATAATTTTTAATTTTTTTTTTTTTTGAAAGGTTGCTGGGATTGTTGGCAGAGCTGACCTACTGTGTGCCCTCTTCTTCTTGTTGTCATTCCTTGGCTACTGTAAAGCATTTAGAGAAAGTAAGCATTCTGTTTACCCCTTTAATTTCCTATTGTGTCTATTTTCAGTATTTGTACATTTCAGTGAAGTATAGCAAAATTTTAAATGTCAGATTGACATTTAAATAAAAATATATTTTTTTTAAAACCTGCTTTAGCAGCTATTCATTGTTAAAAATTCTGAAAAGGTTGCTGTCCCTAATTCTTGTTAAACACTGAATTTAATTTAAGAAAGGTCCACTTCATGATAGGCTTATTTGCTAAATGTTTTATTGTTTAGAAGTTTAATGGAGTATTTAAATAAGAATTTTAGAAATAAATAAAACCTATAAATGTAAATACTTAAATATTTTTCTACTCTTTATGCCATTATGTTGGGATGTCTTAAATGGAAGTCAACTTTTCGGAATGTTACTTGTATTTTTAATGAATTGCAAAGAATTATTCCTATGACTAAGCCTTGTAAATTCCTGCAATATGCAAGTGCTGGCATATGATGCTGAATATAGTGTTACTCATAGAGTTTTTGTGAGACAGCTGTGTTTAACATGAACAATTCCTTGGTAGATGTTTTTTTCAAGTGAACTTTCAAATCCCTGGTATTATTTGATCTGAATGCAGGTTGGCAGTTCAAATACAGTTGTGGAGAAATTATCTTGGGGGCTCTGTTGAATAAGCACACAAGAAAGAGTGTGAAAAGCTGTGCAGGACATGCAGTCTGGTATCTGAATGTGCTCTACCAGATGAAATACGAGACTCATTTGGTGAACCCACCAAGAGCTGTGTTGTGAAGAGCTTGCCTGTCGTTCAGTGGGCATGGCCTGTCGTGGTTAACCAGAGCTGGCAGGGTATTCCAGAGGTGCCTGAGCTGACTTTGTGATCTGGCATAGCAACAGAGTTTGGCCTCACAGAGACCTCAGTGTGGGCTGAGGGGAGTGAGCAGGTCCACAGTGAGCTGTGAGATGCTGCGAACAGCTCCTGCTGGTTCGGTATAGATTGTTTGGAACTATTATGCATATTTCTATTGCTGATATAGTAAATTTATCTTGCCATTTCAAATGTCACTTCCTGTTTACTTTGGATATATTTTTCTTCCCTTTGAGTAGGTTTAATTTCTTTCGACTGAGCTAATGATTTGTTGATGAAAATCGGTCTTGGTTTCTTGCTTGTTTGTTTATTCTTTTCTCACATATTCTGTGGGTTATGATTGTGTTTATGATGTTTCTTCTGTTAGTGGTAAAGTAAGCTAAACAAATCAAAATACTGCCTTATCTGTTTTCCAATGTCTCGGGAAGACAGGCTTATATGGCAGGGGTAATAATCTTTGCTTGAAGAACTCAAGAGCCAAAATCTTAGGCTGACTATTGGAGGCAATTATATAGGAGCCTCTAATTATTTTGTTGTAGAGGACGTCTTAGGAATGATTAAGGATGTGTATTCTGGCTAAGGATGCTCTTCAATTTGTGGAGGCCAGTTTAATAGCTTTTAGAAATCAGTGTCAATGTAGCAATATTCTTGGGCTGAAGTCTGTGTCGTTGATACAGAAGAAGGAAAATGTTGCAAAGACAAGATACTAAGCAGCCCTTACCTTACTGATTTTTTTTTATTGGGTATTACATCATAATAGAGGAGCAGCTGTCTCTTTCAAGCAATTTTGCCAAGGAAAATTACAGTCTGTCAGCATTGTCTTTCAGGTCAGTTTTCAAATTTTACTGTCACCTTCACTGCCTGCTTTTCTCTCAGCAACTTCTTGAAGAGGTTTAGACTTTCACTGTACACAAGGATTTGTATCCAAGTTACATACTTGAGTCTTTCACCTTGATTGCTGCAAAGGCACAGTACTACTGACTCATCAGCCAGGAGCTTATCAACCAGGCACTCTAGACCTTTTTCAGCAGAGCTGCTGCCCAGGTCTTAATTGTTGCATGGTGTTGTTTATTTTCATGAGGCCCATTCCTCCAGCTTGTCATAGCCCCTCCAAACAACAGTCCTGTTCACTCACCATTGTATCCATCTATCCTCTAGTTGAACCCCACCAAAGACCACAAGCTGTTTTACTTGCTGCCCTTATTATAATTCTTTTTTCCTTTGTGGAAGGGAGGTTGGTCTGACCTGCAGCTGTTTGAACATGAGTGCTTGTGTAGGAAAGTGTGTGTCTAGACTGGAAATGGCAGCTACAAAGAGAATGGAGGCTCTCTCTTCACAAGGAGCTACATGACAAAGACAAGGGGCACTGGGTGCAGTTGCACTGAGAAAGATTTCACCTTGATGTAAGGAAGAATTTTTTTTACAGCAAGAGCAATCAATCACTGCAACAGTTGCCCCAGAGATGTTCCAGAGTTCCCACGGCTGGAGGTTTTCAAGATGCATTTGGACAGGGTTCTAGGTGATCTCGTCTAGGCTCCCTTTCCCACAAAGATTGGACCCAGTGATCTCTGGAGGCCCCTTCTGAGCTGTTCCTGTGATTCTTTGTATGAAAGGCTTTAGGAAAAGGTAACCAAATATGGGAAAGTGGTTGTGGTAGAATATGACTCTTCAAAGGGTTTGGAAAGTAAATAAAGTTTTACCCTTGGTATGAATTTCCTTCTTTTGTGAACAGTTCTTCTAAGTACTCTCAAATAATAGGTTAAATAAGGAGTAAAGACCTTTTATCTGATTTTAGCTGAATTTGATTCTGCATAGATTGAGGGAGTTAATCCCAAATGTAAGTTAGTCTCACTGTGAGTATAAGAACATGCATTTTAAAAATACGCACATATAATTTAAAAAGCAGACTTAGACTGTCTCCTAAGCAGCAAAGAAAAAGTACTTTTTCTTCTCTTAGAATGTTGTCCTTCTGATGTCAAATCTTCATGATCCAGAATGTCTGTGATACTGGCAATGCATGTTGCCAGTTTTAGAGCAAGTTAAGAGCTGTTATTACATCTTTTTTCTAGATCAGGCCAACAAGGTAATTTATCTTTGTGAAATAGTCTTTGTTTTTAAGAGAGAGGGAGAAAACAACCAAAAACCCCTCTGTATCAGGTTGATGTTTCTAATCAAATAGAGATGCTTTACGGTGATCCTACACAAAAGTGGACTGTACCAGTTTGTTCTAACATCCTTTTTCCTTTTGTCCTGCTGGGCTTTTTGTCTGTTAAAGGCAAGCATGGCCCTAAACTGTAGGTTTGGCTGTCACATTTAGATAGAACTTAGCTCACCAAATTTTTACGAAGAGTAGGAGAAGAATGATCAAAGGTTGATTTTTTTTTTTTTTTTTTTTGTTTGGTTTTGGTTTTGTTTTGTTTAATTGTTACTAAGAGATGCATGGTAGCATGACTCTTTTGGAGAACTTAAAAGAGGGTACAACTCTTAAGACAATCAAGATTTGTGGACTGTATTTGTATTGTCTTTAGAATATGGTTACCAAAATGTGTTTGATGCCAGTTTGTTTTTATTTCATGAACTTTAAATGAGTATCAGAGTAAAACAAATATTGATAAAGAACCTGACTAGTCTTGCAGCAAGGCAATGTGAAATTTGTGTATGACTAAATTCAAAAAATCTGTTTATGTTTCAATAGTTTAGACACAGTTAATGAATTCTTTAAAGAAAGAGGGTCAAAAATCATATGTGAGAGACTTATTTTCACTTGAGAAAATGAATATAAAGATTTTTATTTTTTTATATGTTGGAGTAGAAACTCATAAAATATCTGAGGAGGATTGGAAGTACTATGGGGAAAGTATATGTAATTGTGAAAACAGTCAGGAGATCAGAAAAATATCACTGTCAGGCAGGAAAACCTCCAAAGGAAAATAATGGGTTTTGTAAAACTCAAGATATACTGCAGCTTGTTTACCTGATTTATTTGTGGTTTCAGTGGATTTTTGGGTAGACAGTTTCTTTTAGCCAGAATCTGAAGCTTTTCTCTTTTTTTTGAGTATAGTCATTTAATTACGTGGGCTATAATTATGTCTTACTGAAGTTCTACAATTCTGTTGCTTTTCCCCAGTATACCGTTTTTGAAGTTAGCATCTTTGAAAGGATAACATTTATAATTGCAAGGAACTAATCTGTTGTTCTCATTCTGTCCTGCTATTTTAAACACAACTGTGGGGACAAATCCACTGCATAGGCTTTGGAGACAGCAAGAGCTGACAACTGTTTAGGTATGTTCTGAAGGGAATTGTGGGTTATTAACTTTGTTGAATTTTAATGCAGCTTCTCTGGGAATTCATAAGGCAATTTAAAACTGCTGTAGTGTTCATTTTTGCCTTCCTTTGTCTTCAGTTTTGACAGTGATCCAGTTGCATGTATTTGCCATCTGCATTGGCGATCTCTAAGTAATGTAAAATGAGGAGTTCATGACTTGCTCCACGTGAATAATATTGGTGTAGATATTAAATACAAGATCAACCCTTTGCTCATATGCTATAACATCTGAAAATTACTTTGTTCTGGTTGTGTGTTTCTGTTTTGTTTTGTTCTGTGTAGATGTCAATTAATCATCTACTAGTTCATTGCTAATTTAATAAAGCATGAAAAATAGCAATGGGCTTTGTGAGTATTGGAGGTTTATATTATGGAAGTTTTCCTACAGAATGGAAACATTTAAGTCTCCTGTGTGAAAGAGATCATTGTTAATTATTGTGCAATTGGTCAGGAGGTATTTACTATTGTTAAACATGTGGGCCCTGATTTTTCAACTGTGTGCCCTACCATTCATATTTGAACACATTGGAGAGAATAGTTTTAAGTGAAAAACCTAACAATTTTATTATTTTTGTTGGCTGAGGAAACACAATGACCTGTTTTTCTGGTAGAATTAATGCTAACTTTCACTTTTCCAAGATGTTGTAATTCAGGGGATAGATGCTTCCTTCAGTGTGGCCTTCAGATAATGAGTTTGAGATTGCTGGATGTGTTTAGGAATGGCATTTCCCACTGTAATATCATAATTAAGTGAAACACTGAGCTGCAGTAGAATGTACATTTGGAGACACACAAGGAGATCTTGGGCTTAATTTAATTCTAACAATGGATTTTTATGTGATCTTTTAATTTTTCTCCCTTTGCTTAGCAATTCGTAAGCAGGGAAATCTTAGAGCTTGGTTAAAAAAATATTTGTAGCAGTTCAGTTGGAAGACACCATCCCCACAGACAAGGCATATTAGTGGAATATATGAGTCTTTGTGATCTATTTCAGTTAGAAATTGAAACTTCCTGCAGGAGCTCAACATAACTTGCTTTGCTTCAACCTTCAGAGGAGTAGGTGCTTTCATGGAATCAGTTGCTGTGTTTCACCTGAAGATGGTGACTCCTTAGACTGCTCCAACCTGTCACCTGGCTGACTCTTAAGTTGCTCAGCTGGGTTTGAAGAAGGAAATGGTGAATGCCTAAGTGTAGTAGTAATTGCTTTGTAGTGTTAGTTTGGCTTTACAATAAAACTAAGCTTGGTAGTTTAAATGTTGCATTTTCTTCTTATCCTTCACTTCTAAGAAGTTTGTTTTCATTGACCTGTGGATTTAGGACACCAGAAAATAAGGTCTGTTGAAAGAGAGTTAGTGTGTAAGTGCACTGTCAATGTGTTGCTCGTAAATTTAGGATCAGTCAGTTCTACACTATAAAATACTTTGTGTATGCATCCTTGCCCTAGAAATGCTTATACTCAAGTCTAGCAGTCTAAATGGAGGAGCTCTCATGGCATGTTTATGGTTTACATAGGTATTTTATTGAATCCCCTCAACTTTCAGACTTGATAAACTCCTAAAGAGGGACCATCTGAGCAACGCTTTTTGGGTTTGTGTAGAAACACTATATTTTTCCAGCTTAAAAAAAATAAAAGCAAGTACTCTATTTCTTTGGCACACTTACAATTTTGTCCATCTGTTAGAGTGGCAAAATGCCCACTCACAATATGGCGTACCAGTTTCAACCAGGCACAGATGCCAATGAAAGATTGGTTTCATTTTCTGACACAAGATTTTTCTGGTGGGAAGCAGCGCCATTTTAGAGGAATATGCTTTGTTAGACTGATTACTTCTGTTGGCTTGTGTATATCTTGTAATAAGCACTTTTGCAGTGCTTTATATTTTCAAATCACTGTTAAAAAAAAAAAAAAAAAAAGATAAAATTGAAAGCATTGCTGAATGATGGTATTTTGTATATATTTTGCCAGCCTAGTTTACTGAGATTTTTGCAGTTGAGGCAGGGGGTGGTGGGATGGAGAGGGATGCATATTGGCCCAGGAACAAGCATGAAATAAAATGTTTCTTAATTGAAATTCTTTCTCTTTGATGTTTAATCACTAATGAATTTTGATATTACATTTCTCTGTATAACTGTTGATTTTTTGAGCCTGCAAAAGAAAACAAAGGAACAGAGACTGTGCTTTTCAGGAGATCTTGTTTGCAGAATCACAGAGTAGTTGAAGTTGGAGGGTCCTTGAGGTCACCTGAGCTGACCTGCCCACACAGGGTCACCTAGAGCCAATTGTCCAGGAGGCTTTACTGCCGGATTTTGCAGTTTCCCTCATTAAACCATATGAGATTCCTGCCAGACCATTTCTCCAGCCTGACAAGGTCCTTCTGTGTTGCAGCACAAGCCTCTGGTGTATCGGCCACTCCTCCCAGCTTGGTGCCCTCAACAAATGTGCTGAGGGTGCCCCCATCATCCAAGTCATTAATAAAGATGTTGGATAGGACTGGACCCAGGACTGACCCCTGAGTACACTGGCCTTCAATTAGACATTGTGCTGCTGACCACCACCCTCTGGACAAGCCATTCAGATAGTTTTCAGTCCTGTCTGCACATCCAGCCTATTCAGCAACAGCTTCTCTGTGAGGATCTCATGGGAGACTATGTTGAAGGCCTTACTGAAGTTCAGGTCTTTGATGCTCAATTTTTGGGACCTTCATTATTTCTCTTTTGCTATCTGTTTTTATCATCTTTGTGAATCCATGCTTAAGCCTGACTTTACTGTGCACGCTGAGGCGTTTCTCGCATCTGAGACCTGGGATGGTCACAAGAAGACAAACTTGTTTATGCACAACTTTGAGCATGTGCCTATTGAATGGCTTCAGTTTTCTTTTATTTGGCTAGACCATTTCTCCAGGCCAGATTAGATGGGGCTCTGAGCAAACTGCTTTATTGGAAGGGGTCCCTGCCCATGGCAGGGAGTTTAGAGTCAGATGATCTGTAAGGTCCCTTTCCAAACCAAGCTATTATATGATTCTGTGTTTTTTCCATGTTGTCAATGGAATTCTGACTTCTCCTTTGTATGCTTCCTGGCCATTGCAGCCTGGCAGCACTTCTGGTCTTAATAAACATATTTCTTTTTCCCTCATCCGAATGGAGTAAGGACAAAGGAAGAATCCTGTACAGAATGTTATCTTTACTTTTTTTTCACAGCAAGCTCCTTTTCAAAAGCAGACATATAGGCATTGTTTTATTTTATTTTAATCTCCTGGATTCTCATGTATTTTTCATGATTTCTCAGAGGTAACAGTTGAGATTACTGTGGGTTGTATAGAACCTGTTGAAGTGAATGTAACCAATCGTGATTTAAAACAGATTAACTTCTCTATGAATTGTGTCTTGTAGTTCACTGTTTTTGCTTTTGTTCTTCCTTTCTGCTGATGCTGTACTCGCCATCTGATTGCAACTGACCTTTTTGGGAAAAAAATTAAGGAAGAAAGCACAGAACACTTCTGTTTTGTTGGCATTGTCCATTTTATTTCCCAGTGACTATTGGAATAACTCCTTCCTCATTACTCTTCTTACTAATACATCTGTGGAATAGTGGGGTTTTGCTCTTTACATGCATTACCTTTTCTCGTTTTGTGATGTGACCTTTTTGTGTTAGTTTTTCTGTATGAATGTGCTACTATTACACTTGTCCTTGATGATTTGACCTAGTTTCCTTTTTACTATGACTCTTACATTTTGAATCATCAAAACATTTCTGATTCGCCAGCTGGTCTCTTACTATATATACTTGCCACTACCTTCTGTGTTAAGATAATTTGTCTTTGTGTACTGAATACTGCTTCTCTGAGAAGTGCTTACTTATACTGACTCCTTTCCACTAGAATTTGATTCTGAGAAGAAGAAACCTCCCAGTGGAAGAAAGTCTACTTCCATAAACACAGTAAAGTCTTATCGGCTGTCTGCACTACTTTCCTTTTTACACTTTCTAAGGATGATTGGTGGTCATTTTGTGAACACAGTCAATAACTTCACCTTCTATCCTTGCATTCTCTGTCCTAGTTGATTTCTGCATAAAAACAACAGCAACAATAAAAACAAAACAAAAAACAAAACTGATTTTCAAGAACTGGCTGAACAGTCTGTTGTACTGCAAAGTTTGAAAAGTTGAAGAGTTCCTTGAAGGGACAGAATGCTTTTTGTCTTAGCAATACTCATATAACAAATATTGAAGGTCTTTCCTCTATAAGTTACAACCCTCAGCTGTTCTTCTGTATAATTGATGTGGGCTGGAGTTTCCCTGTTGCATTTTAATTTTTCTACTTCCAATGTCTCTTTAGTCATTATGTATTTTGTATTTTCTTGCTTTGTTTTGGCATTATTCAGATTTGTATTACTTCTTTCCTAAAAGAAGGCTTTCTTTTATCTTTATAACATTTGCACCTCTAATGTTAAGTCTTACCTCACCTCTGGAGGCCTAATTTGGTGTGGAGGGAGAAGGATAAAATGTCCTCTATAATGCAATGACAAATTTCAAACATCTTAGTATTCATTCTGTTGAAGCTTTACAAGTCTTAGGTAAGCAAGAAGTGTTAGAAGTAACCTCTAAACCTGTTTTTCAGCATATATGTACTAAAAGTTTGGAGCTCTCTGCTATATAAGAACTAGTCTGGTTCAAAATGAAAGAGGAGGCCAATGTCAGCAGATCCTTTTCACACTTACGTTTATGATTTGTATCTGACCCCAACAACATTGGAGGTGGTGTAATGGTTTCCCTGTATCATCAGTGCAGAGTTACTTCTCTGAAGGGGGTTCAGCTGCATTTAGTTAGGTAACTTAATCCCTAAAGGTGTCAGCTTCTCATGGCCAGTTATAAAGGAAGCCTAGTGTACTAGCTTAGGTGTAGATGCCTACTTCTGGGGAAATTAATCTTAATCTTGCCATTTACTCTTTTCATACACCATTATTGCAGTTATCTTTAAGCTGTGAGGGTCAAACCTGCATTAGCAGTAGAGAAGAACTGCTCCAGAGATCAAGAGAAGTAGGAAAGGGATTCAGTCAATGAATGCAGAGTTCAACTTTGTTTTTTCACATGCCAAGTTTGATTCTTGTGATGCCTGTAGAGCCCATGTTACTTGAATCAAGCAACTGCCTCTGAATGAGCAGAGTGCTTCCCTCTGTTGCTTGCACCTATGGAGTAGAGGTTGTGACAGATATGTTTTAATGTGAAGTACCTGTGTATTCTGTGTGTGATAGTACCTTGGCTGAAGTAGGATTTATTGTTGTATTCATCTCAGATATGCCTGCTTGTAGTACCCAAAATCAGCTACATGGTAGTCTTTAAAAGACTTTTTCTTTGAGTAGAAGCTGTAGTTGCTCTTGATCTCTTAACCCCAGAGTTCCTTACCCTGCTGTAAAACTGATTCCTGAGTTCAAGAACTAACTGCTTCTGCTCAGCTGCTGACATTTTTGAGCTCCATGGCCATTCTATTGCAGGGATAATAAAATGAACATGAGATACTTGCTAAATGCAGCAGCCCTGGAGAAGCAGCTCATTGTGCCTTTGTAGACTAGACTGCAGCTAAAATGTTTGTGTGTGTGACACTTCATGAATAACTATTATAAAGAATTTCTTGTTCTTCTGGTAGCTTGGAAGAGAGTGGCCAATAATGACAGAGCTCTAGCTAAGGATGATAAATGTCTCTAAATATTGGGAATTAACCTTTGCAGATGACAAATTGTGAAAATTATGTGAAGCTTCTGCCATTCTAATTAATCTGGCTAAAACATCGAGCAAATACGGAGATTTCTAATGTCTCCAAGAACAGAAAATGACTGCAATAAAGGGACAAATGCCAGCATATTGCAGGAAGTGTCCTATGCTTTTTAAGTCTGTGTATGCAGACCTTGAGTGGTAGAAAAGACTGCAATACTAAATGCTGTTAATTTTTTTTATTCTTATTTTACCCTTAAATTTATAAAATGCTTAAAGATGTGCCATTCTTTATTTTGACAGATAAGGAAGGACAAACATTTTCTGTATTTTGGGTGCTGGTGAGTGTTGTCCTAGGTGCAATAGCCATGCTGTGCAAAGAACAAGGAATTACAATACTGGTAAGAATTTTCTTGTTAACTGAATTTTGATCTCTACATCTGTAAGGTGTAGTTGTAAAGTCTACAGGAATGAATCTTCTCCACAACTAATGGCATGCATACCTTTTTATTCTGTTCAGAAAACTAGTTAATGTTGACAAAAAGCAGCATTCTAGTAGATCTGTCTTTGCTGTATCTGCCAATCTGTTAGTTTTTCACTTTAACTTTTATAAGCAGGCTGCATATATTTTTGCAAAGTTTAAAGGTTTTACAGCATTAGTTTCACTTTCATTGGCCTAGTTTTTGAATGTAATTCTTGAGATAGACTACAAACTTCTCATTGAAGGCTCATGATCAAAGATATAACTGGAGGAGAGCATTTTTAAAAGCTCCATTCTCTGGCTTTTATGAACAGTGTAATTGTAATTAGGGCCATCTAGTACTGCATCTCTTCCTTTTCTCCCTTATTTAAGGATCTGTCTGTAGAAACAGATGTAGTTATTGTTTGTGTTTATTGTGATCTGGCTTTTTATAACTTCAATGAAGACAATGCTGTTTTGGGTGACCAAATTGGCCCCAGAAATGCTGTATCTGTGATTTTTAGCTTTTATATAGCCATATATCTTTATTAATCAATCCAATTTATAGCTTTAGCTGACATAGATAAACAACAGAATCAGAAAATTCTTTGCAGCAAGAACCCTCTTGTCCTTGCTAGAAGAAAAGAGAAAAGAAATTACAGAAAACTTGATTTGGGACTTTTTTTTGGATAGATGTTTGTAGAGTGATTTGTTTTTCAAAGGTGTCTGTAAAGAGAACATAAAGAATTCTCTTAAAATATGGTGTAATTATTTATTCTAGCAGTATGAAGTAATTATTTGAGCCAGCAGACACAGAACTATTATTGGATTTGGGATTTTATTTGTTTGCTGTTGCACTGCTAGGATGATTATATTTATTGTTGTGCTAAGGGGCGCAGGTCAGAGAGATAAAGGGCTAAATCACCCATTAAAAAGATTACTTGGAGGCTGAAAGTGATTTTCAGTAGAATTCTTGCCTTCCTTATTTCCATGTGAGTGAGCCAAAAGCCTTTTAATTGGCAAGTGGCCTTTCTACATGGAACCAAGCCACACTCTAACCTATCTTCTGTCCCTTCCCTTTGACTGTTAGTGAGGGGTTTGTGGCCTCCCAGTGTACCAGCTCTTTGCTTCACCTGGAACTAGGTTTACTGGGGTTTTTTCTATTTCATCTTTAGAACAGTGAGGTAATTTCTGAAATTATTAGAATGTAGGATAAATACTCAAGAACTATCATGATGATATGCTGAAACTTTGAAGCAGAAATGCTAAGGTTTGCTTTTGCTGGTAACCTCAATCGAATTACCCCTGGACACATTTATACATTTTGTTTGCCTGCTTGGAGGTAGTTACGAGCAAGTGTAGTCCTGCAAAACACAGAATATGTGCTAATTTCATGTCCAGTGGCTGATGTCATATAGAGCTCTTCTTTTTTTTCTTTTCTTCCCCAGCAATTTGCACTGTGTTTATTGCTCTAATTGCAAGAAAAGCAAGCCTGATACCTCTGTTAAATCTTTCTGATCCTTTGGCTGTACCCTTTAAAAACAGTATTTCTGAAATCTGGAAGTCCAAAGATACCATACAACAAAAAATGAGTAGAATGCTTAAAGAAACTCCACCTTACTGATAGAAGCCTTACCTTTTGACTGCAGCATTTACACTGCAGAACATTTGGAGAAGATAGAGAACAGATTTCTGTTGTGACCATGCATATGTTATCTAGCTTGCTGGTTCATGGTATTCCCTAAAGGGTTGTTCCACTTGGCAGGAGAATTCCCATTACAATAAAATGTTATTCTTCTCATCTGAGCTCCATTTACCATTCTGCCATCATTACTACCAATGTATCTCTCTACCTGTTTAGAATCAGAACCAAGATGTAGAGTAAGTCATGGTAGAAGTGCAATTCAAGATGTATTTAAAAGAAAATATTTGTGGTTAGCTGCTTCATCTTATGCTGTTATTTTTCTCTTGGTTCCTTAGGGCTTGAATGCAGTGTTTGATGCACTGGTGATTAACAAGATAAATCTTTTGGAGCTCATTCGAAAGTTATTGTATAAGGACAAGGCATTGGAGGTGAGTCCCTGGGTGTTTTGTTCATTCTTACAGATTTTGTTCATTCTGTCCATTCAAACAGTTATGACCTAAAAGACAAAGATTCAGCTTCTGAGAGTTTTGTTGTTGAGAATTAGGAAAAAAAAACCCAAACCAACCAAAAAAGGTATTGTTAGTCAGCCTAATAAGACAATCTGCTATGATATCTTTGCAGCAACATGAGTAGTCAGGGGGTATTGTTAGAATTGCATTGGATAGTGAAATTCCTTCCACAATTTTCTCAACAGTATGTTAAAAAACAGTGTTCTGGGCCAGACTTGACAGGGCTTTGAGCAAACTGATATAGCAAAAGATATCCATGGCATCCCTTCCCCAGCCCAAATCATTCTATGATTCTAGGAAATGTCAGAATCAAACCTTTCTGGATGATTATTCTTTAAGCATGAAGAGCTCAGAGCATGATGCTTCTGTTCAAAAGAAGAACTTTAAAATGGTTCTGTCTCAGTGAACAAAACATCAGATGTGCCTTTTCCCTATTATTCTTTTGGTAGAAATAATTAATTTTAGCTCCTGTTACCTACAAAAATCTGTTCTGCTCTTTTCAAGGAAGCATATCTAAGATTGTTTTGCTTTGTTGAAAGGCAGGTCCTACACACTCTTCACGTAAGAACATTTTTTTTTTTTCTTCTTGATTGGGACAGGTTTCAGTTTCATGCCAGATTTCAGTTAGTTCTAAATCAGAGGGGATACAATAACACTTCTTCCACTTTCACATTTTGCCTACTGAGAGATTTTGTGGCAATTGTGAAATCTGGCTTTAAGATACTGCATGTACTATTAAATGAAATTAAGCCTTTGGATAAGTAATTTTGTTGTTAATCTGTCATAAAACAGTTAAAATTTTCACTATATGTGGTTTTTTTCATAGTACAATTTCTTCCAAAAGCTATTTTCTAGGAAAACCACTCCTAAATCTTCCTTCTTGTAACTGTGGTTACTGAGATGTCCAGGTTGGACGCAATCATTAGAGCACAAAGGCTAGCATATGTAAAATCAAAATTACAGACTGCTTTATCCTTAGGTATTCAACTGAATATTTTATCACGCTGTCCATTGCAAATACTAAAAACCAATCTGAAATTTGTTTTTTAATTTTTCATCCTTTTAGAAAATAAGTATCTTCAGCCAGTGCACTGATGTCTGTCTTTGTTCAGGCAGCCTACTTTTATTTTTTTAAACTTCAGACATAGCTGATGTTGATATCCTAAACAACTATGGTGGTCCTTGCTAAAGAGCATATTCCACTAGGAGGTAATAATAATTATTGTGCCATCTTAAAGCTTTTACTGGTGTATTGTTATACTTACTGATGATTCTGTTTCCAGTCTCCACTGGTGAAGCATGAAGAAACTCTACATTGTACACTGGCTTGTTCTTTGGTTTGGTGGTTTTTTCGGGGTTTTTTGGTGTTTTTTGGGGGGTTTTTTTTTTGGTTTTTAAATTTATGAAAATGGTGTGTGCTTGGAGAAAAGTGTTATACATTCTGGATAAAAAGATAAAAAAGTCTGTCAGATTTACTGTCTATACCAGCACTATTTTGTTTTATGTGACTTGCCTTCTTTACACCCTGAAGTGTATATTCTAAAATGCATTATGTAAACCAACTAAGTTAATGTAGATCAAACACAAGTTTATACTTTTTCTGATCTTGGGTAATTTACCCTGAAGTAAGTGATTTGGGTGCCTCTCTGTCATTAGCTTTTTAATCATGTTTTTGGGTGTGAAAATTTTAATTCCGTTTCTAATTCCTACCCATTCCTAACTGTGCAGTTTTCTTGGAATATGCCTGTAATTTTACCTGTAAGGATACCTAAGTGGACAAAAATTTTCTATGACAAGCAGACAGCAGGAAACAGCTATTTAAAATGAAGTCCCCAAAGTAATCATCCTCCATTTTAGAAAGAAAAGATAAATTAATTTAATATGCTGTATACTAAAGGCTGTATTCTGCACGAATTCCCTGTCAGAAGATGCCATGTAAAACTACATCAGCTATAGAATTACAGAGGATTTATAGAAGAGAGTCTTCTTGAATTAAGAAGTTTTGTTTACTGATTGAGAAGAAAATTAAAATGTTTGCAAAAAAACCTTTCCAATTAAAATGTCAACTCTTATAGCAAAAATGCACAGGAATAGCTTTTTCTTTCTGAGGTAGAGGTGAAAAGGATGTGAATGTGTTGGGTAAGAGAACAAATACTGTTTCTGCATGAGGTGGTTTTCTTTCTTTCTTTCTTTCCTGTAGCATGCTGGGCTGTTAAGGAAGGGGCTGCTTTTCAGGATAACTCTTTTGATGTGTGGAGGGGCTGGCATACTTTATATCCGCTGGAGGATTATGGGCACAGGACCACCAGCTTTCACTGAAGTAGACAACCCAGCTTCATTTGCTGACAGTCTGTTTGTAAGAGTAAGTTATGAAGTTGCTTTTTTCTGGCCAGCTCAGAACATTTGTCTTTGTCATTAAATTGAGTTTTCTGTGCTTTTAGGTAAAAATAAAATGGGCAGTTTTTACATTTCAAGATATGTGTGATGAGTCACCTTCACTTGTGCTGCTGTGATGATTCTCTGTAATTTTTTTTATATAGTATATCATGTATATTCTTTGCATTCAATTTAGCATGCACTATACACATTGAAGTACTTTTCCATTTACTCACTGTTTTTCCCATGCATGCAAGAAATTAGCTTTTGCTGATTTTCATCCCTTTTCCGCATACTGTGTTTGACTTTTCATCTTCTTTCACAACTGAAGAAAACAGCACAAAGTTCTAGTCTGGTGTATTTGGAGTATGTCTTGGCTATATACCTCTGGTGGCTTTAAGGATCTTTCTGGGGATGGAGAATGAAAGATGAAGAGAGTGGGTGATGTCTTTTGATGTTTTGTCCTGTTCTATGAGACTGTTCTTTTCATGTATGAATATTGGTTGGACAGCACAGAATTGCATTTCCCTGATCTGAGCTAGAGAGCCATCTAGCTATGTTTAAGAGAAAAATTAAAATTTAATCTTACAGCTGTAATAGTAAGGGATATGTAAATAGTTGTAGTCTAACAGTATACATAGCCTCTTTATTGTGTTACAAGGGAAATGAGAGAAGAGGGAAGGACTAAAGCTGCCCCCCTCCCCCCCAAAGTTTAGTATCAAATAAATGTTTGTTTTCTCTTTGACTGACAGGCTATAAACTATAATTACTACTATTCACTGAATGCATGGTTGCTGTTGTGTCCCTGGTGGCTGTGTTTTGATTGGTCAATGGGCTGCATACCCCTCATTAAATCCGTCAGCGACTGGAGGATAATTGCACTAGCAGCACTTTGGTTCTGCCTAATTGGTCTGATATGCCAAGCTCTATGCTCAGAAGACAGCCATAAGAGAAGGTAAGAGACAGTGATGAATTTTAAATGCCTGGCCAACTTGAGTACAGTATTATTTTGTTAAATCCACTACTGATAATTTCAACAATTCAGTGGAACCAGTGTCTAGCAAATGCAGTTCAAATAAATATTTATAGCTGTCATTACAGTTTTATCCCAATTTGGGTCCATCACTGTACACCAACTAGTAGGAAACAGAGTTGGAGGAGGAGGCATGGATGGCTGCTTTATTTTTAATTCTGAAGTGGTATTTTGAGATCCTTGACACTGTAGGTGGTAAAAAGTAATATGTGCTCAAAACACAATAGGAAAATGTTTGTTGTTGCCCTTACTTCTTACAAGTCATCATTTCCTTTAATTTTCTCCTAATAATGAAAGAGAAGAGATGTACTTTGAAAGCAGATAGAAATACTGGCCATGGTCATACAGTTAAAAGGTAAAATGTTTTACCCATGGTATATACTCAGAAAACGACTTGTACTTTACCCAAAGGAACTAAAAAAATTGTTCTTTCTCACTATGGGCTTCTGCTTAACTTTGCAGGTTCTGTTCTCATGGATTTTATGTAGACTTAATTTTTCAGTTCCTTAAAATTTTTCAACTGCTCAGTCATAGAATTATTTGTGTTAGAAGAGACCTTAAAGGTCAGGTAGTTCCAATCCCCTTGCCACAGGCAGGGACACCTTTCATGAGATCAGGTTTCTCAAAGCCCCATTTATCCTGACCTTGAACACTTACAGGAATGGGGCACTATCACTACATGTTCTTTTAAAAAGCCCATCTCTGGCTCTCTTGTTGCCCCCTTTAGGCACTGGAAGTTTGCTAGAAGGTCTCCCTGAAGCCTTCTCTTCTCCAGGATAGACAACTCCAACTGTCTCGGCCTGTATTCATAGGAGACATGCTCCAGCTCTCTCCTCCTCTTTGTGGCCCGCCTCTGGACTCACTCCAACAGGTCCATGTCCTCTCTGTCTTGGGGGCCCCAGAGCTGAATGCAGCACTCCAGCTAGGATCTCACCTGAGCAGAGTAGAGGGGCAGGGTTACCTCCCTTGCCCTGCTGGCAATGCTACTCTGATGCAAGCCAGGATATGGTTGGCTTTCTGCACTGCAAGTGCACATTGCTGGGTCGTGTTCAGCCTCTCATCACTGAACACCCCCAAGTCCTTCTTCTCAGGGCTGCTCTCATGCCATTTTCTGTGCAGCCCATCTTTGTCCTTGGGATTGCCGTGACCCAAGTACCAGACCTTGCACTTGGATTTTGTGAGGTTTGCATCAGCCCACCCACCTATCCTATCCAGGTGCCCCTGGATGGCATCCCTTCCCTGCAGTGTGTTGACTGCACTGCACAGCTGGGTGTTGTGGGCAAACCCACTGAGGGCACCCTCAACATGTCACTGACTAAGATGTTAAACAGTGCCAGTCCCAGTGCCAGCCCTGGAGGAACACCACTTGTCACTGGACCCTGGACACTGAGCCGTTGACTGAAACTCTTTGCATGCAACCATCCAACTACTTCCTTAGCCACCAACAGGTCCAGCTGTCAAATCCATGTCTCCAGTTTAGAGACAAGGATGTCATGCTGGACAGTGTCAAATGATTTGCATAAGTTCAGTAGATGATTTTACTTGCTCTTCCTTTATCCAGCAAGGCTGTAACTCTATTGTAAAAGACTATAAAATTTGTCAGGCACATTTTTTCCTTAGTGAAGCCAGATTGGCTTTCACCAATCTGCTCCTTATTTTCCAGGTGTCTTAGCATATTTTCCAGGAGGGTCTGCTTCATGATCTTGCCAGGCATAGAGGTGACCTACTAACCTAGTTTCCTGAGTCTGCCTTTTTCCCCTATTCAAAACATGAGGGTTATGTCTCCCCTTTTCTAGTCAGTGGGAACTTCAGCGGACTGTCATGACTTCTCAAGTATGATGGGTAGGAGCTCAGCACTATCTTAGCAATTTCATCTATCAGTTCCCTCAGGATCTGCAAGTGCATCTTACCAGATCCCATGGAGCTGGGCACCATCAGGTTCCTTAGATGTTCTTGAACCTGAGGCAGGTCTTCATTCTCTTGGTCACTGCCTTTGCCTTATGTCACTTGAACAGTGTGGTGGGAGCACACCATTGCTGGTGAAGTCTGAGACAAAAAAGTTATTGAATACCTCAGCCTTCTCCCATGTCCTGTGTAGCCCACCCACCTATCCTATCCAGGTGCATCAGCTATTTGCTTGCTATTTGCTTCCAAAGAGGGTCCACATTTTCCACAGTCTTCCTTTTATCATCAACATAGATAATTCTATTGTTCAGAGTGCAAAATCTTTTCTTATTCTTTTCTTCCTTCTTATCCCTTCAAATGTTTACAGTGCACCTGCCTGCCTTTCTTTCTGTTCCCATACTTATTTGCACAGATAAATAACTTCGGAGAGGGGGTTGGAACTCTTGCTGCAAGTAATGTCGTACTTTCTAGTAAAAATGCACTCACCAAGCCTTTATTACTAAATAGTTTTTAGTAAAAAAGTGAAGACAAAAAGTATAGTAAAGGCCTAGGACTTGTGGGAAGGAGAAAACACCAGGAGGATGCATCTCCCCTACAGTGTAGAGACTCATTTGTAATAAATTAGAATAGAAAATTACCATGTCTGTTGCCTTTGTAAGAAAAATCTGACATGGACCTGAAGTTCTGAGCTCTCTATAGTCGATAAAGAGCTGAGTCCATACCTGCTGAGAATGCTAACATTGGTGCTTAAAAAATTGAAGGCTGCTCTCAAAAAGTAATGTGTCTCTTCTATCTGTAGAAGGGAGAGTAGATTGCTAACTTTCAAGTGGTTAACCACAATGGATTCTAGTACTGATGTGTTTGTTAGGAGAAAAACCACCCTCTCGGCTAAATGTGCACCTAAGTTTCTTCTTCAACAGTGACTTATGGTTTTGCCCCCATTACTGTCTTACAAGGTCCAAAAATAGACAGGTAGCTTTTACCATTACTTTTCCTGACTGCATTTTAAATAGGAGTTTTGTAATTAATGTGTAATGGGGCTATTTTCTGGCCTAGAAGCGCGAATATTGCTTTTCTGGAAATTATAGCAATGATTTTTTAAGTGCCTCACTGAAATTTGATTTTAGTGGCTCTCAAAGACTGTGTTTGAATACCCTGTTCTATATGCATATCCTTCTACAATGTTTAAATAAAGTTTATATGTTAAGTGGAAAAGATACTTTTATTAAGATTTGTAGTTAATTTGAGGATCTTTCTTGTTTGCAGAATCCTTACACTGGGACTTGGGTTTCTTATTATCCCTTTTCTTCCTGCAAGTAATCTGTTCTTCCGAGTAGGATTTGTTGTTGCGGAGAGAGTCATCTACCTCCCCAGTATTGGATATTGCATTCTCTTTACGTATGGATTTAGTCTCCTGAGTAAGCAAGCCAAGAAGAAGGTACCATCAAAATAATCAGTAAAGTTGCTGATGATGAATCTGTTCAATGGCATGATTTGCTTCTTAACTTGGCTCTCTTTTCTTAAGAAAATCCTTGCTGTGGCAGTACTTGGAATCTTGTTGATAAATGTTATGCGCTGTGCGCTCCGCAGCAGCCAGTGGAGGTCAGAAGAACAGCTCTTTAGGAGTGCATTGTCTGTGTGCCCGCTGAATGCAAAAGTAAGTTATTCATGGACTTCTAAACTTTTTTTCTTTTTTTTGAAGTGTTTTGAAATTTGGGGTCAAGGAGGTGTTATGCATAGTTAATATATTGTGCTACACTGTTATTCACAGTCTTGCTTGGTTCAGGAATGACATTGACAGGTCAGACATCTAAATTACAGTGGTAGCATAGTCAAAATACCAGAAAGTGCAAATTACAATATTGTAATTCAGAATTTGGGGTGGGAGTGGGGAGATGAGGGAGAGGGGAGAATGTGCTTCAAGGAAGGCATCAAGTCAAATTGGATGTACTGCCAATAAAATCTATTTAGAAGAAATGTGTGTGTAATTGCAAGTTATTGCACCAAAAATATCAAAACAAGGTTAGTAAGTTACAGCAATGTATTCAACTGAAAAATCTCTATGCTGTTTTTAGAATCCTTTCTGTGTACCTTCCAGTGGTGTATAACGCCAGCACAGCTGAGGGACAAAGCAGCATATCATCAGTGCAATTGCAGGATGTGGGAGTAAAATCTTGCTCCCATTTCTGCTTTATCACAGCAGCTGAGCAGGCTAGACTCTTCAGACATGGGCACTGAGGAAAACTGCAATTTTCCCTGAAGCTTAGTGAGGGAACAAGTAAGATGGTGGGACTGGATAGGATGTTTCACTGAGCTGAGCAGCAGTGTTCAGCATCAGAAACTGACTTCAGCCTCTGACCTAGGTGACCTCCACAGCAGTCCTTTGACAGCCAAGAGTGTGATCTGTTGGAGCATACATACCACTGAGCCCTGATGTTGTCTGGGAGTGGGACTGTGCAGCTTGTCAATAAAAATACATTGATGTTTTAAAAGATTAGATTCCTGTAATCTAGAGTGGTACCCAGAAAATACCAATCAAAACAGAGTGTTTAAAAAGGTCCCTGTGAATGCTCAACTTCACAAGGAGAAAACTTAGCATTTACTGGAATGCACATACGCAACAGTGAGCTGTAAAAAAACATTTATGGCCAATATTTACAACATGGTGGTTTCTTTCAGTAGTCTCAGATTTTAATGCATAGGAAAGAGCTGCTGTATTTTATTGTGTGGCAGTGGTAGGCAACCATCTTCTTTTTAATGATGACCTCAGTCTAACTTGTCTTCTGGATGACAAGCACATACTATAAATGGAGCAAATGCAATCTGTTTTCTTTGTGTGTAACTCCATCCATCTGCCATGGTAAGAGTGCTTTAGACAGATCCACACTCTTTGCCTGTGCTCCAAGCTCCTTGGACTCCAGCCATGCCTGGCTGGGAAGCTGTGTAGCTGTGCTCCCACAGCACTGCGCTTCAGCCGATAAGCTGTGCACAAGCTACTGAACTAATGCAGCTGGTTTAAAGCCAATGAATGTACAGGCAAAATGAGCTTGTGTTTGTCAACACTGGGCACTGTAGACATGCTCATGCCTGAGCTGTATTTCTGCTGGTGACAGCTTGTGCAAGTGGAAAGCATGGAGATGCGAACAGGGATAGGATTGTAGGCTCACATTCCAATTTTGCTGAAGGATGTAACTTTGAAATCCCATTAGTAGGGAACTTTTCTAAGCAGGAACATTAGAGACTCCATGTATGAGAGCCTATCTCTTTTTTTTTTTATGAATTCAGCTATATTTATTAAATTTCAACAAAGGTAAATGTAAAAATTTGAACCAGGTTTTGTTCTGATCTTTAGTTGTCTTGAAATTGCAGGCTTCCTTGAAAAATGACTCCGCAGGACTTTCTTTCAGTGACCCATTTATTTCAGTGGGAGGCTGGTGCAGACCAAAGAATGGCACATAGATAATAGCTTTTTCTTGTTGTTCTTGGAATATATTAAATATGTGTAATGTGGCCATGCTTTACTGCCATTATGTAGCAGGAAAATCTCAAATCCTCACCAGCAGAAAAAGCTGTTCTTGTTTTGTCATACTGCTCTTTTCAATTCCAAATTGTCTGTGTGGGAAGTATAGAGTAAACTTACCCTTATTCTAAATAACAAGTAGTAACAGCACTGCCTTGTCTAATTTCAAGACTCATTTCTTTAAACATATGTTTAGATAAAAATGAGGAAACTGAATTAAATGTGATTGTCTGGAACAGTAGTGAATCTGGTGCCTTGAGTGGTGACCCTTCTGGTTCAAGAGGATGACATTTACGATCAACTTTAATAAACCTTGCCCAGTGACTATAAAATTTATTGGAAATAATCAGGTACCATAATGAGGCTACAAATATTTTGACCTCTAAAAAAGGTCCCAATACAGATTTTAAAGGTTTAAAATACTTTAAAACTTATATGTTATTTATTTACAATATTTTAATATATATATATGTTTTATATATATAATATATATGTTATATAAGAATATATGGTTTATATATTTTTTAAAATATATATATATAAAAAATACATATTGGGTGGGTGGGTGGGATTTTTTACGAGTGGGAAAGAAGTATGTTACAGATCTTGGTTAAACGTGTCCAGGAGTATGTCACACGTTTGAACTTGTGTGGCCCTGCACTCAGGTTGGTTTCAAAGGCCATCAGACTGAAACAGTACACATTTTTAATAGATTTGGCAGTATTCTCCTTAGCTGAACAGGGCGTGCCTGCATATTGATTCCATTTTTCCTACCACCTTTTTTCATACTGTGTGGATTGGATTCTTCTCCTGGGGAGAAGGAGCTGTTTCTTTTAGCTTATGGTTCCTCACCTTGGACTAAATGAAAGACATAAGTCAGAAAGGACTGTATCCTAGATTTCTGTCTTTCTCTACACTGATAATAAAAGAAGTTTTGACAACTAGAGCAGATTTAGATACATAAGATTATGTGAGATTTTCACCCTGTCCTACTGCTATTTGCTATTTCTAGACAATGCTCCTCGCCTTCTGAAGTCATTACACATTGTTTCTTTTCATTTTAAAGATTATTCCCAAAAATGCTTGTCTTGCTACCTTTTTTTTGCTGTTGGAAATGTTTGCACAGTTGGAAGAACTGAGGGGTTTTTTCCTCAGCTTTTAGAAAAGTCATAGCAGTTAAGAATCCAGAGATGGTTTTTATTCCTGGATGACTTTGTCTCATTGATTGTCTAAATAAATAATTGCAGTTACATTGTTACATACATGGGAAATAGCCAGAATTTTTCTTTTCCTAGATTTGAAATAACAGAATTTAAATCATTGCTGTTATTTTGTACATAATCTCTACGTTCTCCTTGCTACTGGCTTTTCTTTAAAGGATAGAAATTAATAAACATAATTTTTGAAAAGCAATTTCAGTAGCAACTTTTCTGCAATAATAAGCAAGGAAGTTAAAATACTCCCTACATAGTGTTACTATCTGCCTTGACATATCAGAGTAAGTAACTTTGAAATTCATGCATTATGCAAACTGCAATCATTATAGATACAAGTTTGTAAGAGACGAGCTATGCTACTACTGAAAAGGTACAATAAGTTTGTGAGATTGGTTTCTATACTTTCTTAAATGGTCTCATAAAACACCTTTGTGACAGAAAAAGATTTAATGCTGCCTGAGGATCTGATCTTTGATCCTTAAGGAAGGAGGGCATGATCTGGAGGGCATTTCCTTTAGATATTGAGATATTATTCTTTACGCTATACATTAAAAGGGTATTATCTTCTGAGGAATTTAAGTGCTGGGCTGTGTTTATATGGGCTATTTGCAGTGTTTTGCCACCATTTTAGATGTCAATTTTTGTGTATACAGGCACAGTCATGCAGAAGAACATTTAGACATTAGATACACAAACAAGATGTGAAAATCAAAAAAGCTTTGTTTTATTATTATTTAGAAAACAGAGTTTTAGTAGTAGAGGAAAGAGAAGATTGATGACAGGAGCTGGCATTAAACAGAGGCATCTGCATCTTCCTGGAGAATTTTGACATCTGTGCTTTGCTTTCATCCTTTTCAGCAAACGTTCATATTCACTGAAAAAGATTATGAGCAGCTAGGAGAGAAAGTAAAATTGGTCATAATTGTAATGCTCCAACTGAAGGGATATACTCCTAGAAGATGATATTACATTTCAATTTCTTCCTGTTCTGCTTTGAGGGAAAACAAAAGCAAAAAACCAGCGTGGCAATAATTTCATTTTTGTACAGGAAAATATATTTCTTTTCTCTCCTTGTTTAAATTTAACATTTAAATAAGAGTTTGAGTACTATGTATATGTGGTACAGAATAATATACAGTGCTTTTTTGGTTTTTTATACTGGCTTCTTAGGCTGTTTGAGGTATTGAACAGACCAATACATAGAGCTTATTCCTTGGCTAGGCTCTAGTGCCATGGTTATGTTAACTTAAACAACACATGGCTGTTGAGAGAGAGTAGGTTCTACCCTAGGGTATTTTTACCTGATCCCTTAGATTTTGGAGAATATTGTGTTGTTATGCATCCCTGAGAAATGCCCCTTTTAGAGCTATTACTGTAAAGTAATTGCCTGTTTAAGATTGATAAAGGATCACCTGAGTATAATACAGTACGTCATTTCCAGTTAATATTTAATCATTTAATAATGAAGGGCTACATGTTCAGGCAGCAAAGGAAAATCTTCTCTCCCAGGCTGGTATGCACAATATCTGTCAAAACCAGAAGAACCACACCTCTAGAGATGGAATTTTAAACAACTCACCGTCCCCTCATTATTAAAGACCAGATTCTTCCCACCCATTGGTACACAGGAAGCACTGGTGTCCCTGTGTTGTGCAGGAGAGTCACAGCCTTGTGCTCAGCTGACAGCAGGTAGTTACTGCAGGCCTGCTTTGAATGAGCTAAAGGCTGGCCTTGGCATCTCTGCTGTGGCCACTGAAGTGAGAGACACAGCTGGGTGGCAGAAGTAACCTGCACCTCCAGATGACTGTATCTGCCTGGAAACCCTTAGCTGATTCTGTTCCTAAGAGCAGGACATTACTGCATCTTATAACCCACTGCAGAACTGGTTTTGTCATTGGATATTTATGGGAGGCTGGGTACTTCTTTTGGTTTGGGGATTTTTTTCCTCTTCCCTTCTTTGTTACCACCGTATTAAGAGGAACTACAGCTACAATTTCCCTTGAAGGGAAATTAGAAAACTTACCTACGGCAAGGAGCCCTTCATTTTTGGTGGTATTGTATAGAAACATCATTTCCTTTCACACAAGAGCTATAGCTGAGGACAAAAGAAATACACAATTTAAAATGCTAATAGTTTATTTAAATAGTTGTGCTATCAGTTTTAATAGACTACAGTACATCTTTTTAGTTCAGTTCACAAAATGTACATGTGCACTTAATACTTCATTTGATGTTTTGACTTGAGAGAATTGATATCTCTCAGTTTTCTTCAGACTGCACAATTCTGTTTACATGAGAAAAATATTCTTGCTGCTGGTACTTTTAGGGGAAAAAATGAATGTGAAGATACCACATGTTTAAAAAAAAAACCTGCGAAAAATAGAAAGTGAAGTGCTGTTAGTCCTAACACAAGATAGATGACATGTGAAAGACTGAGTGGTTGGAGTACACCAAGATTTTTCTCATATGCTCTGTCCTGGTCTTTAGTCAAATTTCATTTTGTAAAGCTTAAAGAATGAAATTGAATCAAGTTAAATACAATTTTGTTTGCTGATACTGAAGTGTAAAGTTATGTACTTCAAGGGCTAAAATCCAGTATTCAGTGAAATCTTCAAGTATTCTGTGTTGCCACAATTTATCTTTTATCTGGGTAAAATTTAAATATGTGAACTTCAACATATATAATCAGAGCAATCCAATTTGGTAAGAATGGTAGTTCTGAAAAATTTCTGGAAGAGATATATAAATAGAACTCAGTCCTAAGGAACATCTTTCCAGGTACTTCATTTTACTTTAATGACTCCTGGGAAAATGCTGCTCTATCTTTTTGTATTTTTTGACACTGTCAATGGATCTTCATTTGGTTACTTCTTGATAATGTACCATTCTGTTCCTTCTTTGCCATGGGCCTTGTCTTATTTTTATTAATGTACAGTACAGTGCCAGGATTTTTTTCTTCATGGAAGCAATGCTAGAATTATTTTATATCTTAGAGTGTGAGGAGCTGCCTCTGTGCATGTTTAGTAAGCTTTATAGTATCTCTGCTTTCCTTAAAACCAGTGAAAATACTTTTTCTCCCATTTGAGAAAGTATGGAAAATGTCCCTAAATTTACTTGTTGATGGTATGTTACTGCATAGTTACAATCATATAGAGATGAAATTCAACAATTAAATACCATAATAACTAGGCTCCAACAATCATGTGTGCTGGATCAATAGGTCCCAGATACTGTGCCAACTGCAATTAGGATTTTTCAGTCAATGGACACATCTGATAAAATCCTTTTTTGAATGTAGAAGGTGAATTAGACTTTTCTAAGCCCATTAAAAACCTATCTTTTTGGACTTCAATCTGAAGTTATTCCTATATAATGTTTTAAAATTAGATTTTCAAAAGTTTGGGGAAAATTATCATATGTCTTTATTTTAGATGAAGATGAATATACAATTTGAATTCAAATAATGAGTCCTGATCTGGGTGCTGAGAAATCTCTTTTCAAGAGTCAGTACTCACAATACTTTTCAACCAGGTAACATAGTCTCCTGGGATTTGTCTTAAAGTGAGATTTGAGATGTCTTCCAACTCAGATTTGTCCTGAAATATATTATTCCTGTTTACTCTTGCCATAAATTAGAATGATGTATCTTTTCCCTGTAGTCTGAAAGCTCTAGATCCTTCCTTCATTCTTCAGTTTTTAACAGGCAGTCTTCAACATGTTGCTGCACATATTTCAGAAATGCTCTTTGATACATTTTTATCCTAAGACAATAATTGTGCCTGTCTGTTACCTTTTGTTTGGGTTTTTTTGTGAATGTTAAGTTTCTTCCAGTTTATGCTATAATTAATACAAAGTTTGACGCATTGCTGTAGTGTCTCTTCTGCTATGATAGATTTGATTTGAGTCAAACTTTCTCTTACCTGGTAAATAAACAAAATTAAAAGCAAGAGGTCTCCATACAAAGTGTCTTGTGAAAGGTGTGGTGACCTCATTAATATAACTAGGAAGTGAATGTTCTCTCTTAAATAGCTGGACTAGGTAAGCTGATCTCTATCTCAGATTTTCTCTTACAGTCTTCATTGTATGAATTATGCAATCTTAAGTATCAACCTACACTGAAAGCCAGCAGTGAATGACACAAGTGCTGACTGTTTCTTTTTGGAGAAATAATTTTTAGCTACTTGATTCCACAAAATAGAGTGTGTGGCATCTGGTGGAATATCCATCTGTGTTTTCAGGTACACTACAATGTTGGCAAAAACCTGGCTGACAAAGGAAATCAAAGTGCTGCAATCAAATACTACAGAGAAGCTGTAAGGTATTAGAAATTTTACTGTTTTAATGATCTGTCCTAAAATTGCTTTCATGTTTAATATAAAGAAAATGCTTAGGTATTCATTTTCATGTTCTGCAGCATTGCAGAGCTAGCAATTTGTATATATTAATACATGTCTATACATCATAATAATCTCTTAAATTTTAAATTTTAGGTTGAATCCAAAATATGTGCATGCCATGAACAACCTTGGAAATATTCTGAAAGAAAGAAATGAGCTCCATGAAGCAGAGGAGTTGCTGTCCTTAGCTGTACAAATACAGTATGTTTAGACCAATGCTAAAGCAATATTTTGCACCAGCTGAGCCAAAATGATACAATAGCATCTTGTGTTTCAAATGCTTAATTGTCCTCTCTCTTGGTGTTTTTTCCCAATTTGCACAGACCTGATTTTGCTGCTGCATGGATGAATCTAGGAATAGTGCAGAACAGTTTAAGAAGGTTTGAAGAGGCAGAGCAAAGCTACTGGACAGCAATTAAACACAGAAAAAAATATCCAGATTGTTACTACAATTTAGGGCGGTTGGTAAGTGCTTTTGAATAAATGATAGCTATGACTGGAAGCTGTGTGTCTTTCTGTGTGTATATATAGATAGATTTATATAACTCTGCTGTACTGTTAAAAACTGATAGTTATCCCAGTTTGCTTATATTGTGTTTCAGGGTGATTTCATACTTTTGGTAGCTTTTCCTATTGCTCTCCTGGGATACTTCCTTCCATACAACCTTTGGTAGTCCTACTTTATCATATAAAGAAGTATAAACAAAAATACAGATTTTAAAATTATTTTTTCCAAAGGAATTATTAATCATTTCCCAATGTTACACTGTTTTGCATTCATTAGTATATTGTTAGCTGGTAGAACTCTGCTGAAAAAT
Source organism: Cettia cetti (assembly GCA_013401135.1). Taxonomy (NCBI): domain Eukaryota; kingdom Metazoa; phylum Chordata; class Aves; order Passeriformes; family Sylviidae; genus Cettia; species Cettia cetti. The sequence continues at coordinate 315,961 of VZUI01036702.1, read as the reverse complement.
TCAAATTAGATTTTTGGAAATATGTACATTATATATTTACTAATTCTCTTGTAGATTTCTAAATTGTATGCTGTTTCTTCTCCTTATTCTATTGGTACATTTGAAGACAAGCCTCGCTTCCAGAGAAAAGAAAAGGAGAATTAGTATATAGCATTCCTATCTTCCATTCTACAAGAGTATTCCTTTTACGTTTATTTTGTCTATAGAAAGAAATCCTACTAGAAAGGAGTGAGACATTAGCAACTCTTTAGTGTCCTTAGTGAATGATAGGAAAGTAAAGCAAGTACTGACAAAATCCCTGGATTTTTCTTTTGTTTTAGTACGCAGATTTGAATCGCCATATAGATGCATTGAATGCATGGAGGAATGCTACAGTCCTGAAACCAGAGCACAGTTTGGCTTGGAACAATATGATAATATTGCTTGATAACACAGGTAAAGGTCTATTTGAATGTTTTAATGATTAATTCAGTGTCTAAAAAACTTAAACCTTTATCTGTTTCTATCTAAAAGGCTCTCTACCTTTTCTTTGGCTACACAGACACTCTAATAATATAAAAATACCTTCTGACTCAGTGATTTTAAAGCATCACTTGAAATCCAGCCCATAAATTGAATTTCTGATACTTAAAATGCCGTCGTTGTGCACGCATGTTTGTATTAGAGATTAAATTCCAGAAGTTTTTAATCTCTCCTTTGTTGTTCTCTGAAGGTGTTATCTGTTGACAACAAACAAAATGAAGATACTCTGTTGCCTTAGTCTACAGGATTTTACATTTGTGTGTGTGTTACCTGGTTTTCTCTAAAAAATTATGCAGTCAGCTATTTGTAAAATATGTGTGCTTGCAGCATGAAAAGTAACTAATCAGGCTGTGTTAAAACACGTCTTCTCTCTTTCCACTACCTGGGCTTCCAGGCAATCTAGCTCAAGCAGAAGCAGTTGGAAGAGAAGCCCTGGAATTAATACCTAATGATCATTCCCTTATGTTTTCCTTGGCTAATGTACTGGGGAAATCACAAAAATATAAGGTAGGTAACTTTTTTACTCTAGGGCTTTGGGCTGGTTTCGTTGGGTTTTTTCCCTTTAATTAAACTCCATTTGTTTTTTGTAGAAACCATTTGAGGAGTCATTGTGGACTATGACTTAGATAATCTGTTTAAAACGTTTCAGTGCCCTTTTCTGTCACAGTTTTGGTGTGTGATTCTGTCTTGAGCTTATCCCTCCTTAATTTAGATGCCTGGGTTACAAATGTTGCTGCCCTACACTATGTCAGTGGTCAGTGGAGAGAAATAGGCTCTTAAGCACACTAGAGGGCAGTTAGGGTCTTGTGTTGCTTCACTGCTGAGGGAGAGAGCCTGCATTGAATTAGAGACCTTGTGTCAGGAACTCAAATTAGACGGGACAGGCTAGTCCTTGTGCTTTTGCTATGTATTCTGTGAATATATATTTATACAGATAAGAATTCCAGATTATTTGCCTCAGACACGATCTAAAATATAATAATATGAGTTTGTTAATCCCAAATTGAGGATGGGATACCTGTGTGATCTCAGAATACTATGAGAGAAAGTACATTCATTGCTCAGTGTATTGAACTTTCTCTTGGATGCAGTGGACCAGCCTGTGAGTGGTACCTCAGCATTTGTTACCTTTATTTGCAAGTAGTAAACGTAATGAGACTGATGAGAATGACTTGTTTTCCAAGGGAATTGTATAAAACGACAGAGAATAAATCATACACATTTAATAGAGTTAGTTGTTTAAACTGACTCCATAATCAGTGATTTATGTATGTGATAGGGACAAATTAATCATCAAGTTCTTTTTATTCCTTAGAAAAACATCATTTACTGAACCTTTATTAGGGATTTTTTTTAGGCTTTTGAGGAGTTTGATGTCTTTTTTGATAGTGATAATGTTAACAGCACTGCAGAAACATCCTCATTTACATACAAAGTAAGAAGATTCTATAATATGAAACTTGACAGGAGGAAATGGCATAAGTTGTACCAGGAAAGGTTTAGATTAGATATTAGGAAATTTTGTTCACAAAAGGTGTTGTAAAACATTGGACCAGATTGCCCAGGGAAGTGGTGGAGTCACCACCCCTGGAAGAGTTCAAAAATTGTATGGATATGACATTTGAGGACATGGTTTAGCCATGAACATGCTGGTGGTGCCGTGTTTACAGTTGGACGTCATGATCTTAAAGGTCGTTTCCTGCTTTAATATGCCCATGATTTTCAAAATAGATATATTTGTCTAGTAGTTACTGTGGTTACTTGTATTTCTACAGTGTTGTTCATCTGTGGAGTTTTGACCTGTCCACATGTCAGGCCAGGAGGCCAGGGCCTTTGACAACCCAGCACTGGCTTTTGTTTGCATTAGTGATGCTGTTAAACACCCTGTTACTGTAGACTGGCTGGGCTTTTTTCCTGAATACTCTTTCTTTCCTGAACACTCAATTCTTTTTTCTCTCTACCTGAGACTGTTACAAAATATATATTTTAGGTTAGTTTAACAAAATTCCAGAAGAATACAAATTAACATCCAGAATGCATAAGGTATGAGATTATGGAGGAGGTAATTGCTAGAATTATTTTGGTGAGTCAGGCCTGTGGAAGAATAGAGGATCTTATAGTCATTCATCAGGAAGAATATGTAGCTTGACAGAATACAGAGCATTTATAATGAAATCAAGTTGAAAAAATAAGTTGAAAACAAGCTAGAAAACTTTTCCAGGTGTAGGAGAGACAAGTCTGTCATAGTGGATTTAAAAAATAAAAAAGAAGATAGTAGTTTTGATTGCCAGCCCTGAGAGGTCATTATGCTGCAGGAGAACGTGTTGGAGACAAAGTAGAAATAACAGTAGGGGAAAGTGCAGCTTTTAAGTCCACATTCTGAAAAAAGCAAAAAGAATAGTGGAGCCCAGGAAAAAAAAGCAGAGTGCCAGTGAGTGTTTTAATAGTTCAATATTAAAATATTAATATTATAGAGTAGTAGGTTTGTGCAGAGTTTAAGTAGCCACTTAAAACTGATGGGTTATAACAGGGAGAGTAAATTAAGGGAATTTGAAAGTGAGCTCACTTAAAAAGGTTATGATCTCAGCACCTGTATTTGGCATTGCCTGGAAAGAGGAGATACAGATTTGTTTGTACTGGGGGAATTCTTACTGACAAAGAAAAAAGCATGAAAAATTCAGATTTCTTGTCCACCCCCTCACCATGTAAAACAGAGAAGTTGATGGCTCTTCAAGGATTTTTATTGAATGGAATTGGAGGAGAGGAATAGGGGATGGAGACTGTCAAGGTGATGGAGGTAATTTGCAGAGTGCTGCCTGGCTGTGTCTGATGTGTTGTATAACCTCAGGCATTTCATTTATTAGGTTACTCATTATGTGTCAGTATAAAAGTTGCTACTATGTTGGCTCTGTTGCTGCAAATGAAGATTTGTTCTGGGATTTTTTTGCTTTTATTTTAAAAGACATTGAGTCAAAAAGGTTTTATTATGTTGTGAGAGATTTCCTTCCAATAAGCACACAACATTCTCCTTCAGTTTCAAATGCACTTCGATTTTCAGCAGAAGATAGGTTTTCTACATCACAAAAAAATTTTTAAATAGCCCTTTATTTTTTGTTTGTATCTAGTGATGAATGGTTTATTGTTCCAGAGAGAAAAGCACATAAAGGATGAGCTGTTTCTGTGGTTTTGTTTGGTTTTTTTTTAATTAACATCTGTTATACCAAGTTAGATTCTCCTTTAAATGTTTGTTTTATCTCAATTGATGAAGAACCAAGCTATCTTTAATTCTTTGAAAAAGATGTGTGCTATATTTTTGTTACATATATATCTATGCTTTTTCTGTAAAAAGTGCAATAAATTGAAACCATTCAGCATTTTTTGTATTTGAAATAAAGCCAGACTACAATTTTGTGGCCTTGGCAGCAGATGGAATGCAGTCTGCTTACCCCAAGCCTTTGCTATATGCAAACTGCAACTTTCTTGGCAACACTTAAAGACTTGGCAAGATGCAGCAATTTGAAATATCACCGATACACTGGAATGTATATTTACTCCATATATCCACAGTAATATGAGTATGATGCACCTTAAATAGCCTTTAATCAACCACTATGCTTCTACTAGCTGCTGAATGAAGTAGTGGTGATAAAAATATTCTCAGAATGGAGCTGAAGATTTATGGTAATGGCAGCCAGCTCTTGAATATCTATTTCATTAAATTATCTGGAAGCACATTGCATATGTTGTCCCATTGTGCTTTAGCAGTGAAAGGATTAAAGTCTGTCCATTAGGTGCTTCTCCTCTGTGTAAGTGGCAACTTTTAGGCATAAGGCTGAATTAAATGGTTAGCATATCTTTCATTCTGATTGCTGTTAACCTGCCCAGTGAGGAAGAAGGAGATTTACTAGGTCAAAATACTAAAATTTGGAGTGGGTAAAAACACAACTTTGTGAGACTTAAAATTACTACATGCTTTCAAGTGCCAATCCACTGTTGATTTTTAGGATTGGAGAGTGTATGAAAAGAAGGGGTTATACTGCACCACTTGCTAAATTTGTGAGTCTCAGTATGTTTCTCAAGTGACTGAGAAACATGGAAATAATGGAATAATTTTGCCTGGAAATTTCATCTAGAGGTTCATACCAACCCATAACCCAAACCAGGGCCAGTTCCAGGTGAATCCTGAGTATCTCTGTGGATAGAGATTCTATAACCTCTCTGGGACAGCATCTTTCAATGCTTGACTAACTTTATGATGAAAAAAATTGATGTTTCCTTTAATTGGAATTTCTTGTATGCCAGCTTGCATCCATTATGTTACATTGCATCTCACAGATACGTGAGAGGAATCTGTTTCCATTTTCTCTGCATTATCTCATCAGGTAGTTGTAGGCAGCACCTTCATCTTCTCTCCTGAAGGCTGAAAAGATCCAGTTTTCTCAGCTGTTTCTTGTGCTCCAGCCCTGTACCATCTTGGTGGCTCTCTGCAAGACTCACTGGAGTGTGTCTGTGTCTTTCTTGCAATGGAGACCCCCAGCCTGGACACATACTCCAGGTGTGGTCTCAGAAGAGCTTATCAAAATCACGTGGCCACCTGAAGTCCATTCCAGCCTCAACCATTCTGTGATTCCTTCTAGTCTGTTTCTCCGCCCAGGTCCATCAAAATAGTTGTTCTCCCTTCCAGTGTATTTTTCACTCTGTCTCCTCTTAGGTGCTATCTGTAATGTTTTGAAATTGCATTCAGTCCCATCATCCAAAACATGAATGAAGTCACTAAATAGTATGGGTTTCAAAGAGACCAATGCATCCAGGAACTTTAACAGTCTGGGTACAAGAATGCTGAAGCAACTGCTCGTGTCATAAGAAAACAAACTTGTACTATGGCATCATATACTCCAAATTTGCAGACATCTGGTTCCCTTGTTAACTCCCATCAGGAGAAGTATTACTTCTCCTAAAACAAAATCAGAATCACAGAATGGTTGGGGTTGGAAGAGACCTCTGGAGATTGTCTCATCTAATTCCCTGCTACAGCAAGTTCACCTAGAGCAGGTTGCACAGAATCAGAACCAAACAGGTTCTGAATATCTCGAGGGAAGGATACTCCACAACCTCTCTGGTCAATCTGTTCCAGTGCTCTGTCATCTACACAGTAAAGAAGTTCTTCCTCATGTTCAGGTGGAACTTCCTGTACATCAGTTTCTGCTTGTTGCTTCTTGTGCTGTTGCATGGCATGAATGAGAAGAGCCTGGATCCATCCTTTTGGCACCTTCCCTTCAGATACTTAGACATGGATGAGGTCCCCTCTAAGTCATCTCTTCTTGAGGCTGAGCAGACCGAGCTCCTTCTGCCTTTCCTCATAAAAGATGTTCCAGTCCCCTCATCATCTTCACAGCCCTCCCCTGGACTAGCTCTGAGTCCTGGAGTTTGTAATTTCCATGAGGGGTGGAGATGAAGGCACTTTCCGCATGAGTTTCTCCTGGCTTGAGAGTGGCAGCCTCAGCTGTGCTCAGCAATGCTTTTAGTTTGGGTTCAAATTTGGGCATATGGGGAGGCTCTTAAGTCACTCAGAGCTGAGTGACTCAATCTTGACATCAGAAATTTCTTTTCCCCTGGAGGGACCCTTACAGAGAGTTATTTCATGCTTGACATGAGAAGATGGTGGAACCAAAACTCTGGCTGACAGGTTTTCTTTTTCAGTAGAGCCTGTGTTATATTTTAAGCAGTGAAAGCTTAGCACAAAGGAAAGGACTTTTCTCCATGTTGCTGTTCTCACATACCTCAGACAGCAAGTATGTGCATTCAGATGGAAGCCTACCACATTGAGGTCATTTTATCTTCAGGTCATTTGCATTGAAACTGAATGAACAAATTTCCCTAAAGCACAGCACAGCATAGAAATCTATGTAAAATTTGCTCTCAAGTATCTAAACTTGCATGTCAGCAAGTAAATATGCTCCATTTGGATTGGGGGGTGTGACTTTTTAAACTTTTGCAGGAAATATGCTCTGGAGGAAAAGTATTAATATTAGCAGCTAGTTTGGAAAAATAGAATTGTTTAAATTAGAGAATAAATTTAGTAGTATATTATTCTCTAAATATTAGGTGAAGGAGCTGAGTAGTATTCAGATATCAAGAGTCTTAAGAGCAGGAAAATGTGAAGGATGTTGCATGGCATGGTATGATTTGGCATGATTTTTTAAGTAAAAGGTACTCAGCTACTCTTCACGGGGAACCACACTGAACCATCTGCTTGAAAGGGTTTTACTGGAATGCCCCTATTTTTAATGCTAAAACTGTTGTAAAAGGAAAAGTGTCTAAGCAGTTTGCTTAGATACCAAATTACATTTCCTTAATTTGATTGCATAAGTAGGGAAAACTTCAGCAGGTAATGTTTGAAAATACTGTAACTATAAAAAAGAGGTACTTTAGGTAAACAACAAACTTCACTAGTGCTTAGTAAATTTCTGCTAAAATAACAGCAGCCTGTGAAAACATGACACTTAGTTTAGCATTATTACTGTTTTCAGGAGGCTGTAGCCACCTGAGCTACAGGATCAGGCAGGCTCAGGATATTTATATGGTGGTATCATATAGATATGGCATAGTTTTGGAGGGCTTGTAATTACAGTGGTGGGTGAATTTGGCATATATGAGAATGGACTTTCCTAATGACTTGTAATTTTAAATTATTCAGGAATCTGAAGCTTTGTTCCTCAAGGCAATTAAAGCCAATCCAAATGCTGCCAGTTATCACGGTAATTTGGGTAAGAGCCTTTCTAACTCTTATCAGCTGTATTGTTTATTTGCTTCATATTCGTTGTGTTTATAAAGAAAAAGCAATCTTTTGAGCCTTCTTCCTGCTGGGCAGATTTCTATTTTACTTTCTAGAAGAACTGCCAGCCAGAAGAACAGGGCACTAAAGCCAGAAAAGCTGTCACACGATATGACAGATCAAGAGGGCTGCACAATCCAGCCCAGAGGTAGCTGCACTTTAGTGTCTGCAAATTGGTTCATTTATGCTATGCTTGTAACCCACAATGAGCTCACCAGATAAGAGCTGCCATTTATGGCTCCATTGTAATTCATTCCTTCATCATTCCCATGCCAGTTCTGCTCCCAGCTTTGCTCCTGCATTTGGCAACAGAACAAGCAGCTACTGTGCCACCAGCCAGTGACAGACCCTCACTGGAAACAAATACTTCAATGTTGTTCTCCAAGTGATTGGCAAGATTCTACATTATTCAACAATATTGCTAATGAAATTCCCCATTGATGTTCCAGCTGTGCTTTATCATCGCTGGGGAAACCTTGACTTAGCGAAGAAGCACTATGAAGTCTCTCTGAAGCTTGATCCCATGGCACCGGGAACCAAGGAAAACTACAACCTCTTAAGAAGAAAACTGGAGCAGTTGCAAAAGAAAGGCGGTGCCTGATGTTCCTTTTCAGGTTGCCTGTGCATGCTGTTTACGACAACTGTTACATGGGTACTTTTGACCATGTACAGGATTCAGTCATCATTTCTCAAAAACAACACCACCAGCACCGCACACTTGAATGTCCAGTTTTGCCCTCCTATAGATCCTAACATTTCAGCTTGAGGGATCATTTTATTTTTACTTGAACTGCTTTTAAAGTCCATTACAACATTTTTATAGGTATATGAAAGCAATGCAGATGGAATTTCACAGCATACACTTGTAATTTGATACCTTCATCTGACTTTTTAATAGCGGGATGAATAGCAGGAGGCAGTTTTATTTCTGAAAGGGATACTTAAAAGTGCAATTTCCTGTTTAAATCCTGATCTTTTCAAGTATGAAAAATATCTGTCCACTTCAGTTTTATTACTGCCTTCCACTGCCAGTCCTGCAGAGCTGGTGTAAGAAAGAATTCTCTCCAGCACATCAGTCTACACATACAAATATGTGTTAAGCCCTTATGCTCATTTCTGTCTCCAGCCTGTGAAGTGTCAGATTTGTACAGGAGTAAATAAGGGCAAGGATTTGACCATAAATGTCTGTCAGCCAGTGTACTGCTCAGGTATGCTTGAGTGTAGAAGATACTGTTAGATGAAGGTGGAGATTTTAGCAAGCAGCTAATGAAAAGGTGAGGCAACAGAGGAGTAAGGTAGAGTTTTTGTTCTTGCAGGCAGCCTCATCTACTACAGACATCATGGCCAACAAGTCAGAATTGGTTTAGCTCCTGTGGCAGGTCAGTAGTTTAAACACAGTACAGTGTCTGTAGGAGCTAATTGCTGTGTTCTCAGGCAATTCAGTGCTTTCTGGTTAAGGACATTGCACCCTTCAGCTCCTATATTGCTGGGGAATAAAGAGAGAATTTCCATGGACAAATAACTGTGCAGAAGACCTGACCTTGGCTGTTGATCTGTTACCTGAAAGAACTTGGCTTCACCTTTGTCTCCCATGGCTCCTGTGTTTGCTGAAAGGGCAGATAAATAAGCGTAGCTGTTAATGCATAAACTGAGCACATCGGTGTGTGCGAAGATTCAGAGGTGGTTTATGTTGATACCATGTTACCTCTCAAAAGGGGCTATGCTTTAATACACATTTGAACTCTGGCTGTCCAGAGTTGTTTGTCATGTACTAATATTTACATTCCTGCTTCAGTCACATGTCTGTTTATTTGCTGGTGGTTGGTTTTTCCCAATTTCTTTGGGGTTTTTTGAGATGTTTGATTTTGTTTGTTTAAGATTGGAAGTTTGCTATTGGATATGAAAGCTGAGGAACTTTACCTGTCTTTTCATATTCCTTTATTCTTGCCATCCATGTCCCCTGGGAGAAATTGATCAGTGCAGTATTTGCAGCTTTCCTAATTCATCCATTGATTATTGTGAGACTGTTTATCATTGTCCGCACACAACTCATCTATGTGTGGAACCACTTAAAGTGTCAGGGAAATTCCTGCCACAGGACAGGATGCCATGTGACCTTCTCATCTGACCACCATAAAATCATTTTACATCTATACCATGTTTTGAACCTCCAAGAGGCTAGTTTTACATTATGAATTTGCTTGGAAATGACAGTTGTTTCAAGAACTAGGTGTATCTACAGAGCACACTGCAATACTGCAGAACTACCAAAGCATCCTCTGACAAAGCTAGCTTGGGTACTACAAGTCATGCAGTACTTTGGTGTACTATTTTTGCCATACTAACTGTTGATCTATCCAGCAAGGCTGTGGCAGTGTGGTGCTGTCCACAAATTTGACTTTGAACAAACTAACATGGCTACAAACTGGTTTTAGCCAAGGTGCCAGAGGCATGTATGTGTGCTCCCCTCCTACAAATATGGCCTGTTTCTCAGCAGGACTAATTAGTTTCTAGACAAAATTTTCAGAAATTTGTTTCTGAATATGATCCAAGCATGCTCTTTGATAAGTATCTGGTAAACAGAACGCTGCACCAGTATGGCTAATCATCTTCCAATGACCAGCATAGCTTAGTACCAACTTTTGCATCTGAAAGGTGCTGAAATAGATACACCCTTCAGTATAAACAGCAGATTCTTAAGGCTTTCCATACGTAGCCTACTGTTCATCAGATGAAAACGTAGCTTCTTCAGTCATGAGGAACTAAAGAGTTGGGATCTGGCTGGATGAGCTAATTTATAGCAGAAGCTAAATATGTTTACTATAATCAGGTTTTTTCTGTATATTTGGAATGTGATATCCTGAGTTTAAATTATTATTCTCATCATAAAGTCCACATGTGTATTTTTCCCTGTTGCTTTCCATATCAGCTTTAAAGGCATCCAGTAGATCAATATTTTTATGTATGAGGGATGAATTCTTAATAGGTCATTATAAACCAAAGTTGTAGAAATTCCTCTGTGGAAGTCCTTCTATTCAAGACTCTTAAGACAGAAGAGACAGACAAATTGGGTGTTTTGTTAGTATTTGAAAATGGTGTTTACTTTTCAGTACAGACAACATTGTTTCTTCTTGATCAGCTTTCTGGCTACCTGTATATATTTTTGTGGGTTTATTTGTTTATATAATATTTACTGCTATGGAAATTCAATGTGATTACTTGTATAATGGTAATATGAAGCATACCCATATGTCTGAGTTTAATGATGAGGCAGGATTGTGTTCAAAAGAAGCCACAAAGATGACTGCTTTTGTAATAAAAACTTCCTTAAGACTTTTAAGAATACTAAATATTTTTTTACTTTATTTTCAGAAAATTTTGAAAGTGCAAACAGTGCAGTAGCTTTTATTAAAATGGTTATAATGTTAACCTTTTTATTGGTTTTTCATACCTCATAACTGACTCCTGGAACAGTGCAGAACACTCAACTTCAAAGAGAAAAAGTTGAAGAAAAAGTGGTCTTGTACATAACTGTAGTTACAAATATTGTATATGTCTCCAGCGTGATGGATTTTTTTTTCCCATTGCTAATTCCAGAAGATTAAAGTTTCCTTATCAGTTGGCCTGTTTGATTCTCTAGGGAAATTAAGAAGCCTTTTTTCTGGTGTTTTTTTTTTTTTTCTTCCTTTTTTTTTTTTTTTTTTTTTTTTTTTTTTCTTCCTTTTTTTTTTTTTTTTTTTTTTTTCTTTCTCCTTGAGAAAGATTACTTGTTTAACTACAGTTCTGAGAAGAGAAATACAGAATGATTTAATGCACAGAATGGAGTCAGGAAAATAGTCACAATGACTACTATGGATGTTAGTCTCTTTTCACCAAAAACTTCCAGTGAATTTCCCTAATTGTATGTCTCTGTTGTGTCTAGATCAATGCCATGTACATGAAGTTTCCTGTTATTTAATTTCATAGTATTTAAACTTAAGAGATGTGGGTTGTGTGTGTGTTTATGGGCACTAAGAAATAAAAATCTATAATACTTTTGAATGGTTTGTTAAAAATATTGGGCCTGTTCACTGGGAACCTTTTCCTTCATATTTCAGACACCTGTATTTGAGCTATTCATCCTAGTTTCTCTGTATAATCACTGGGGAAAAAAACATCTTTAGGATATGAGAAGTCATATTTGAAGGACATATTCATCTTCACTAACCTCAAAGGGTAACTAAAGTGATCCTGTACATGAAGAAAAATCTCACTGCTGCTTTCAGTTGAAGTAATCTGGTCCCATACATGAAGCAATCTGGTTCCTCTAGAATTCTCATATATTATTGGCACCAAAAATGTTTAAAGACTGGCATTGAAGCAAACAGGCAGGTACTTGCCTTGAGAGTCAGAGAGTAGCTGAATGAGGGATTGGAGAAAAATTAACTCTGATAAATTTATATGACGGTTAAAGCATTGAACATCAGATCCCTGTGTATGAAAACAACATTCACATCCAGTTCGATTAATTGCTACTTGTTTATGTTTCTGTAATGAACAGTAATGACTTCTTATTGAATTGAATTTTAGTGGCCTTCACTCCTATTTTAAAAAGCAATTCTAAAGCAACTGTAAATTTGCAACAGTGAGATTTATATTTTTTCCCTTAAGTTCCAGTTGCTATTTCAAGCTGTAGCTGTTAAAATGTTAAATGTGATAGCACTGTGTGTTTCAGTATGGTGAGGGTTTTTTTGTTTTTATATATTTTTTGATATTTATTTGCCTGTGTCCCATATTTCACATGAGTATTGGTACATTCACATACCTGTCATTACATGTGGATTGTCATGTGCTTCCCAACTTGGCCCTTTCACTGAATAGTACTCCTTTCCACAGCTCTTGGTGTGTCTCTACCAAATGTGTGTTAATGAGGACATGTTTAACTAGAAAATACTAAATTTGCTAGGAGCAAAAGTGAGATCACATGGCTGGATTTCTGAGATGTAAAAGCTGTGGGAGCCAAATTTGTGTCATGGAGCACCATAAGCAGCAGGTGCTACTCATAAAGGGCATTTCAGATTGTGCTGGGCTCCACAGTAACGTGAAGTGGTTGTACACAGGTGTAGTGTTATAAACACAGCATCCTGAACCCTATGCTTTAAAGAAAAGGGCTATTTATCTCTCCAAGGAAGAGGATGGGCACCGCTGCATGGACTGATTACTTTGTGTTAGAAAGTTGCACTGCTGTGTTTTGCCATGGGTGTTCAGTGTGTATTAGTGATGATACATGCCAAGTGGTTCAGGACTTTTTAAAATAAGTATTTTTGTTAGGAAAAATCCCTACAGGTACTGAAACTGGTAGCTTGTGATTTCTGAGCTGAACTTTTTTTTATATAGGTATTAATCATTTAGATTCCAATTGATTTTCAGCTGAGCAGGAAGTGCCATGACATAAATCTGCATTTTGCTTTTTTTTTTTTTTTAATAGATTTTAATTGTGACAATGGTGGGGGTTTTTTGTAGTAAGTTTTTGATTCAGAGTTCTGCTACAAGCTAAGAAGAAAACCTTAGGGGCCTGGCAGACTTGGACTGGGACATACAGGAAGACATTCCTCCCCTTAGAATAACAATTCAAAATCTTGATTCAGTACAAGTGTGTTAATGTTGAATGTGTGTGCCTAAACAAACAAAACGCAGCATCTGAGGAAAGCAAAGGAATATTTCACTAATTAATTCAGTCTCTAAAACAATAACATATAAAAAGCAGGAGCTACTGCCTCAAATGCTGAGCAACCTTCTCTGCCAAAATCTGATTTTTTACCCAGTGTGCAACTAGCCAATAATTACACACTTAAGAGAGACACTGATTATTTATTTCAGACTTGCACAATCCTGGGCTGCTCAATGGTATTGCACAAATTACAAACACTAATTATCAGAACTTTTTACTATTAATAGAATTTCGCAAACAAAGGAATTAGTGTTCATTGGCTACAAGTTACATAGTTCTCTTATTAATTGGTATTCCTTTATTGGTTAATGATTCTCTCATGCTAATTAGTCCCATGCTCAGTCTTTCTCTTTGGGGTTGGTGGGTTTCTTGGGTCAGTGGCCCGTAAGCTAGTGGTCACAATCTCCCCCTGCTGGGATTATCATTTACCCAGTGAGAACTGATTTCAGCACAATTGCTGGGTTGGGTTTATTAGTTTCGACTTTATCTTGGGAGTTCTGCCAGATGTCTTTGTGGCCTGTAAATTCCGCATTCTTTGTGTCTACTATCAGTGGTACATCCTTCTTCCCAAGCTTTGTTAACTTTCCCCTAGGTCTGTGATCATTGAAGCATTTCAAGCCCTAACAAGGCAATTCTACCAAGTAATTTGTTTTTCCAACACCTGGACATCACTTAGAGCTTGTTTGTTAGCTGTTATCTGTTTCACAGATTGAATATCCCTTCTTGTTGATTAGGCTTAAAAGCATACAAAGAGCAAACATCAAAGAACATCCTTTCTTAAGAAAATGTTTACATCTATTTACATATACATATTTATGGATGTTGTTTTGCAACAGTCCTACCCAGTGTTATAGGTGGAATACAATTATTGAATGGTAATTGGGCAAGAAAGTGAATAGTCTATGAGAGATACAACCTGACTTCCACTTAGTAACTAGTCAAGGAGGAGGGACTGACACCAAAATATCACCTGCTGTCCCACTAAACAGGCTACAGAATGGTACTTGTATGCACCAGAGAGAATCATAGACTGTCCTGAGTTGGAAGGGACCCATAGGGATCATCCAAGTCCAACTCCTGTCCCTGCACAGGGCCATCCCCAAGAGTCACACCACGTGCCCAAGAACGTTGTCCAAAATGCTTAACTTTGTCAGGCTGATGCTGTGACCACTTCCCTGGGGAACCTGTTCCTAGGGCTCAACCAACCTTCAGCTGAGCAACCTTTTTTCTGATATCCAACTTAAATCTTCTCTGACACAACTTCACAGCTTCTGGCCATTCCCCTTGGGTTCTATCACTGGTCACCAGAGATAAGAGATCAGTGTCTGCCCCTCTGCTTCTCCTTATTACCTAATTGTGGACTGCAATGAGGTCTCCCCTCAGTCTTCTCCCGGCTGAACAAATTGCTCCTCATGCAGCTTCTCCTCCAGACTCCTTGCTACCTGCAAAGCCCTCCTCTGGACATTCTAATAGTTCAGTGTCTTTCTGATATTGTGGCACCCAGAACTCCACACAGTATTCAAGGTGAGGCTGCCCCAGTGTGGAGCAGAACAGGACAATCCCACTGGTGCTGCTGTACCTGGTGTCTCCCAGGACATGCTTGGCCCTCCTGGCTGCCAGGGCACTGCTGACTCAGGTTCAACTTGCCACCAACCAGGACCCCCAGGACCCTTTCTAGAGCACCAGTGGAAAGGGTATCTCACTCTTATTCCTCCTATCCTTTAAAGGGTGTGGAACCTTAACATGCTTTGCTAAAGAGCAGACTGATCCCTACGGAGCCAGCTTGAGGGAGTCTGGCTGGTAACCAGAAGCTGCCCGCAAAGGTGGTAAACAGGCACTTAGCATCCTCAAAATTTAAAACTCCGGCTTCAGAAGGCTCAAGATCAACCGGTGCCTGCAGCCAAAATCCCTTCCTACAGAGCAGTCAACAGCGTTTATAAAACAATAAGGGTTTTTTTAAAGGTTCTCTAAAGGCCAGATTGGCTGCCAAATGTTCCTCTGCTTGACGTTTATTACGGCCTCCAGGAGGCGAGGGCCCGGCGCGGGTTTCGGGAGCGGCCCTTCCCAGGAGCGCCAGGCGCTATTCCTGCTTTGGCAGCGGGTGCGGGGTGCCCGGCTCTCCCGGCCCCGCGCCCGGCTGGCCGCCCTGTCCGCGCTCCCGCCAAGCACGATCCGTCCCTCTGACAGCCGGGGCGGCTCCGGCCAGCAACCCAGCTCACCCCGGCCCCGAGCTGCCCCGTCTGCAGGGGAGGGAGCGCGGGCAGGCACCGCCCCACGCCCCGCTCCGCCCCGCCGCCTATTCCCCGGAGAGGCGCCCCGGGACGGGCAGCAGACGGAGGCCGCAGGCGGGAGTGGAGGCGCGGCGGCGCGGAGGCAGCGGCAGCGCTGGCGAGTGAGTGCCCCCAAGAGCGCCGGGCTGAGCGGGGCGGGGCGGCTGGGCCGAGGCCGCTCCGCTCTCGCCACACGTGATGCCGCGGGGAAGCGCTGAGGGGAGGCGGAGGTGCCGGCACGGGCTGCGGGAGGGCCGGCGGCGGCCAGGGGCTCTGCCGGCCGTGCGACCCTGCGGGGAGCCCGGGCCGCGCTCTGAAAGCCACGTGGGAGCCGGCCCGGCCCGGCCCGGCCCTGCTCGCGGCAGGGGCCGCCGGGCGGCTCAGGGCTCCCGCCGGGACACGGGTGCCCGTGGGGCAAGGGCACAGCAGCGCCTCAGTGTGTGAGGGGCGGCCCGTCGTGATACAGCTGAGTGCAGGGAGAGCTGTCCCTGGCGCTGGACCGGCCAAGGGGGTGATCACCTTGCCTTCTCCAGGTGCTCAGGTGCATCCTCCAAACAGAAGTGTTCATTATGATCCAGATATTCCTTTTGGTAACATACCTTTACCCTCGTAATGGGTTAGTGATAGGTATTTGAAGAGCCAATACCTAAACTAGAGGGAAAAGAGAACGGAAAGAGTTCAGGTATCATAGATGCAGAGTCTAGTAGATGGTGCCCCTGCCCACGGTGGGGCTTGAAAATAGATGATTTAAGGCCCCCTCCAATCCAAATCATTCCATGGCTATAAATCCATACAAAATAACATTTCAGAGCACTTATCCTTTTTTTCCTGCATTGCTTGGACCATAATATTTGAGGCTTTTCTTTTTCTTTTTCTTTTTTTTTTAAATCCACCTTGGCTTTTCATTTTGGCTATACTTTCATCCGCCACCTGTTCTGTATCCTTTTCCATTATAGAGTTACATAAGGCTTTTGGGGTTGGGTTAAGGTTCATTTAGTTATATCTCTGTTAATTCCAGACAATTAAACTTCCTCATTTTTTTGCTTCAGGTATTTTTTAATTTGCTGCTTCTGTAATTTTTGCCATGCTTTGAAAGTATCAAGGTAGCAACTTCTATAGAGCTGAACATACAGCAGCACAACTGTAAATATTTCCATGACCAAGTTGTTTCATATAGAGCTCTGTGAGGAGAGGACTTGTTTTATATACTCTCTAGCTTAAGCAGGCAGTCAACCTGGAAAAGCAATTTCTTGACAATTAAAGTTGTTCATTGTGTGACAAAGGCCGTTAAGAGAGGCTTTAAATTTCACATCTCTGAACAAAACATGGGCAAATTTTCGTCATTCTTCTCCCCTCCTCTTGAGAGAAGTCTTAAAACTTAGGCTGTCTCTATGGTTTATTTATCTTTCACTGGCACTCATCTCCTGCCCTCACTCCATCATAGCTGTCAAAGTCATGGGAACACTAACATGTCTTGTTACCTAAGTGTAGAACAGCTTTCTCCTGCCATGGTTAAATAAATGCTAAACAGAACAGATGTCTCCTTTAGTGTCTGTCTCAAAAACCTGAATTTTCAAAGAGGTTCCATTTTAAACAAAACAAAAAATGGCCTTTCTGTTCGTTGCTAATGTTTTTAAATCTGCACCCAACTGCTGACAAATATTAACTACTTGATATGTGCGTCACACTTCATTTTCCTTGGGTTCTTGCAGCCTGTTTGCTCCTCACTTTCCAAATTAGTGTGGTTTTCTGCCATCAGCTTTGCAAGCAAGTTTCTTTGAGCTTGTTCATGAGTTTGTTTTGAGACCACGGGAATACTGAACACAGCTTCCCTCCATCACAGAAGAAAGCGTGTCATGTTGTTGGTACGTGTCATATCATCTACTCCTTATAGCTTTTCTTTTTGGTGACTTTATATGTGTGATTAGTTTTCTGTTGCTCATTTTCTCCTGTCATTCAGTGTAGAACTGTTGCTTAGAGTGCCTTATTTACTGCAGTGTCTCCTTTTCCTTAGAAAACCTGTGTCAGTTCATGCTTTCCTTGGCTGATGCTTGACATGGAAATCTAGGTGCCTCCAGAGAGTAGAGGGCACAAGGAAGGCCTGGTTTGCACCAGACATCCTGCTGTCTCTGCCACCCACTGTTCTGCTGAGCACAGTCTCTTTCCTTGGAAAGTGTCATCTAGCATTGGCTTTGGCCCTGCTCTGAGTGGGAGGCTGGGCTAGGTGACCTTCAAAGGTCCCATCCAACCAACATTCCTCCAAGTCTGTCTGTATATTCTCATAACTCCCAATAGTAACCCAACTGTCTATTTTAAAGGAGGTTTCCTCTTGAAAATTACTTTCATCTCACTACTCATGTAACCACAGGTTTTGCCAGTTCTGCTTCTCTTGTTTATATGGTTGTGTTTGCTCTTGGGGAGCTTCAGGGAAATGAGGTAATGGGTCTGCCTGATCTACATTGTGAATGTGCAACTGTAAGTACAGACACAAAGGTAAAATCATGGGGTGTCATGGAGTGAAATAAGAGAGTAAATTCCAGGGTTATGTTGTGGCATTTGCCTTCTGCTGCTAGCTCTGGTACACTTTTACTCTCTAATGGATTAGCCAAATTATTTTTCTGTGTAATCATGAATGCTATGAATAGTTACTGTTGGTAGAAGAAAAAGACACTACATTTCGCTCTAGTTTTTGTCATTTCATTTTCGGAGCAATGCGCTTTTCCTATTCAAGTCTTCTTGTATATTTTTCATACTCTAAAAGTTCTTTGAACTAGAACCTGGTCAAATAATTTTCATAACTCTTTTGATTTAAGTAGAATTAAATGTGAAACTTGAATGACATTTTAAGTGATATGAACTGCTCAAGCAGAGAGCATGTGCTGTAACAGAACACATTTTCTATATGAACTGATGCTACCTTTTGTTTTCTCATCTTTCATAGATATATTGCAGTATTCTGACAGAAAGGGTAAGTATTACATAGATAATTGAGTAAGAGATAGGGGAAATGGATGGACCCAGTCATGTCATTGAGTTAGCAAATGTAATACCCTTTTCATTCTGTCTCTGTAAAGAGGGTGTTTAATACCTTTTTTCTTTAGAAATGGAACTATTCAGGCAGTAGTAAATCACTGATCTTAACGCAGAATCCATAGCTACCCAGAATTTTTTGCTCTTTTTCCCTGCAAAGGTTTAATTACATTTTATGGACCGTGTCAGATACAGCTCTCTTTTCCTCACTTCCAATTAATGTTAAAGAAGGACGGACTGTCCCAGGATAATATCATGTCCTATTGATTTACTATTATGGTGTTGTTGAAGAGTGGCCTTTACATTAAGATTCTTGGCCACTGTGATTTCTTTCAGTGTGTCAGCTATTCACTCTTAACATCTTGAGCAAACATATTCAATATTACTGTCACTTCTGATTTCTCTGTCTTACAAGACACCTCTTTTCCTTTGGAATTACCTACATAACCACCTCTCTCTGCAGTGTTTTGACTGTAATTGCTCATGACCTTTACTAACAGCCAGAGTTACTGTTGTATTGCTGACATTCTGACAGAAGTTCTTGGTCATGTAGAATTGCTTTTTCTCATCCTTTCCCTCAAGCATTGCTTTTTTTCCAGTGCTGTGGGTTGCTACTAAATAAAAGGGAGATCACCCCACCTGTGCTGAAGCAGACTGTGGGAGAGTAGCTGTATTAGAACAACGCTGCAATTCAGAAAATATGTGTTACCAAATAATAGCAGAGTAACTGCAAGTCTCTGTCTTCTTTCTCTCCCCTCATTTTGTCTAGCCTGATGCAGCCCACAACTTTTATCACAGCAAAATTCAAGTTGGAATGGACATGGGGAGTCACTCGTCCAACCTCCTTACTCAATGCAAGTAATTGCATTTGCAATTTGCAAATTGTTTGTGTGGCCAGACCAGGTTGCTCAGTGTTTTATCCAACGTGTCTTGAAAACCTATAGAGAGACTACACAACACCTCTGGGCAGCTTGTTTCAATTTTTGTCTGTATCATGAGATCCCTTTTCCTTGAATCAAGTTGGGGCCTCTCTTATTTTGATTTATACATGTTGCTTTTCAATTCTGACATGCACTGCTGTGAAGACCCTGGCTGTGTTTCCCGGATAACCACAGGTAGGGGAAGACTGCTATTAGGTCAATCAAAAGCCATCTCTTGCTTCCTCTGCTGCATTTCACAAGGCAAGTACTCTTGCCCCGTGACTGTCTGAATGCATTGCAATTTGCCCATGTTTTTTCTTGTTTTGGGCCTCACAGTGGGTGCACTATTGTAGGTATAGTCTAGCAAGTGTCAAGTAAAGGGAGATTGTCACTCCCCATTATCTGCTGGTTGTGTTCCCATTAATACAGTGCAGCGTGCTTGCTGACTTGGCTGCTTGCTTTGTTCAGCGAGGTGTATTCATGAGTCCTAAGGTAAGGATGTGTAAGGTGAATCGTTGAGATGTCAGAGGAAACATGGATCCCAAACAGTATCATCTGTGCTGTACTGCACTTCTAGCTGAGTCTTGGCTCCAACAGCAGTCAGGCTTGTAGCTCTCCTATTAGTGAGGATGCAGATAGTCCTTTCTCATCACGTGTCCTAGAAGTCTTGCTGTTTACTTAGTATTCCAGAAGTGTTAGGAATGTTTGTTGGCATTGTGTTACTTTCTGGTAAAAATATCATGCACAGTTTCAGTAGTGTTTTGGAATGTTAGTATACAAGACTTCTGTCTTCTCCAAAATATTTTTTTACACCTGATCTAGACTCAGATCTTCTATAGTTTCTCTCTTGTATCTCTCCATACTTGGGCTTGTTTAGCCTGGAGAAGAGACATATAAAAGAGGACCTCATCAGTGTCTGTAAGTATTGAGGGGAGGGTGTCAAAAGGGTGGAGCCAGGCTCTGCTCGGCAGTGCCAAGCAATAGGACAAGAGGAAATGGGCAGAGACAAGTTCCACCCAAACATAAGGATGGATTTCTTTACTGTGCAGGTGACCAAGCACTGGAACAGATGGACCAGGGAAGTTGTGGAGTGTCCCTCACTGGGGTTTCTCAAAAATCATCTGGTTACAATCCTGTAAAATGTGCCCTAGGATAGGTGTGCTTGAGCAGGGAGGTGAGACCTGTAACCCACTGTGGTCCCTTCCAGCTTGACCCATTCTGTGATAATCCTGGGTTTCGTCCTGTACCTCTGCTGCCACCTTTGCATCTCCGGTACTAAATGCTGTCCTCATCTTGTGAAATACGTCAAGTTAATACGTTTTGCCTTCTGGTGGGCAGGCCAGTTTGTGTGCAGGACTTCCAATAACTAAGGTTTTATTGTTTCTGCTGGCACACAGTACTGATAAAAATCATGAGTTTGTACCTCAGCACTGCCCCCTTCTTTAGTCTGCTTCCCATGATGACAGATTTGTGTTTGTGAGTTTCATTTGTTGTTGCTCACAAAAGGTGCACCTCAAATCTCTTTACACAAGCTGGAGAGGCCTGAGTGGCCAGCCTAGATTCTGAACTGTAGGAAATTAAAGCAAGGTGAATGCTACCCTCTGGCTCATCAGAGGCTATTAATAGCATTATTTCTGAATTATTTTAATTGAACCCAAGTGTTTGTTGTTTAATTTGCAGATTAAACTAGGCTAGGGTATGGACATTGAATTTTACCACAAAAATCAGTATGTGATTTTAATTGTCTGTGGATTCTGTCCACTGCAAGTTCTGTAAGCAACAGTTTTGTTCTTGGTTGGCTCTCAGAATGTGTGAATTTCACTAGAAATCAAAGGTAACAAGTTAGGTTATTTCCCATCAGGAGAGGCCCAGTCCACATATACAGTAGTACTGAAAGCTTGAAGAAAAAACAGAAACAAAGCAATTTTCTTTAAAACATTGCTGAGAAAAATGATCTTGGAAGTGAAACTGTAAGTAGTGAGTGAGAAATAAGGGTCTTGTTCTGGTTTTCTGTTGGAGGAATGGTGTTTGCAGTGGTTTTTAATGACAGGTAAACCTAGTGATGTCCTCCTGCCTAATTCTTTCCTCCCTTTTGTGATGACATTCTTTGGGCCTCTGTTTTTATGTATTTTCCCTCTGCTTAAGGGATAACAAAAACTGTGTGATGGCAATATGTGAAGTGAGTGCTGGAATATGCATTCAATATGGGGATTTAGCCAACCCAGCTCACCTGGGCTGAGAGGACATTATTCTGTAGTGAGGCAACAGGTTCTTGTTAGTGTTTTAACTTGAGGAAAATGGGAATTCCTTCATGGGTTTTGTGAAAAGCTCATGGAAAGAAAGGAGAAATGTTAGGAGTCTAGAGAAAGGGCTTAATAACATAAGCACTTATAGTAACAATTTAGGAGAAAATTACTAGATTCAGATTTTTTTATCTCAGAGATCAGAAGATAGGACTAGTTGAGAGAGAAACTCACCAGAATGTCTGGGTAGAAGAACTGAAGACAACTGAAGAGTTTGGTGCAGATGATCAGATGAGGGATGAAAAAATATATACTTGCAATGATTGTCAGCTGAGATGTGATGGTCTTGGATTTATTGACAGAAGAGGAGGATAATAGATATTAGAGTTCTTTATTCCCCTGATTGCATACCTGCACAGATGTTCAGCGGAAACTGTGGCTTGAAGAATATCTTGGGCCCAAACTTATTTCTGGCAAAATAAGAACTCTGAAGAGGATGGGACAAGCCTACAAAGGCTAGGAAAGTGAGGGAAAAGTTTAGTAAAAATTACTGTGTAGAAAACATAATCTCAGAATGAATGTCATCTTTTGGATATGTTTGTGTGTATATCAATTGCTGTTGATCTTCTTTGAGGCAGTTTTTAGTGAAGCCATCAGCGCTTAGATTTTCTGTGGAATGAGAAGTAGGAATCTGAGCTCAGTGTTCCATAATTTTCACTGAGAGGAGATGGAGTACAGCATATGTATGGAGTGTGGCTTCATGTACTGTGAAGCAGTGCTTCAAAAGTCAGGTGCTGCTTGTGAGATGCAGAGATCATGCTCAGTGGGTATTAGGATGGGACATAAGCATAGGAGAGTAACTAAATTAAATTTAGATGAGATTGCACTGAGCCTGCACTATTACTAAAATGTATAGATAACTGAGAAACTTATGAATGGAGAGGAATGTTTCAACACAACTTATGGAGAGGAGCCCCAGACTTGATTTTACCTTAGCTGAGAATTACGAAAGGAATAAATCCCAGCAGGATGCTTACCATGCACATACACATTTCACACATCAAATCACTAACCTGCTCCAAGGCTGCAGTCTTGGCTGTGATGTAGTTCAAGTATACCTGCTATGAAAACTTTCAGGATATGAATCCAGCCACAGGCCAGATCTTACTGAAGCTTTCTGAAGCTCATTTCAAACACGATAAGTAACACAAAGTTACATACTTAGGAACTGTCTGGTTGGGGAGAGTGCCCAAAGGTAAGGTGATATGAAGGGCTCAGAAAGAATAATCTCTGCCTTCTGTGGACTCTGTAGATAGAAACAGTTCTCTTAACTGTTATCTCTAGCAGGGGTCAAATTCAAGAGAGAGTGAACATAAAAGAAAACCAACCTTTAAGAGATTTAAATTATATACCAGGTTAATGATTTATTTCTTTTGATTAAACTGTCCTAAGGCAGTGGGCTTTATTTCATTTTTTGGGTTCCAGGCATGATTAATGTCTCAGTAAGGGGAATATGTAAATGGTTATGGGAACCTTCAGGAAACCTGCTTAACAGAAACAAAACATCTTTGAGAAGGCAAGCAGGTGAGCAGAGAAAGAAAAGGATTTGATAGCTTTTTTTTCATCTTTGTAGTATGAGACTTACTGAAATCTACTGACTGGCTGGTTATTCCTCTCCCTCCTCTTCTTGTTTATATTTACCTTTATTTATCTTGTCAAAATATCAAGAAATTTAGGTCAAAACATATCTGGATCCATCTGTTCATCTAGTCTGTTCTTTTACTGCTAGTAGTTATTACATCTTTTAATGAAGTACGCTTAGTGACAGTTTATTATTTTAATGGAGGGCATCAAGTATCTTTATTTTGTACAGGATGAACTTAAAAATTTTCTTCCTAATTTCTGTAAAACAAAACAATGATTTCATCTCTTTAATTTGTCATATTGTAGTTGGTATGTCTTATTCGTAACTTCTGTTTCAGTATTGATTTAGGTGGAAACTCCAATCAGGCTCTGTATTTTAACAGTCTTTAGCAGAGGTTTATTATCATTGCAGTCTTATTGCAAACCCAGGAAGTGTTTATTCATTGACATGGTGATCCAGTTCAGTTTTGAATTTTGTTAAGTGTAGTTATACTTTTGATATAGTAACTTTGTGCTCTCAGTCTTATGATGGACTGAGAAAATTATCAAGTCCATGACTGACCTTTCAGTTCTAGGTTTATCAAACATTTTGATTGCTTTGGGGGTACTTTTTTGGGGAGATTTTGAGGCTGACCATCAGTGTTGTTGCAACCAGATTTTATGCAGGATCTGGAGAGTGATGCAGCAGACACCAGACTGGTAGGTATGATACTAGAAGGAACAGACGACATTGCCTTTAGGGTAATTTGTCTTTCATAACCCTCCTGCCACATCAGATAATTTGGTTTGACATTAGATAGGTCAAAACTTAATCTATTGGGCTAATTTTTGAGATTATATATGAGACAGATTATGTCTTTGACATCTGCCCCACCCCTCTGTGGTTCTCTGTGCCAGCCCATTAAGCCATCAGCGCAACTACACTATCAGCTGAATTTTTTCTTTAGATAGAAGTGATACTTTGGGAGTTTAATTAGGGAAAAGTGTTAGGAAATACTTTTAGTGACAGTGGAACAGTCACTCTTAAGCTTGATGATTTTTATCTCTTAATGGGAATAAACTCCCCAGTAATCTTCTGCTTTTGTGATCAGTAAACACTGTAGTACCAACAGCACCGCGCTTAAAAGTAAAACTTAAGTGTTTACTTAGCTCTGCTTGGATCCCAGCTCTCATTATTTCTGTCTTGTGAGCAAACTACTACAGATGCAGCTTTTATAGCATGTTTTCTGAGCTACCATGATACAATCACTTAGCTGTCTGAAAAATGTGTGCTGGCTTACATTGTTCTTTTTGATAAAACCTGTGACACTGCGGTGGATTACACTCACATGCATGTGCAGCAGTTTACCTTTGAATCACATAGGCAGTAGGTAAACAAATGTGTGTGTAAGATTGTCTAGATTGTGTATGTCTAGAAAAATTGCAGTGTCTCTTATGTACAGTTGCCACATCAGCAGCTTAGAGGAAAACTATGTGAGGGTATAGATTTTTAATGGTTCCATATCAAAGTGAGGTATCTCACCAGCATGCTATCAATAAACAAATAAAACCTGTATGC
This sequence comes from Cettia cetti, assembly GCA_013401135.1. Lineage (NCBI taxonomy): Eukaryota > Metazoa > Chordata > Aves > Passeriformes > Sylviidae > Cettia > Cettia cetti. Next base: position 291,229 of record VZUI01036702.1, on the reverse strand, counting down.
CTATAAACAAAACATAATTTGTATTTTTTAAATCTTTATTAAAGAGCAGTTATTTCAGAACTACTTGGGATTAAAATCCCTCATAGCTGTGATCTAAAAACAGTTTTTGAGATGAAGAATAGACACAACCAGGAGAAGGGTTATGTTGTGGACTCAGATTTATAGTGGCCTTTATGTATAATATGCAAACCAGGATGGCTGTCTTGGAAGCCTCAAGGTACAAATGCATGCAGCTTTCTACCTGGGGAGCAGAAGTTTCACAGTGGAAATGGTACAGGTGAGCTGTGCACCTGTTCTTGAGGCTGTGGTGTCAGAAGCTTTGGTTGTTCTTGCACTTTGCCTTCTTTCAATGCTTTTATCAGCCAAGGATGTACGGCTGGGCTGGCACTGCTCTGCCTTTGAGCCAGTCATACCCTGTGTGTGACAGGTCCAGCCAAAGCCAGCTGCAGGACTAACAACAGTCTTTGGCCTGTCTGAGTTCAAGAAGAATTTGGACAAAGCTCTCAGGCACAAGGTGTGATTGCTGCGGTGTCCTGTGCAGGGCCAGGAGTTCTACTCGAGGATCCTGATCAGCCCCCTCCAACTCAGCATATTCTATGATTCTATGCTCTCCTAGGAAGTAGAAACATTAGATTCATGCCCTTTGTCCCAAGGGCTCTAGCCCATGTCCCATTTGGTCTTGTTTGGCCTTTTGAAGCTAGATCACAGTGCAGAAAGCAATGCAAGATTCATGGGGTCAGAAAGCACTCAGTGTAGCACCTCAGGATTGTATCTCTGAGTGTATTTAGGAAGCACTGCATGGAATAAGATGGTGTGGGAATCCAACATTTCATTTGCTTTTCAGAGTTTTTACTACTTGGGAAAGTAAATTTAAAAAATCAAGTAATTGCATAATGTACCATCTATGAAGAGACAGGGAGAGGGATCTATACTAGAAACCTCTCCTTGAGGTAGCAGGAATCTTCTGACTAGACCTCAGAATTGGTCTCTTGCAGTCCCCATGAGTCCAGTGTTCCTTTCCATGTATAGCATATGATTCAAACTGCCTTTTATGTTTACTTTTAAAGGAGAGCTAAGAGATTGTTTCATCCAGTTCCTTGGTAAAAGGCAAGTTTGGCAGCAGCGGTGATAGAGATTTGCTGTCTTGCTGTTGAGAATAGACAGTAGTGAAGGATTCCTAACTTTCCTAGTTACCTACATTCTTCCTAGGCACCATGCTTATCAGGAGGTGGACAGTCTTTCTAATGTACATCTTCAGAATTTGAGCTTACTGGATCTTCTGGAAAAGCACATGTGGAAAAAAGCTTACAGCCTCTTTCTCTTCCAGTATGCTTTCATATTCCTAGAGCCAGGATGCTATTTTCTCTAAAAGAAGTGGTCACAGTACAGGCTCTTTATTTTTGTTGTTTTCTTCTGTAGGTTTTGGTTTCCTGACCTGTGATAGCTCTCATTGTCCAGCTGATAACAGTTCTTTACATGTAGTGCTCAAAGCTGGGCGTACTTCAATTTGTGGCCGGATTAGAGCCGGATATTTTTTCCAGCCCTACCAGTTGTTGACTCTTGTTGAGTTCATGATCATTGTAGCTGTCAAATTTCTTTCTGTGGAAATGCCGTTACAACAGAGCTTCCCCAGATTTTGTTTATGTGGTTGGTTATTCCTGGCATAATCTTAGAACTTTGTTCTGGCCTTACCTGAATGGCTGCTGCAGAGCAGGAGTTGTGCAGGGGCTTGTGACTGTCTCCTTAGCCTTGTGCACATCATTCAGGATTTTCATTATCGGTGCTTCCCTGGTACTGGAATTAACGTAACAAATCCTGAGCATATGTCCAGTTTGAGGTTAACCTCTGATAAATATTTACTAGTCTTTCTAGCCAGTTTTGGAGGTTTGTTGTTTTGGTTTTTTGTTTGTTTTGTTTTTTGTTGGGTTTTTTTTTTTCTAAATACCAACAGTTCTTGTTAAATCATGGTTTTTTATCTAGCTTGTCAGAATATCATGAGCATTATCTGTGTCAAAAATTCTACCAAGATCAAGACAAAGTAACGAGTATGGATCAAGACATGATTTCTTTTCAGCATCTGCATATCTTACCAGTGGTAGAGATGGGAAAATGCCTCTGTGTGCATTCTAAATATTAGGTTATTATTACTGAAAGGTCTGCATCCCTTCTTTCTTCCATAGGAGCTGACATTGGAATAGTGTGTATCTCCATCTGAGTGGTGTCCCTTAGGTCTGCCTGGCCAGTCTTTTGCGGTGGAGGGCACATCAGGCCGCTCTGCTGAGCAGCTCCAGATAAACCTTTGTGACCTGTGTATTCCTTTACCAGTCGTCCTTCTGCTCCTGTGCACACAGTGAGCTCATTCTGAGTCAGTGACCACTGAGTACTTGTATCTTTTGGGAGAAAAGGATCCTCTTTTTTATTTTTTTTTTCCCTTTTAAAAGGGGATAAAGGGCTAAGGAGTCCTAAAACAATTAGCACCTTGTTTTACAGAAAACTACTGGTATTTTGTTTGGTGGGTTTTGTTTTTGTTTTTTTTTTTTTTTTTTGGGGGGGGGGTTGTTCTGAAATGCTGAAGCAAACAAGTGGTGGTGTTACAATAAACAAAACCTGCCTATAAAACATGTCTAACTTGTTTTAGTTAGACAACAGACTTAGGCTGTCTCTTTTAAAAATTACAAATTTATGTTAACATCTGTTTAAATCCAGCATTAAGGAGAAGAGCTTCTTAATGGCTTGCATCCCTTTTCCTAGGCTTTTTTTATGCTTTTTTTTCTGCTTTCCATGACTGTTTTATTTTTCATATGGGTTGATGTTATTTGATACTATTATTCAAGGTTGTATTGTTTGCCTGTCTTCCTTTTTAGGGGATTTGGAAGGCTGTCATCAAAAAACTGGCCCCACAGATCAGCTTAGAGGTAGTAAATGCCTTGCAGGCACATAGGGATCTCCTCCAAACATTGTCTATGGATCCTAGAAATGCGCTAACCTGAAAATAATTCCTGTGTCAGGGTCAGCTTTTCTCTTCTAGCTTTAAAGTCCACAGTGACTGCACTAAAACCTGAAAACTTGTACCTGTGGAAGTGCTTCTGTCTTAACTGAAAAGGTATTGAAAGACAATATGACTTCTGGAAAGTTCACTGCAGGAAACCCATGCATAATTAGTGGAAGTGTCAGTCTGAGTAAGATTTTACAAAATTAATTATAAATATCTTGATCACATCTTCCTTTGTTTTCTGATACAGAATTTTCTGCCAAATTAGAGACCCTTAAACATTTTGATTCTGAAATACTGCATTTATATGTTATGATACAGTATTTTCTGTCTTTCTTATATAACAAGCTTATGACTATTTTTTCCCAAGAGTTCAGGATTCTTTCACTGATTTATTTTAAATGCTATATTAAAAGAAAAACATAACACAATTCAAATCTTATACCAGTTAATCTAATTGCCAGCCATAACTCCATTTGGGCTTTGGGATAAGCATCAAAAGCTGAGGAAGTTTTCATTTTCTTATGCCCATTATCTAAAGATTAGAGCAAATAAAAGCATGTACTTTCTCATTAAAAAAATACAGGGTCACCAGTTCTGACTCTTTTCATTTCCCTTTAATTTGTCAATTTTTTATCAGCTCTACTTTGCTGATAGAGTGGAAAGAAGGAGAGACTGAAATTAATTAAATCTTCTTTGATATTTAACATTTTATTTAGTGTCTTGGGGATCCAAGGAGCTCAAAGCAATAATCAATCAAAATCTCTCCCCTCTGTCTATTCTCAGGGGAACGGTAATAATAACCAATTAATACAGCCCTAGACTGGACAGAAAGGTTGTGATTAGCCCCTACAAAAATTGATTGCAATTAGCAAAATCCTGCTGTAGCAGAAATCAGTTAAAGTGTTTTTGCAAAAAAGGTTTAGGCTTTAGCTTGCTCGAAATACTGAAATACAGCAAAATTTTCACTTTGTTCAGGACTTTTTTTGACCTTGTGTAGGGGATGAAGGCTTTAAGATACCTTGAGCCTCATTTTTAAAACGGCGTGCCATGGTCAGTTAACTGATAATGTATCAATTAACAAAAAAAATAATCTCTGTGCATGACTTGCCATAATTTTCTACAATTCCCCTTCCTTTGAAGTATTGCTGCCCTAAAATCAAAGCACACACACAGTACTGCAGAGCGTTTTAGAAATATATGGTGTTATTCTGGTGACACCAGGTGTTGAAAGTAAAAAATGTAATGCATTATGAATTCAGAAGCATGCCTTTACTAATTGATAGTTCTTGTGGGGTAAACAGTGAGCTAGTGAGGGTTTGTAATTTGCCAATAATTATCTATTTTGAAGGAAATGTTCACATGCTGAAAGTCAGAAATTACGTGACCGTTACCTGTCTTTTTAAATCATATCAAAAAGACAAAATTAAAATGTCGTATGATTTCTCTTCTTTGTGTTTTATGTACTGTTTCTTGATTTATGTCTGGCTCTCTAATTATATTGTTTAATTTTTCCTCCAGTTAATTAGCATCACTAAGTGAGTGTTTGCTTAAGGAATGCAGAAGTGAAATTAACTGAGATTTCCAGATGTCCCTAGATACTGTCAAATCTGGGAGAAATTCTGTTCAGAATAATAACATTATTTCTGTATAGGCATTGGAAGTTGCCCGAGCCTGCTGTACTGCACAGTGTTTGGGTGGGGAGAGTGGCACCAGGAGGGTGGTGACTGATTTGTTTAAGAGCTGAAATGTAACTTCCTATGGCCAAGTTGGACTAAGAAGTTATTTAATAATGTTTTGTGCATTTTCAGTATCATGTGAATAATGCTTATCTTTAATGGTGGCATCATTTTAACTCCAAAAACTTTTGGTTAATCTGTAAAATTGTCCCTTCTTATTCCAGTTTTTAATTTTTCATTGTCAAATGCATGTGGTGTGAGTAGTTCATCCAGAACTACTTCTTGAAACTCCCAGGCTGTATTTGCTATGAGCCAAGACCTTTCAGTGCAAGCTGTCTGTTTTTAAAAGTGTAGTGCTGATTGTATTCACTGGAGGCTGCTCTCTTTATTTTGGCATAAAAATAAATTACAAGTGGTGGTAGGAGCAATGCTGCTGACAGGAAGAGCAGTTGGTTTTATATTGTGCATCAGTTTGTGCTGAGAGGTACATGTTGAAAATGTCTGCTGATCCCAATGCAAGAGGAAACTTTTCACTTAGAAGGATAGAGAAGTCTTGGGACTTGCTGTTCCTGTCCTGCTTATCCAGTTCACTCACACTGAAATTTGAAAAAGCATGAGGAAGTGAATTGGAGGATACTCTACATACTGCTGGATATTTGGGACCTGTTTGGAAAGGTGGGATCCCAATAAAATAGCAGCATGTATGAATTGTTTTCTTATTTCCACAGCGTACCCTAGGAAAGCAGGAATATGGGGATCCATTGTCACTTCTCCCTCATGTCCCATGGTATGAGCAGGGGGGACAGTGGCAGTTTCCCTTTCCATGCTGAGTTCTGTACATCCCCTTTGGTCTGCTCTGTTGACAGCTAATATAGCCAGTTTAGCCATCCTCTTTTCTCATAATTTTGGCCCATATTTGGGGTGTGTGATGAGGCTGTTGTGGGGAGATACTAAAGCTAGCCAGAGGATATCCTAATTTATAATTTGCTTGGGACCTGCTCCAGTCCTAAATTGGCTACATATTAAGATGTAGCTCGAGGCATTCAGAACATTTTATATTGTAATATTGCCTAATTCATGCCGGCTTTCTCAGCACAAACTCTAGATTCATAGGTGTAGTTGGACACTCTTGTAGATATTTCAGTGCCTTAAGTAAATGAGTTTCTTTTGATGTGCACACAAAGTAACTTGGAAGAGTTATGTCTCTAGAATGCTGATTTTATTTTTTAGAAATTTAAAAGGTTCTTTTCAGCTGCTCTATATGCTCTCATGATACAGAAATGCATCACAGAGGGAAACCACCTGGTTTGTAGGGGTAAAATCCTTCACAAAAGCCATTAGAATGTGTCCAGTGTCTCCAGGGTAGTGAAAAGCCTTGAGGGCAAGACTCACCAGGAGTGGCTGAGGTCACTTGGCACGTTCAGCTTGGAGAAGAGAAGGCTGAGGGGGAACCTCATCACAGCCAACAGCTTCCTCAAGGGGGGCAGTGAGGGGCAGGTGCTGATCTTCTCTGCTGACCAGTGACAGGATACAAGGAAATGGGATGATGCAGGGGAAGTCCAGACCGGACATTTGGAAAAGGTTCTTCACTGAGAGGGTGACTGGCCACTGGAACAGGCTCCCAGGGAAGTGGTCATGGCTCCAAGCCTGTCAGAGATAGAGGACAGAGTGGGCAATGCTCTTTGTCATATGGGTTACCTTTAGGCAGTCCTGTGAGGAGCAGGGAGTTGGACTCTGTGATTCTTATGTGCCCCTTCCAGCTTGAGAGATTCTGATTCCTTTATTGCCTTCAAATGATGAGTGCCCCAGGAGCTCTTATCTGTGGTCTCCAAGCACACGTTCTTGCACTTTGTATCATTAAAAGCCATCTTACTTCAATTGCACAGTTCTTAGCCCATCCCTGGCCTCTCTCATGTGGCCGTAGCATGAAATGATGCTCTTCTGGATGCATCACACACAGATGTGGTAGGCACACAGCTAATTACTGTAGTAAGATCACTAAGAAATAAAACAACATTGATTCCTGAGGAATATGACTAGTAACTGTTGTCTGTGTAATAAAATTACTTCTTATTTTAATATAGTCCATTATAATCGTCCCTTGTTCATAGACAGTTCTTCCCTATGACTTGGTCTGGAGATGTTTTCACGGATTATTAAATAATGAACTCCAAGTTCACAGTGTTGTCCTTCTCAGAGTAGGTCATTTAATGACCCTGGCCTGGCTTTTTTGCATTCAGAACCACATTGCAAATTAATCCCCTTCTCATTTACTTCCAGGACTTAATTCTGTTCTTCTTTCTTCATCAAGTTACTATCAGAAATTCTTTCTCAAAGGTCACTGGAGAGAGGCTGCAGAGCATGTTTAAAGTCGTTTTCATTTATGTAAATATTTTATTTGTAAATAATTGGCTCATTTAATTAAGATGAATATTATGTAATCCTTGTACAATCTTACCCTGCTATAAGACACCCTTCATTAAAACTTCCTTCCAAGCATTCTGGAAGGAGAACTGGCAAGGAGACCTTGAATTAGAGTAAATTCTACGTGTCATCATAAAACCAAAATAGCTTTTATGTGCAATTGCAAATGTATATGCAGAGATAGAGAATTATTTCCATCAGTAATTCTTATGAGACTCTTGTGGCTCCATGAGAAGATTTAAGGGGTTGTGTAGCTGGTTTTCTCATTTTTCAGTAAATACAGATCTTACAGACCTGTGTTAAATTTTGCATTAGACTGTAGAACCTGTTTCTGCATCAGAGACCAAACCACTTTTTACTAGAAAATAAACATTTAATTCAACACATCCTTTATAGGACACATACAAATTGGAGGATTCTTGTCTTGCTTTGACTCTACCAGGTAGGAGGATATTTGAGAGTTTGGTCAGTACATTTTATGGTTTTGAAAGCAAATACACAAGTGCCTTGTGAAGTGCAATTTCAGGCTTTTTTGGATGTCCCCAGAATATGTATTTGTTTTTTCTGTGTAGAAGATAGGAGCCAGTAAATGTATTTACTTTGGGATAAGGATGCATTCCCTGGTGTTGAAGAAGGACACGAGATGTTTCAGACTTCATTGCAAGAATTTGCAAGTCATTCTTAGCAAAAATCAAGACCAGGACAGTTGAAATAACTCATTAATTCTCTTTCCATGATGATCTGTGACTTACTTATTCTGTAGTAAACTTGTTACAAATTTTTAAAGAGAAGTGATATGCCTCAGTGGGATTGAAGTTAATTCTATACATCTGTTCGTGATTCTTTGTAGTTTTGATTTGATGTCCTGTTTTGGTTTGTATTTTCTTGCCTTTTATTATATTAGAAAATGGTGGAAGAGATATGGCGCTGAGATAGGGATTGGGTTTTTATTCCTGACCTGCATTAAGTTCCAAGCTGCAATTCACTTTAAAAATCTTTTTATTAAACAAAACTGCCCAGATAGCTTACCATGTAAGGCATATACATTTACATTGCATATACATTTAATTAGTAAGACAAATAAAGTAACTGTAGTGAATTAGAATAGAATCACAAAAACATTTAGTTTGGAAAAAGATGTTTGAGTCCAACTGTTAACCCAGCACTGCCAACTCCATCACAAAACCATGTCCCTGAGCAGTGCATCTACACATCTTTTAAATACCTTCAGGGATGTTGACTCTACCAGTTCCTTGGGCAGCCTGTTGAGCTGATTTATTTTGTTATTAGGATGTCCCATGTTAAATATTATGCTTTTCCACAAATTTGATTCATAGACTGAAAGGATGGCATAAGACTTCCTTCTTTAAAAAAAAAAAAAGCTAGACTTTTGCTTCTATACACTTTTAGTAACCTCAGCTCTGGTCCTCTAAATGTAAGAAGGGCCTTTTCTCCTTCCATTGCTACCTAGTGGCATGCATACAAATAAAAAAGCATTACTGTTAGTGTAACTTCTTCATGTGTAAATACACTTTGTCCACTATTTCTGAGCCTCACAAAATTTGTATGAACCTGCTTCAGAGCAAATGTCCTTGGCCATTATCCCACATTATCCATACCCTTTCTGGTGGAATATTTTAAATTGTGATTGTATTTATATCGGGTGGTTCCTCCAGTACAGCTGGTTTTAACCTTCCTCTCTCCTTTTCTGGTGGCCACTGACACTTCACAAGCAAAGCATGGCTCTGTGTAGAATATCTTTGTGTGTACATATGATTGCAGCAAATGCATATGAATTACCTTTCTTTGACCCTTTAAAGCAGCCCATAGTTTTCAAGGAATCATGTGTTGAAAAAAAACAGTCCGTTGGGTTTTTGTGATGTTTAATTTCTGCCACATTGGTCAAAGGTTTGTGTTTTAGTAGCCAGTCCATGCTGGACTGGAGTACATAGCCATTTTTTGAGGAAAAATACTACAGTGTAATGTGACACTGTTCCCAGATTTATACCTGGATTTTTCTGTTTGGCTCATTTAGCAGAGCACATTTTGTTCCCTGAACATCTGTGCTCTCATTTTGTTTTTAGCAAAGTTTGAGGAGCATCGTGTTGCAGTGACCTCTCCACATAGTGCTGCAAGGCTCAGGCACCTTGACTCATCCCAGGGAGACATCCTGCTACCACCTATGGAGCTGCTGACTGGAGTGGCCTCCTCTATTCTGTCAGGATGTCCAGCTACTGGCCCTCCCAGCCAGCCACACAGTGAGGCCTGAGAGGCACCACTGGGTCTCTCCTGGGCAGAACTCATCCTGCCTGCAGCCCCTGCCATGGCAGCTCCACAGACAGGGGCATGTGGACAGATGGCTTCCTGAGCCAGAGGCCCCTGCCAGTGGGAGGATGCTCTTGCCCACCAATGGGGCTTTATAAACATCTCCCTTCCAGACTCAGTTGCACTCCCAAGGGACGGTGCTGGGCCATGACCTGGGCACCTCTCCCCTCCTCACAGAGGATCATTGTGCAGCTGTTCCCTCATTTCCTTTGTAGAAAGGCACCTCACGATCCCACACAAGACCCCATCTTTTCTCTCTTCCCGTTCTGCCTCTCTCACCATCCTTTCAGTGTAGAAAAATACATTCCCATGCTTAGGTACTCAAAGTGTTTGCCGTGTTCCACAGGCCGGGATGATCTGCTCGGTCCAAAACAGCGAACTGACCGCTCCGGGCATTGGCATGTAAATTAATGTGCTGACCTCGCAGGGAACCCATCCAAGCTGCAGGCTCTGTCCTGAGTTTCAGGATGTCGGCGGTTTGAAACTCTGGGCTCTGTTCTGCATCTCAATGATGGAAACCACTTCAAATTCACCATGGCATAGCAGGGCTGCCCTATCAAAAGTTGTTTTTCTACTTTTTTCCTGTAACAGCAGTTTGGCATTTAAAGCTTATGCTCCATTCTTGTGGGTTGTTTTTCTTCTTCCTTTTGTGTAGATACAACAGTGTCAGCACCTATGCTAAAAGTGCAAAGAAGAGATATTTTTGTGTATATAATTTAAATTAATTGTAGTGTATTTAAAACTGCATTATAAGGATTCACATTCTTGAGTGGGATTTTGAGAAGCCATCTAGTCTCTTTGCTTTTTTCTAAGACAAGAATAACTGTAGCATCCATGACAGTTTGAACAAGTTTTCAAGAGTTCCTGTTTTCAAGGCTTCCACACCATTTATTGATTTTCAGTAAACACACCTCAGTTGGCACTCAAGACTAAGATGCTGAGGTGTTGCTGTGTTCTTCTGAAACATCAGCTCAATAACACTCAAAAAAGCATGGGGAGAATGGAGTGTGAACAAAGGAGGAGACATGGTTTCTCTCCCTGTATAAATTCATGGTTCATCTATTCTTAAATATTTCAGTTCTGGTTTACCTGTGTCAGAAAACTTTAGGAGAATCAGTAAAGAGTCCCTCTTGGTTTGTTAAATATATGTGGATTTGTCATCCATCAAGAGAGTAAGCACTGGAAAAGTATCTGGTGGCACTGAGGAGGTGCACAGAACCTGTTGACTCAGGAAGGTGAAGCCAGCAGGTGTCAGGGAAAGACCCCACAGTAATCTGGCCTCATGTGCACACATGCAGTCACATCCTGGGGCTGCCTTCTGTGCTGCTGCTGCCATTGCTGACACAAAAACAGGCGTGAGAGCTCGCGGGAAGAAAAGGCCTTTACACAGCACAGTGCTCATCACTTAGACTTGGGGAGGGTCTGGACCCAAATCTGGAAATGCATCAATGTTGCCTTGCCCTGTTCTTGTGCTGTGATGCTGAGGTATCTGTTGTTGACCAACCTAAGACAGAGGACACTGGGCCTTCAAGCTTTTTTGGGGTCATTTGTTGTGGGTTTTCTTATGCCTCTCTGTTCTTACAATTGGAAAGCTGCTCCTATCCATATTAGTGATTCCATGCAAAAAAAAAAAAAAAAAATGGCTGGCTTTGTGTTCATGCATGCAGGGAATCAACTGTCTCTCCTTAAAACCTTTACCCATATTTTTAAGTAATTATGCCCCATCTCATTAGCTCCTATTTAAGCTCCTGCTCGTTCATTCTTGGCCCAAGTAAAACAGTTCTAGACGCAGGGCTCTGCCCTGAGCTCTTTCTAAATAGTTTTGTAGTCCACAGGTTTCTGAATTGAGGTCCCAAGACTTTAGTGAAACTTGTACAACATGATTTAATATTAGGACAAAATAGTCAATACTTACTAATATATTTTTCTCTTGAGGTGATAGCTTTCCCCTTCTTCCTCTCAATTCAATTTGTCCACATCCACTGACCTGTTTTTTTCATCCACCTTTTCTTGTCCTGGTGCACTGACAATCCCGTCCTGTCCCTGCACTTTAGAAATTTAGCCTGTTAATCAGTCTAATGATGTGTCCAGCATGTGTTCTGCATTACATCCCCTGCATCTTTCTGTATGTGGTAGTTTTATCTGTTTGTCACTTTGAGACCTTCTAAAAGTCACTTCGGGAATTAAACTCTTTCTGTAAGTAATAAAAATAAATCTAACACATTTTCTCTGTGCAGTACAATTGAAAATGATTTGCAATGTTTTTAAACAGAGAAGAGGCAAATGTTTGCTGTGATGGTACAAAGCACGTGAGCAGTGTTGTGATTGATGCTTGTCCAAAGGAAGGGCATCCTCACTCTGCCTCCTGGCAAGACTCACAAGATACTGCAGTTTAAGAACAGAAGTATTTGTTGGTTTGGGGATGTGAGTTATCCAAGGAAGAAATGAAAAGAATTTGCAAAGAAGGTTAAGTGGAGTTTCAGGTAGTGCCCAGTAGCGTCCAGCATGGCCCTGGTTACTCCAATACTCTTGTTTGTTTTCACAAACCAGCACCTCACAGTTTCGGAGCGGGTGACTGCTGCGAGGAGACCATAACCTCTTGATTTCAAAGGAGCCATCGTTTCACTGGTGCCTCTGTGGTTAATGTAAGAAAGGTGTCTTGCCATAAACTTTTTCCGAGGTATTCAGCAAGGTTGGGAAGGGGTCGGCCCAGGCAGGAAGCCCTTGTCTGTGCTATAAAGAAAATAGCAAGCAACAAAATGAAAGCATCAAAGGACCAACAGGATGCGGTCCCAGGAGTCTTCTCTGGCATGTTAGTCCTTCTTGAAAGTTAGCATTGAGTGAAGAGTGACCTTAAAACTCTCTTCATTCAAACAGACTGGGCTCAAGTTTAAAGTTCAAGGCATTTTGTTTTTTCACCTGTTTCCTACAGTTTTTAAGAAACTTCTGAAGAATTAATGTGTAACTATATCTGGTCACAGAGCCAATGCAGAGAATTTTTCTCAAGGGAAAATAATGTTACTGTATGGAGTGAAAGAAATGGATACTTTCTGAGTTAGGTTTTATTTTGTTGAAACTTTTTCTCCAAAACCCACTGCGAGCATGATTGCAAACAGCCCTGGAGCCAGCATAATACACGGCTCTAGGGCCATGCTTTATTTTCAAAAGAAGCTGGTAGGATCCTGTAATCGTCTGAATTGTGGGGAGAAAAAAAAAAAAAAAAAAAAAAAAAAAAGGTGTTTTTTACCAAAGCTGCTGCTGCCACTTGGGAAGCAAGGTCTTGTTTTGGGCACAGCCTGGGAGGGAAGAGCCTGGTTGCAGCTTCATCTGCAAGTGCATATGGTGAGTGAACCAGTGACTGGCCCCATGGCTGCCCACCCTTCTCTCACCCTGCTGGAGCTGGTGGGCCTCGAGAGGGAAACCCAAAGCCCTGCCCCAGAACTCCACTGGTGGGTGAGGGTGGATGTGGACACAGTGCTGCCGCCCTACCAGCACTAACAGCGAGTTCAACCCGGGCACTCCTGGCTGGCACCAGTTGTGAGCTGCTTTTTGCCCAACAACACCTACCTGTGTGATGCTGAAAGAGTTCCTCTATATACTGATCTTTGCATCTTGCCTCATGAAGCAACTAGTAACAAATCCCACAAGTGATCTGGCAGGTCATCTTTCATAGCTAAAAGAAATAATTTGCAGAGATGACATACAAATTTTACTCGTGTTTCCCCATGCCATTAAATTTTAATGATTCTGGTATGAATATTTCATGAAAGTACTTTCTGAGTGGGTTTGTTTTACCTTGGCAGCTAATATACAGTGTAAGTCTGGGCGGCTTTGGTTTGGTTTTTTTGGATTTTCTTTTCCTATCAGGTGGTTTAGTGAAGGTAAAAAGTGTCAAACTGGATTAAGTGAGAAAACGCAACTTCTTGGTGGTGATTCAGCAAGGGGGTGCCATCTATAACTCTTCTCAGCTGTGTAGTGGAAGACCCTCAATGACAATTCTGCTCTGTGCTCTGCTGCCACAAGGTGGCTAAAACTCTTTTAAAAGCCCAGGATTTGCAACTGCTTTAAGTGATGCTAATACATCTACAGCCTTTCTGCAGTGCAACACACAGCACACTCAGATTTATTGTGCAGAAAATTGTGTATGTCTTATTGATATGGAGCAGTGATCAGGAAATGTTATTACCAAGTTTATTCCAATCTCTCTTTGGCTGGAGGGCTGGGCTTTGCTTTGTTGTTAGGTTTTTTTTTTATAGAAGGAGAAGTCATTGTGCTCAGCCCATCCAGCATGAGCAACAGGGCTGCTGTGGGGCACAGAAGTGCCACAGGGAGCTGTAGCTGAAACTTCAGCTTCCCACTCCATCTCCATTTTTACTGCCTGCTGAATCAATCTGCTCAAAGGCTAAATCAGAAACACTTGCCCAAACCTGGCTTAGCAAGTTCCTTTGTTGCTGTTGAATTCTGTGGACCTGCACTGGGATGATGGGTGCCTTTCTTTAAATGGGTGATGTTTCTCAACAGCCAGCTGCTGTGCCATCAGAAACAGGGAAGTTGTTTTCACCAGTTTCAGGAAATGGTGACACTGTTCTATGTGAACTTTTTGGAAGCTTATCTCCAGCTGTACAGTAGGGACAGGGCTTTTGTTTAATGGAAATGAAGCGTATCTTTTTCTTACAGATGCACCACTCACTGTAGAGCTTTTTATGTGTGTTTTAGGTTTCCCTTTTTATTTTTTAACTTATTAACTCTGACAAGTAACCTCTTGGTTGTGAACAATTTAATTCACAATTCATTTTTCTGATTCAAAGTGAACACGAGTGCCCTAATCCCCTAATGGGAATTAATTGCATGTTTCAATGCTTAACTCTGATCCTTTCTCAATCCCCACTGGGACAAGTTTCTTCCTGAAGGATCTGTGTTTGTTATTCAAAACACAATCTGAAAGGTAATGATTTTTCTTATAAGAGAGACTCCGGCCAACTGAATATTAATGCTCTTTTTATTGTGAGGGAATGAGCTGCATCCAAGAAAAAAATCTCGTTTATGTCATGAAGGATAAATTACTCTGAAGTATATCTGATAAAATACAGGGAAAAAAATCAGTGTGTTCTTATTCCCCTAAATGAAAGCAGTGTGCCAGTAAATGAAGGCACACACTGTTTTTGCTTGGAAAGCTGTATTTTGATACAAACTGTTTCCTTCAGCAAAGGGGAAATTGCTTAGCTACTGAGGATTTTTAAATGGCACTGTTCTCAGCCAGCAACACACCCTTTTGGATAACAGACCTAACCTAACAGTTTACTAAAATAAGAGTAAATTGCAGAAAAATTGATTAAATTTCTACTTCCAGTCTGTTTTTAACTATTTCTCAAACTTGAAATACATTATTTAATGACACTCTTTCCAAGAGGAGCTGCACGGGCTCCTCTGATGTTGAGTGTCTGGCCCAGCCAGATGACTGTGGCTGAGGCAGGCTCTGCCCAGTTAGTGAACACAGGTAAAATGTGGGAAAACATCACAGTGCAAGAACTGCTTCTACCCTACAGAAATGATGGAGCACAAACAGGGCACAGTGTGAAAAAATAATGCAGGATCTATGAAGGTATCTTCCCCCCCCCATTACATTTCAGTAAAGCCAGTCTTACATCCCATTTAAACCAATTTTTAGTGTTTCATGCTCACAGATGAAACAAATGGTTGTTCAGGGTCTGTTTTCAAGAGGGGGCTCGCACACGTGCAGACCAGCTACTTGAAGTGATTTAACACTTTGGGGTGTCTGTCTGGGGAAGAGGGGAGGAACACGGCCTGCCCTGGTCTCTCTGCCAGCAGCCCTGGCAGTTTCTCCCCTGGCCCAGAGCTTGCTGTTCAGCATTTGTCTGTCACTCAGCAAGCGGGACCTCGGCACTGGCGTTATTACAAATCCACCAGCACATCCATGAGATGACTCCACACCAGGTTACCCTTGCATTGGGGAGTCAGTGAGCATGACACCGCAGACTTTGCTTGCAGCACAGCTCCCATAACAGTGAGAGAGGGAAAACTTAAGAAAGATTATAGAGCTTTTCCTGGGAGTCAGGGATGTGTTGGCTAATGTTTGGGATTCCTTAGACAATGTAATTTGGTTACAGCAGAGAACTGCAAAAGGCTGACCTTCTCCTGGTCTCTGTTTTTCACTGATGTAGTTGTTGTCTGAAAAGTTTCAAGATACTTGAATTGAGCATGATACTTAAATGTGGTATAGGACCATGAGACCCCTTTTGCAGGTGCCCGAACAGCCTGTTGTGTAGGAGGTGCTCGGCAGGGCTGTGGCTCTCCAGGGTAACGCACTCTTTGTCTTTCAGCTGCTTTTGCAAGCACGATGGCCCGTGTCTTTGTCTACGGCACACTCAAGAAGGGCCAGCCCAACTACAAGCACATGATCAACACGGCCAAAGGCCTAGCGAAATTCCAAGGAAGGGGCCGCACGGTGGAGAAGTACCCGCTGGTGATTGCAGGGAAATACAATATTCCTTACATGCTGAACATCCCGGGGACAGGCCACCACATTGCTGGGGAGATTTACTCAGTCGACGAGCAGATGCTGCAGTTCCTGGATGAGTTCGAAGGCTGCCCAGACATGTACCAGCGCACCCTGATGAGAATCCAGGTGGTGGAGTGGGAAGCGAAGGGCGGCGCGGGAGAGGCGCGGGCAGCGGCCGACGGCGTCCTGGAGTGCTTCGTGTACAGCACGGCCACGTACCCGCCCGAGTGGGTCGGGCTCCCCTACTATGACAGTTACGACTCCTCGGGGAAGCACGGCCTCTCTTACGTCCTACGGGAAAGCCGGGAATAGAAACGGGAGCTGACGCAGCCTGGCCGAAGACATAGTGCTAAGCAGGTGTTGCTCGGTAACCTTTCCAGGAAAGCTGTAATACCTTGTTATTAAAATGCAGGAGCTCTTGTAACCTTCCCAACCCAGGAGCCTTGGCGCTAGTGTTGAAGTCCTGTAGGCCCAGAGCTGCAGACTCCTCCCCAGGCAGTCAGTGTCCTCCTGGCACCCCCAGGCTGCTGCAGGTAACTGGGTTTGCACCAGGTGTAAACTGTATGTGCACATCGGGTCTGGGGTCTAATTATTCCCTCAAATTTCCCCTTTGCCTTGGTGCATAATAATGGAGGTCAGTGAAAGGGAGAGGAACAGATAAATTTTGTTTTCCCTGAATTGACAAATTTTCTTGCACTAGTATCTGACACTGATTTAAATGTCTGCAAAGTAAAGCACAACTCCTATTGAATATTGACTTGTAATCGGTTTAGTAGGCTACTGCATGTAAACAGGGGAAGCTGATCAGGTAACTTGGTGCTTCTAGACAAATAGGAAACTGCTGGAGAAAACAAAGATTATTCTTATCTCCATTGCAATGGGGTTTTTTTTCTAAACTGGAAAGGTGTATTTTTAAACCATGTTTAGTTTTAAAAGGCACTGTCAAGAAATACTGAGAATATAAGAGAGTTACATTTAAAATTGTATTTTTGATTTTACATTCTAAGCACTTTGGGTTCTGCTTCCGTTCACTGCGTCACTGTAGGATTTGGGGGGGTGTGTGTCTGTGTGCTTGTGTGTGTGTCTGTTTTGGGGGAAGTGGGCGCTGTTGGGGACCAGGAAAAGCAAACCCACACTGGAGCCATTGTGAGCACTTATTATCAAGGTGACTTTTGCCGAGCATTTAAATGCAGAACTTGCAACCATATGCAAATTGAATTTCCTAATGGGGGGAAACAATTATATACATTATAAAAATATCCAAAGGACCTGTATTGTGATTATTGCAACATTTAAATTGGGAAAAAAAAAAAAAAGTAAAGAAGACTGTTGTACCCCTGACCCAACCAACTGTGCTGGTTTCTGTACAATCTGGGAAAATTGTGGCTTTCTCTTGTTACACTCCTGTGCCTTATATTTTCTTTCAGCTGCAGTGTTTGGTACAGATAGATTGTACAGTAGCCAAAGCTGCCAAAGGGATGGGAGCAGGCATTGTATGCCATGCAGTGAGCCAAAGTACCATCAAATGCAGCAAGGATACAATTAAAAACAATGTTGTACTTTTGCTTCACTGCCAGTAGCCCTGTGATGGCCAGAGGAGATCCGGGGTAGGGAATCAGCCTAAACTTTAGCAGCAGTAGGCACGGCTGCATCTCATTTAGAAAAGCTTTTATGTTGCTGCAATAAGCAAAACAAGTAACTTGATAGTAGAATACTTGTGTCTCTTTACAATACTTGTCTGTTTAGGGCAACCTGCAGAGACTGAACTATGCTCCTTTGGGGAGGAGTAGGATGGCAGTAAGGAGATCTGCAGGGTCTCTGCCTCAGTTTCTCCAACTGCAAAAACATTAATTTTCCTTGAAGGCAGGTACTGTTCAAACATTCTCCTTACTTGTCTTGATGAGTTTTATAAACTAATTCCCTAAGCAGATCCCTGGGCTACACATTCCCCCTTGGCCATGTGATGTAGTAATTAGCAGTGACTCAGTAACAGGAAGAATGCTTCTTCAGTCAGAAGTTTCAAGCAGAATCAAGCATTCCTGGTTGAACATGAGTCACCAGCCCTGTCACCGACTGCTTTCATCCTTCACCTTCCAGTAAAGGGCCCAGGCACCTCTGGCCACGGGGTTTCTTTCTGGGAAGTAGCAGGACTGCACATCCTAGGCAAGAAAATGAGAGCAGGCCCACTCCAGTCCAGGGCAGTGGTCAAGGTCCCTCTGTCTGCCTTTCCTGTAAGCATTTAGGAGGAGGTCTGGTCTGAGGGACAGCACATGCTCTTAGTACCTTGGGGCAGCTAAAGATCTCTGAGAACAGTGCCAGCTCCTTCTGTAAAGGCATCCAGGAATCAGTATCAAGAAGATTAGAGTGGGGAAATTGAGTATGGAGTTTGACTAAAAGAAGACAAGTCCCTTACAACTTTAAATGAAAATACATGACAAATATCTGCACTAGCAAAATAAAGCCTCTAACCTGTAATTTAAATCTAATCTATACAAAGCATTAAAAATACAGTAATATATAAGTATTTAAAATATATAATAAGTAATTCTATAATAATTTATTATTTGTTAATAAATAATAATTCAATAAATATATATCCTAATTCAAAATAAATCTGATCAGAATTTAGGCCATTTGTGGTACTTGTGCAGCACTTACACATAGTAAAGGAGAACTGCTAAGTTTGCTCAGTGGTTAATTTTTCATTCTTGCCAGCCATTCTGCACAGCCTGACTGGGGCCTCAAACCAGGGACATTGCTGTGAAGACAAATCAGATTTTGGCTTTTGTTGTGTTTTCTTTTTTTTAAAAAAAGAGGCTTTTCCTGTTTCAAAGCAGAAATGGTATTTTATTGATTTTATTTGATCCTGAAAAATCAAAGCATTACAAAGGTTATGTACAAGTATTTCTGGAAGTAAAAATCTGGGATCTGTTGCCAAGATTTAACATCTGTGTTTGCTGTCTTAACCACTGATACAGTAAATATGCCTGTATAAAATCTTGTGCGTAGTACTGTCCGTTTTCTGTGTTGAAATGTCTTAATGTTACTTTACAGATGAAAATAATAAAGGCTTAGTTAATTCAACAGTGCAGAGGCAACCTTTCATTCCAGTTCCACCAGCAGATCTTCTTCTCCAACAGTGTCACCAGCTTTGCAGTGCACAGCTTTCACCTAGGGTACAGAAACAGCAGAATTTAAACCCTTCCTCGACAGCCTGGCGAAGCAAATGGCTCGGCTGACATGGCTTGTATTGCAGGGAGCGCTGCATCTGCCTGCAGGGGGTGATGGCTGCCGTGCAGCCTGAGGACACCCCAGGGACACAGATCCCCCTGGGCTGCAAGGGCCTCCAGAGGTTGAGTGCTTGACCTCCAGTGCTCAGACCCAGCTGAGTTTTGAGTACCAGTGCTTGACAAAAATGGTGTCAACCCCATCAGGGTGTTCAGGCATCTACCATTAGCTGGTTTGCTTGCAACAGAGATGCTTGAAGACCTAAACGTCAGATAGAGATGCCACTTTTTAAAATTAAAAAGTACTTTTTTTCACCTGGTTGCACTGCTGTTTATTTGTTTTAAATAGAAGACAGGCTGATTGTTCAATACTTATGTTGGGACATTGCAATGAAATATTCCACCATTTCTTTAATTACAGTTTTCAAATATAGCAGAATCTTGGTGCTGCAGCCATGAAGTGGGTTTCTCTCAATCTCCAGAGAGCTGGGATAGATGGTTCAAGTCTGAATTGGGATCCTTTAACATAACTAACCTGGCAAAGGGCTACCACTGTTAAATAAGTGCAACTATATCTGTAGATGAATTACATACTCCCATGCAGATTCCTGAAGCTTAAAACACCAACATCTTACACTAGTCCCTCATTTCCTCTATAAAAGGCTGCAACATGTTTGAATTCCCTTTCGGCACATGAAGCAATAGAAAATATTTGAAGCTGTACAGAGTTTGCTTCCCATATTAATTCAGAGCTCACACTGACATGCCCAAATCCTTGTTAAATAGATAGTTCATTTTCATCCCAACACAACCCCAGGCTCCTGAAGGAAATGCACAGCATACCCCAAGTACCAGGCTATGATGGACATGCTGTTGCCCACATCCATGTTTGACAGTCTAAAGCACATGAGCTGTAAGCAGATCTGTGCCTCTGTAGGACAGGCACACTCACAGCACTGCTCCAGGAATGATGCTGAGCACGGGCAAAGACAGCGTGCTACGTACAAACAAGGGCTTTATTTCTAAATCAGTAGCTGGGCAGCGTACCCAATTGCTGAGCCTCAATCTTCTAGGAGATGAAAGCAGTGTGAAAAACATTCTACCCCTTGCTTTTCTTCTTCTACAAAGCCAAGGTTCAGCAAACATCGGTGCTAAGCAGTGTTTCAGCCCCTTGTGCTGACCCAGGCACAGCTGTCCTGTAGAAGACAGGAGGCTGGGCTTGCCAGTTCCTCTCCAGCTTTCTCTCATTTTTAAACCACCTGCAGCTGGAGTAAACTCAAAGTAGATAAAAACAAGCCTCGTTTCTCACAGTTACAAACAGGAAGATGGGGTTTGATACAGAAAAGGAATTCAAGTCAGGAAAGAAAATGGGAACGTCTTCCAGCTGAAGACAAATGAACCGAGTTTCAAAACATAGTTTCAAAGCATCAAAACATGGACTAACAGCCTGTGCCAAACATCCCATTCCTGTGGAGAGGCCAAGTTATTTTAGCACTCAGAGCCATGACTTTGCACTGCAGAACAGGATGAATTCTGTTTAGCAGCTTCATTTC
Source organism: Cettia cetti (assembly GCA_013401135.1). NCBI lineage: Eukaryota > Metazoa > Chordata > Aves > Passeriformes > Sylviidae > Cettia > Cettia cetti. The sequence goes on along the minus strand of VZUI01036702.1, from coordinate 270,509 downwards.
TACACAGCCCAAAACTTTTGTGCTTGTTCAAATTCTTAACATTCTAAAGGTCAAATAGCGTGCTTGCTATTGAAATGGGTGCACCAAGAGGACACTGCAGGGTGCACGTGTGGTCCCCTGAATGGCCTGTGCACCTTTCACATCCTACCTCGGAGCATTAATAAACCAAACAGGTTTTCTGTGGCATCCGTACTGAGTGAGTGGGAAATATTTATTAGGAGAAGTACAAGCAGGAGGGTAAGGAACAGGCTCATGGACTGCAGAACACCTTGGTGGGAAAGGGATGGTTAAAGTGAAAAATAAATGAGGTGGGTGAGAGAGGGAATGGCATTTTAATTACAAATACTAGTTAATACCAGTGAATGCAAAGAGCAGCACTAATGGGTTAAACAAATAAAAAACCTAAATGCTTGGAAATATTAATCAAGTGAGAAAATAAATTGTATAGAATTTTATGCATGAAATAATAAAGTGGCAATGTTAGAGCAAAAGAAAAATTAACATAATCCTCTCAGTATTTTTTTCTCTTGAGACCCAATTTTGCACTGGATACCCTGGAAGAGGCAAGTCCTGGGACCCAGCCTCGGTGACAATTTTAGAACTGTGCCAAAAAAGCCTTTCTTGTAAACACACAAACAGTCCTTGGCATTGAGAGCCATCCTGAGATCTCGGTGAACCTTGCCAGTGGCAAACCCCGTCCCTGCCTGCAGAGTCAGGCTCCCTGCTGCCTCCATGCGGGCTGAGGGCTCCTGCCCTGGGGTTTGTGCCTCAGAGAGAGCAGAGAGGCTTGACCCCAGGCAGAGATGGGCTAGGCAGTAGAGGAGAATATATAATCCAGATCCAGACTATGCTTTCCCATTGGAAAGGATGGATCTGGGGCCCATGTTTGGGTCATGGTTTCAGGCTGCGAATTACAGTCTGGCACAGGGATGCTCTGAAGTCCCAATTGAGGTCTGACAGTCCTCAGACCAACTGGGGTTTAGGGCATGCCCTTGTCACACAAGCTTAACCAATTCCCTGCCCAAAGTGCTGGATTTGGCGCATCCTACACTGCAGCCAAGTCCCAGTTCCTGGGCTGCATCATTGATCCCTCAGAAGCAGGACAGCCTAATGCACAGCCTTGCAAAGCTTAACAAATGTGCAGATCTAGTCTTGATATTTAACAGTCACAAAAATTAAAAATTGCTGTTTTCTCCCTCCTGCAAAAGCACTTTCTATGCCTTGTTCTGGGTGGCTTTTCTTAATGTAAAATTATTTGCCATTAAATAATTAACTGGCAAAGTGAGCTCTCTTCTTCAGTTGCTCTCTGGAAAGATGAAATTTGGAGAAATGGTTTGCAACACCTTTCAATTCAACTTGGTATTGTTACATCACAGAAAACAAATCATTTAGGAGAAAGGGAGTTATATGAATTTCCGAAGCCAGTAAAACTATTTCCTGCTGTGCTATCTAAGGCTCGGAACTACTTAACAGCATTCACAGCAGATGCAAATGTTACAAAATTAAAGACACCTCACTTTGAAAGACTTACAGCAATCAGACTTAATTCCTTAACAACCAGAATCCTCCTTTTTTCCTTTTTAAATTCTATCCTGTTTGACAAGTTGCATATGGTTTTAAGTGACCTAAGGTGGCTTACCTTGCCTGTTTTAGCAGCAATCATACTGTTCTGCATTTTCATTGCTTCAATTACACAAATCTCTTGACCTTCCGAAACCTGGTGAAATTCAAGCAATACAAAATGAGGATAAAGGATTTGAAATGTTCTAAGTGTGATGATTCTTATGGAAAATAAAAGGATTATTTCGTTAAATGCTATAAAGACTTTCATGACACAAGTCAAGTCAGCCAGTTACACAGTCACAACACAAACGACAATCACAAAACTGGCAGCAAAATAGGGGGAAAAAAAATCACCTGCTTAAAACTATCACCCCAGGCAAACCTGGAAGGCTCCTCTCCCATCCCATCCCATCCTTTCAGCTCCAGCTTCCACAGTTCACCACCACAGTTCAACATCAATTAAATGCAGAGCAAATTTTAATTCGTGCATTTTTGGCCAGGGAACTTCTGCTTTGCTTCACTTGTGCAGGGCCCACAGACACTCATTCAGGAGCCAAAAGTTCCTTGCCAGGTGTCTGGGGGAGCTTCAGCTGGAAGGTCCCGTGGGCTGATGCTGAGGAGAATGTCACACCTCTGCACATGGCAGCCTCTGGTGGTGGCTGATGACTTTGGACTGACAGAAAGGAGCACATCAGTGAGGAGCCAGCAGCTCTCATCCACAGGGGAGACAAATGCATCACTTTAACCACAGCTCAGAGCTCTTAAAAGGAAACACTGAGGCTTCCTCTTTCTGTTTGTTCATGTTCTGCTAAGAGACATGTGCCAGCTCAAGGTCACCAGGAACCCACTGGGCTGCTCTGCTGGGTTCCCTGTGCCTCCCAGTCAGACCCTCCCTCCAATGTCTTGGACCACCTTGCGCAGAGGCTTGACAGTGGCTGTGAAGGCTGCCTAAACATGAGAGGCAAAATGGGAATTGGAATTTTCCCAGTGTAACCCAGTGATCAGCTGGTCATTCCACAAAGATGATGCATGCCAGAGAGGAGGGGTGCCAGGACCTACATGCCAGGATTTAGGACCTGTGCACTCCTATGGGATGCCTGGTTCCGAGTGCCCACTGCAGGCCTTTTCATTGGGCTCTTTTGCAGATGGAGTCTGCCATTCCCTCATTATCTCAGCAAGTTTGGGATGCTTTCACTCTGATGTCCAAGTTTCATTAAACAGGGTAATTTGAAACCTGCAGAAATCTGGTTTATGCACTGTTATATGTGCCAGTGCCAACAAAATGTTTGTTTATATACACACATAGATACACATAGATATATTTCTCTAATTATATGTAAAACTAATAATACCTATTTAAGGACAAGTGTGTACCACTTTGGAGGAATATACTAACAGACAGATGTGAAGTCAGAGACCAAATGTACATTGCATGAAGAATATTCCAAAAATGTAAGTAAAACTATTTTTTCCACTAACTGACTGAAAAGCACTGATCTCTGCCTATGGATTCTGAGCAAAACAAAACAAAAACCATTACATTAAAAGGTGCTTACACACCTTTTCTCCAACAGATTGGCAACAACAGTATGAGAGGTTTTGGAGGGTAAATATGGAAAGCATTTGCTATGGGAATATGGTGTACTAACTGGATACAGAGAACAACCAAAACCCAATACCCTGCAGAAATTCCATCCTGAGCTTCAGGCAAGCAGTTAAGTTATTAGCAGGTGTCCAATTTGGTGAATAGTATCAAAGACTTGTTCTTTGTCCCCAGTTATTTCCCCTCTATTCCTTTTCCCTGTCTTTTGTCTCCCTCCTTCCACACCTGCTGCTCTGCCCATAGACTTGTCCCAGCAGCTCACTTTTGCTTTCCTTTCTTCTTCTCCTTCCTTTTCCCTACCTCATTACTTTTCTTCCATCTGCTCTCAGCTTTCCAAACATTTTTGAGGTTATGAGGAAGCAATGAATATCTACTTTGGATTCAAAGAGAAGGAAAAAAAAACAGGCAAGAAAGTTTGTAGGAAGAGGGTTTTTTAAAATAATGCTATTATTAAAATATGCATTTCAGAAACAATTTTGCCACCCTCTGGTTAAACTCTGCTATCAGAGAGCCAAGAATACAGGCCTCTAGAAGTTGCTGAAGATTGAGATGCGAAGGATGACAGATCTGAATTCAGTGGCCTAATTACAAGGCCACAAGAAACTCTCTCCTTGAGCAGTTTACATTTAACTGTACCATGGCTTCATAGGGAGGATGGTGTGCAAATGAACCAGTCAGCAATTATCTAAACAGAGTTCTGGAAACACATCTACGGGAAAAGTAGAGAATTGTCTCAGTAGATCTAAAGTATGGTGCTAAAATGGCAGGAAGTGTTAGTGACTGTGAGATGGAAATACCTCTTAATCTGAATTTCTTCTCAGTTTCCTTTCTTTCTCAAAAATAAAGGTTTTGTGTTTTATATAGTGCCTGCTGGTTGATGAAAAAGGATGCAGTGTCTGGGAAGGAAATAACCCCCTCAACCCACAAAATTTATAGTCAAAGTATCCAGTTAACATCTAGTCTTACTAATTTGAAAGGAAGGAGGCACTTTCAGCAGGTACCACGTGTGAAAATGCTATGTCAGTACTTCTGATGATGTGCAATTTGTTGAAAATTATCTTGGTGCAAGTGTCACTTAAGCACAGAAGTTTAATTACTGTTCTTATGTTAAACCTTTACAGCTCCACACATTGTGTTGAAAAGCGACAAATCCTAAAATTAGGCACTTGTATCTCTCTTTCCTCTTTTTCAGTCTTTTGGGCATTGTCCAATTTCTTTCATTCTATAATTGCACATATCCTTTTGCCTGTTATTTAGCCTGCAAATGAAAACCACAGAGATGTGTACAAGTTCTTGCTAACTTATTTAAGGATTTATCTGGACCATTTTTAAAGTGAAAACCACCATCTTTACATTTCCATTTAGAGAGGTCTCAATGATGACCCAAATCTGTCAAAACAGGCAACTAAAACCAAACAAAAAAATCTCATTTATTTGAACCAAGTAAAGTAAAAGGGCTCCTTTTCTTAAAACAAATTAATCTCAGGTATCTTTTTCAAAGAGTTAGACTACAGACAAATCGACCTTTACGTTGCTTGGTATATCAAAATAAATGACTGATTAACTGCTAGACCTGCAGTCTGCATTTTAGCAGTTTATTTCTGCATGGTGCAGTTCAAAGTAGCAGTTCAGTCCCATTCTCCAAAGAGTGAAAAGGAAAAAGAAACATAAAAGAGAAAGAAGAAGAAAAAAAAAAAAAAAAAGGAAAAAAAGCATTGAAGAGGAGTGTACTTAACATCTCGATGCTGCTAGCAGTTGTAATGTGAATTTGGGAACAGTCAGTGGTGCTGTTTGAGTAACTCAGGGACTGCACGGTGGTTGTTGTCTCTGCTGGCCTAAAGGTGACACCCAGGACAGGGAACTGTCTCTGGTCATTTCCCAACCAAGCAACCCACGCCACAGGGTGGAAGCAGAACATGAGAAGCAGCAACGCCGACCTGCTCTCAGTGCACCTACACGAGGAACACAAAGACTATCCGTGCTCAGAGACAGGGCTCTTTAAAGCTCAGAAGCACGAAAATACGGCGCACACCCGAGGGCACGGCTACCACGGGATCTTTGTGAATATGGTACACTTTCTGCAGGCTTCTGTGCGTCATCCGATAAAGACTTACTGATTGTGACAGGACGTCTCCCATGTTAGGCTTACAAAATGGTCACAAGCCCCACAAGTCTTTCTGATAAACCCAGTGGGCGCTGATGTATTTCCCCGCTCTCTGTCTAATTGGTGTAAAGTTTGCAGATCTGAATCACCGATCTTTTATCCAGCTTGCTGCGTCCTCTCCTTTGACATGAGGTCAGGGTTCACATTCGCATCCGATTATCGAAGTGGCACTCATTAACCGGCAGCCTGCCTCGCACCAAAATGAGTTCGCTGGAAGGGGAACTCGGCCCATTTACTCAGCAGATTTCAGCATTTTAAGGAGGCCTGAATGTCACACAGTATTGCTACGTTTTGAGGAGTTTCAGACATCTCCAGCTGATGATTAATTGTGAGTGATGGGAAATAAAATCCAGTAAAGCCAGCTGCTTGCCATGGTCGGCAAAATTACTATAATGGATATAGGCTGCCAATTTTCCAGTTTTACTGGCAAGTCTTCCAAGTGTAATTAAGGGAAGTTATAAATGATATGGAAATCTATCAAGTCCCATTTATTTTCAGAGGACTCTTTCCCCTGAGACTTTTATCTTCAAGCTTATAGTTTGCTTTGTTGTGCTAATGATTTAAACCACTTCTTATTTCTGATTAAAGCCCCCAATATCCTTCACAAGAAGTTAGATCCACTTTATTCAGATGGATTTAAAGAAACAGAAGCCTTTTAAAAGTTGTGTTTGTAAGCCGTGCTGAGCTCCCACTTCCTCTGTGGAGGCATAACAGAGCATCCTCCATCTTAGGCACCTCACTACCATCTGGATTTCCACTTCTGACAAACTCTGGGGACTGGAAAAGATTTAGTGGTGGGGAAGAAGGGAGAGAAAGGAGTAAATAATAAAAAAAAAAATTTAAAAAACCCACCATCAAAAAAACCCCAACTTGCCTCCCAATCCTAAATCCTCCAAAAACAAAGATTGTAGGTGCTGCTTAGACACCAGGCATTTAGCACAGAGTGGTGTTGCTCACTAATGTTGTTTGATTTGGAATAAAAGCATGAAAATGATGTGCAAAGGCCTAAAATTGGAGATGTAAAGGATGACTGCACAGTATTCCATTTCTCAATTTCATCCTTCAGAGCCACAAAATGGGGGTGATACAGTTACTGGATGAGATTTACAGTAACAGCTGTGGTCTTCCCACACAAGGGAGGACCTTCTAATGGGCTAAGGTCTGTTTTGAACAGACGGGGAGTAGCAAAACAAGGTTCCCTGTTAAGGGTGTGCAGTAATATTCCTGATAGAGAAAATGAGTAGTGGTAGTTAGATTGGTTTAAAAGACCTACATCTCCTTTCACTGTTAAAAAAAAAACAAAAACAAAAACAAAAAAAAACAACAACAACAACAAAAAAAACCAACCCAGAGCTATTTTAGAAAGTGCTAACTGCTAAATAAATGAAAGACATGTAAATGTAAGGGTTTGTTTTTTCCTTAATCTCCTCCCTACAAACTGTAAAGAATGCATAGGAACCAGTGCCAGGGGCATATGGCTTTCTCCTGTGCTGAACATTCATACAAAAGACAGGTTCATCAGTCATTGGAGTATCTGGATAAAAAATTAGCTCCTGATGGATGGTATTTAGAGCTTACCTGCTGCTAGTACATTACCAGAGAAGCACAGGTTTTGAAACCCACATGACATTAGAAACTGCAGACCATGAAATACCCCACGTGCAGGCGCGCTCATAATGTGCGCCAGGTTATACAAAATAAGAAATAAGCTATTTAAACCCTCTGCCTAAAATTGGGCCCGCTGCAAGGAACCCTGGGTCAGCCCTACACAGGCCAATTAATGCACAGCATCTGCTGTATAGAAGCCGTGCATGAAGCACTTCCGAATGATTTCAGCAATTAAAAGAAAACTGTTTCCTGCCTGTTTTGACAGCAACTGTTTCAATGCAAGAGTGAGCACCAAATCATTGTGTGCAGCTGAAAAAATTAAGTCTCTTTTTTTTTTTATCTTGTGAAAAGGAGGTGGGAGGGATGAAGATTTCTTACGGAATCGGATCGTTCTTTTGTTGTCCGACATTCTGTGTTTTTCTGCCAAATTAGACAGAAGGCTCCGAGGGTTTACGGGGCCCTCTACAGTATCACCTTCTGGTGCACTGTGGCTCCCTAAAAAGACAGATCAATATCAACCCTGCTGATTTGCCTACAAAAGTGAAAATCCCTCAATTACATTTTTAAGACCATTATATTTAGAACACAGGTGCTCTGATGCATAACAGTTTTAAGGCTCTTGGAGCTCAAGTGGAAAAAAACAATGACAGCCCTAAGCAAATGTGAGCTTGGATTTGGTTAAAAGTGAAGTGAGAGTTGTATTTTATTGGCAATTCCTTCCTCATCTTTGGGAAGACACCAGTAAACATCACTCACAATTTCCACCATACTGCAGCTTAAGTCCCTGTTGAGCCTTTTAAGTGAAAAGAGACAATGCAAGATAGTGCCATATGAAAGAGAGTTATCCTCTCTTGTAGCTTTCTGCAAAATAATTGCAAACATGCATCTTGTTTATGCTTGTGCAAAACCACTGAGCAGTGAATTAAGTATGCATTCACTATTTATGAAGATACTGGGAATTTTGTTTGTTTGTTTTTAAACTTAGTCCATGGTATTATCATTCCCTTCCCAGATTTTTTTTTTTTCTCTGACTTGCTGGCAATCTGGCAGCCAGCATCCAAAAAGAAAGCAAATCAAGAGGAATTGGATGAGCAACAATTGCAATTCCTTGGCATTGTCCATTACCATGTAAAATAACTAGGGCAAGTTTTCCAAATTAACTTTGAAACCGGAGCTACAGAACTGCAAATATAATTAGCAGCAATTAATAGTACTTGACAAATAATTACTAAACTTTTTTTGCCACACTCCTTTAACGAATGAATCTGAACATAGCACATCCCACGTCTTCTGACCTCTGACTAAAGGTCACTGATGTCCCCCTGACAGCAATCAGAACTGGTCATTGCACTCCCACTTATCCAAAACACACTGCTCCAACTGCCTCTGCCATCCCAGGGTGCTGGGGAAGTGATATGCAGGCAGAGCACTTCTGGGGCTATTCTTCTGCTAACTCAGGCCAATCTGTATCAATCAACTTCTTTTAGTAACAGCTAAAAAGTTGTTTATTACTTGAAAAGGTAAAGTACACCAAAATAATGATTAAAAAAATGTATGAATTAATCTCAAAGGATTGGCAACAATTCTTTTTCCCCTAGGAGGAAACTCTAGTAATATTGACTATTTCTAATATCACCATAATAGGATTTCCTTCTTAATTACACTGTACTCAAACACGAATCTCAGATTGTGCAATTGCATAAAACAGTAAATTTTTTTTTCAAGTCAAATATAAAAAAATACATCAGTACAATATGAACTGTTATTACAGTTAATTTTTTCAATGTAACCAGAATAATTATTTGTGGCCCCATGTAGTAAGAATGGTGAAATATTTGAATACTTTTACTCTGGAAATTATACAACTGTGAAAAAGTTTCCATTTCCTGTTTACCAAGAGGGGTTTTTTCCCCAAATAGATAAACCCCATAAAAATTGTCAAATACATAGAATCATAGAAACTATATAAGGTTTGTGACAATATTTTGTCAAGTCTGCAAATTCCCTTCAACTGACAAGTGGAGTTTATATTTGCCCTGAAGAACAAGAGCGAGGAAAGGAGGGAAAGGGAAAGAAAAAGGAAAGACAACAAAAGAAAAAAAAGGTCCATACACAAGAGAAAAGTTGTATTTGAATTGAAAAATATCTTACTAAATTATTGATACCATATTTATCCAAATAGAATGTGAAACTTAAGCAAATAAATTTTTACTATTTTGAGCTGGATGTTGTTTCTCTGCTATAAACTCCAATTAGTATAAGATTAAAAAGATTATTTTTTTAATAAGATTTTGAGGTCTGAATGGCAAATACAACTTTAAACAATACAGTACTGCCTGATGGCAACAGGTAAGGTTAAAACTTCATCTTTTCTTTCACAAGAATGAAGTAGTGACAAACAGAACTTAGAAAGATCTTTTGTTTTGGTTTTTAGTAGTGAGCGTTTCAGCAGTAGAGGTCAAAGAGAACATCTTTTCCCATAGTAAAAACTTCCCAAGGCTTGTGAGATGGAAATCATGAATAAAGATTTTTTAAAAAAACTATTCTTCTAAAGAATAACAAGAGAAATTGAAATAAAATGCATGCAGCTGAACTGAAAGAGGAATGCAGCTTATAACTTTTCTCTTTAATTTTCTTTAAAAGGTGGAGACATAGTAATGTCTTTTGTAAGTTATACAACTAAAAAAGCAGCCTTCAATTACCCAATTTTGAAATTACTGAGACAATTAGCATCTACATTTAACAGCTGACATTTTGGTAGGAAAAAAATCATCCCATGCAGTATTAATGCCCATGGCTACACTAGCATCAATCTGAAATCATAAGGAATTTTTATATGAAAAAAGTACATTTAAAAATGGCTTTAATGGTGATAATTCCATAAACTTGGAGTAATCTTAATCTACTGGAAAGAGAGGCAATTTAGAAACTTTGGTGAAATAAATAATCATCCTCTTCTTTTGGCTGTAGTCCTAAAAGACTCAGTAACACTGGGGTGTTTACCCAGAGGTGCTTTCCTCTTACATATTTAAGTGTGGGGGGAATCATTATAGTGATTTAGGCTGCCAGGTATTAGGCATTAGCTTATTGACCAATGCTTAGTTTAGTAATGACACCTGTCCTGGGTAATGTTACTAAAAAGGAAAAACAACCAACAGAAACATACAGCTGAAAGAAAGACACCTTTCTTTCAGCCTTCCTGACAGACAGAAAACTGAAAAAGCAAAAAATATGTTCATAGGTGAAAATATAGCAAAGGCTGCAAGGCAATCAGGACAGTTAAGATCTTTCCTTGTTGCTGTGGACAGTTCAGACTACCAAATTTGGAATCAGTAGTGGGAACACTTTGGGTGGGTTTGCTTTAGGAACAGCAACATTGCTTTCTTTACCTGTGCAACCATTAGGATATAGATCTTTTCCCACTCTTGCACACTTTCAGTGCAGAGAATTCTACACACACAAAAACCAAGCCAAACAACACAAAGAAGTATTTTCAAGAGCCTGCCCATGTCCTGCCCCCTGAGTAAATAAAGGAATGTGTGCAGCTTTAGTAGTTTTTATGGTGCTGTCTTTGTGGTAGCTGTGGTGAGATTAGACCCACGTGCAGTGCCATCTCCACACTCTGGCATAAAAATCCTGCTGTGTGCTACCAGGGCTGGCTTGTGCTGCCACCAGGATCAACAAAAACTCAGTGAATTACTTGCTTGGATTCTTGAAGTCCAGTGGTTTCTCTGGCCCATGGCACCATGAGGAAGCAAAAAGTAGTTCTCCCAAAACTAAATTTCATCCTAATGCACACGATCATTAACAACGACTTAGAAAACAAATGCACAAACATCCTCATTCCCCAACAAGGGATATATTTCCTATATTAATGGGACTGTGTTATCATGAGGAATGTAAACTAAATTTAAATCTTATTTCCCTAAATAATATTAACCTTCTTTCAAGTCAGCCAGATTTCTGTTTCATTGTTTATGTTGCTTTCTGCTTCTGAATGCTTTCATTGTGCTTCCAGGAATAGCTGAGTGACAACTAATTACAGTCTTCTGATCACATGAAGAAAAATAAAGAAAGTAGAAAGTAACTAAAACCCTAAAGAAATTGGCAGCATCACAAGTTCTGCTTCCCTCTAAATGACAAACAGCACTTCCCTACTGCGTTACTAAAATCTACAGATCATCTTACAGACAAAAGAAAATAAATTCCTTGCATATGCAATATCTTTTGGCAAAAAATGAATTGAAAACTGCTTATCAGACCAGCTGGATAGAGGATGCTCGTGCAATCTTCTATCAGGCTTCATCAGACCAAAGTATTTCTCAGCAACAGCAGCCGAAAGAGAACACTCTGCTTCAAGCAAAAACAACGACACATCGAGTGGGGAAAAGTAACCCAGAGATCAGCACTGCCCTCTCATTTGGCTATGGAAACATGGAGAGGGACTAACAAACGCCATATGCTTTACCTGACCGGGCGCGATGCCCTGGAGCTGAACCGTAGGCAATAAACACGAGTTTGCAAGCACGGCCAGTCAGACAAAGATGAGGTGACCCTCTCTAGGAGCTTTTTCACCATTTGTAAAGTTACACCTGAGGGAGGGGGATGACAGCTCAGCTCCCTGTGCTACTGATCGCTGTGAGAGTGTCTCTGTGAGCACAGGGACTGTGCTGCACTAACACTGTAGCGCACAGCTCACAGCTTAGGGCAAACGATCTCAGAGCAGCTATAACCTGACAGCTTTATTGCTAGCAGCAGCAGCACCTGAAGGGAAGGATGGACAACTACCTCACGTTCTCCCATTTTTCAGCTGTGCTGTTTTCACACACTGTGCAAATCTGAGCTGCCAAACCCAGTGGCAAGCACACAGAATAGGAGCTACTTAAATTCCCATTTCTCCAGCGCACTAAAGAAATTAGACTTTTCCCAAGCAGTGCAACAAAAAGAGCTGTATTTATCAAGGAGCTACAGTTCCCTGCCCATCATGCCTTCAGCAGCTGTAGTGGGTGAGCTGGTTTCTGACAGACAGCCAAGACGCGTAATCTGAGTCCCACCATCCCACTGCTTATTCAGCGCCGAGAGCTGATGTTACCCTCATTCGCTGGCACGCTTTTTTTCTAACGTTTTGACACTAGTCCTGAAAAGGAAGGATTTAAGTTAAATCCTTTTCAACAACGCAAATGTGTTTTTTGCAATTAAACCCACACAATTAGCAATGACAAGCTCAGGTCAGCAGAACATAGATTATGCTGTTCAAATGCTCTGCCACTCAGTGCCTCCAGCAAAAAGCTGCAGGAAAGGAGAAGAGAAGAAAAAAAATCTCACACACATTATTTAACAACTTGTGCTCTGATGCCCAGCACCACTTGTAGATTTGTGGAGGGAGGTTCATTTATTTATTTACTTAAATTCCCTTAGGCTCTGGCCTCCTTCTCCACTGATTGTATTCCTTCAAGACAACAAGAACTATTCTTCAGGGCAAGAAGGCTGGTAACATTTAGAATTAACTTCTCAAAAATAAATACAAAAATATATTTTAAGTCTCAAAATCCTTGACTTAATGTTTCCATTAATTCTTCACAAAAAGAAAAGTATTTGCTTTATATCGCTCTCATTCAGCCACTTGTATTGCCCCAGACAAAGAAAGCAGAGTCCTCTGTCCATGTCATGACATAAAGAATAATTTTAATTGAATACTGTTCTTTTGTTTTAAAGCATCTAAACTCTGTGTGCACAGTATAGACCATAGATAAGAAAGCTAAGTGCAGAAGCTAAAAGAATTTTTAATTTCTTGCCAGCTTAACTTAGATCTGTTTCCTCTGAAATGTCTTTATTTCATTACTACAAACATAGACATCTACAGATCTTTCATATTAACATGATGACTGTTTTCACTGTACATAGACAGAAACAACCACATATTTTAAAACCAAAGATGGTATCAGAGCAAAATGTAAGCAAATATACCACTTTGCCAGCATGATCAATGACTGCCACCTAATAAGTGCAATCCTGCTTTTGAATTTCAGATCTTGATCCCATTTTTGAATCACCTTTCAAGAAAATCTAGGTTTCATTGCCATAACTTATGAACCCTGTGACTGAAGCTACATACATGTTTATGGCATCATTTAACTGACAACAGTACCTTAAAATTAATATGCACAATGTGATTCAAATATTCCTGTGTCTGCAATCACTCCCTTTTTTCAATGGTTATAAGGGCCTCAACCTTAGAAACAGCACATGATACAATGTGGTAGACTTGTATATAAAGCTGAGTTCAAGTCAGTGTTTATACACAACTTTAAAACAAAAATTTGTTTCCAACTCAATGTGAGGTAAGGAGCATTGGAAAACCCCAGACCATCAACAGCATAATCCCTTGCCCTTCTGTATGGCAAGTTTATTCCTTCTGCAAGACAAAAAGACTACCACATGAGCCTGGAAATTCCCAGCATAAAATTCCCAACTAATGTGCCTTGCAAAATGATAACACAGGGCTTCCTAAAAAAAAGACAAATAAAAAGAAAAACGGGTAAAGTTAAATATCTGTCCTGTGTGCCTTTTTTTCCTAGTAATATTTTCATTACTTCACGGCACAAAAATCAACATTTTCCTCCACTAACAGCAGATAGATAGATAGATAGATAGATAGATAGATAGATAGACAGACAGACAGATAGATAGATAGATAGATAGATACACACTTAAATGAATCTACTCACAGTTTTCTCCTTGTTCTTGTCCTGCCTCTCAAGGTATTTGGGATACAAAACCAAGCTGTCTCCTTGAGTTTCTGCTGTGGACTTGTACCAGGCTGAAAATTTTCCTTTTAAAGCCAGTTTAATTTGAATAGGTTTTCCTTAGTATTTTTTATAATTCAAACTAAGAACAGCACACATCCTTCAGCACACTTTATTCTACAGGTGATTTGAAAAACAAAATAGAAACAAAACCAAGACAACAACAACAAAAAAAACCCCACACCAAACCTGTAGTTTCAGTTGTACCAAGGCAAAATTTCTGTGGGATATATAATGAAAATGCAGATATATAGAACACATTTCTTACCATGTCCCCAGGCTTGACAGAAACTGCCACCACTGTTCCAGGCATGGGAGATCTCAAAATGCTAGAGGTGTCCTCTGCTGCTTTCTCTGGCATGTACTTGCTCAGCTCCGCAGCAACCTTCGTCAGTATTTGCAATTTGTACTAAAGAATAGGAAGAGGACTGGTTTAGAAAACTATACCTTGGTGAATTCCAGTTATTAACCTGCATTATTTAATGGCACGTTTTTATGTAATGCATCTGTTAGATGTTCTTCACAGGAGTGTCTTTTAAAAAACACTGTTTGAAATCTTTATTCAGAGTTTCATTTTCAGGATGTAGAAAGAAAAATATGCAACGCCAGTCTCCAGCAAAGTGCACATAAAACCAAAGAAACAAGTACAGTAAGAGATGTCAGACTCATTTTAAAATTGAGTGTAGAGAGAAGAGATGCAAATATAAAAACAAAAATGCCCTTATGCTTGCTGCACGTTATCGTTGGTGGATAAGGAATATTGAGGGGATTTTTTCCAGTGCAGTGATGAATTGGAAATTGACCTTTTGGGAAAGTCTGCCAGACTTTCTATGACATGACTGATCTTAAACATTGTGTTTACCTTTCAAACATTTCTTTTTACCACGTATTTAATGTTTGAAGTTAGTAATTTGCTCGGATTTTGCAATTAAAACCTATTAATTCAATTTCAATTCTGATTTTTCATGCATAAGCAGAACAATCAAACGTTGTTGTATTGAATATGCTTTATCTGCAATAAAACCCATTCAGCAGCTGTTACCTATCTGAAGAAAGTATTTGGAGAAAGTATTGCGTTCTCTAGGACGTTTTATAGCAATTAAAAACAGAGCAGAGTATGACGACCCTCAGGTGAGAGCATCCCTTTAAGCGAAACCTTTCTGAAGGCATATAAATGTTGCCTAAAGTGATTTCGGGCCCAGGGCTTTTCATTTTTAAAAACTTGCCATCACTTGGCAAGCTCCCTGCTCTCGGAAGGACGGACGGACAGACGGACGGACGGACGGCAGCCGGGAGGGAGCGCTCGGAGCCAGTAGATGGCAGCAGGTCTCTGTGTGACACTCCCGCCTCGCCGGGGCACACCGAGAGAAGGCCAGCACCGCAATTCATCAATAATTTAAACAAAGGTTTTAATAATAAGCATCCGGCGGACGGCATTTACAATTCAAATGCGTATTTTGCTGATGTAAAGTTCAACACCTTGCTTGGAACAGTATGTTTTCCTCCAAAACAATTAGCTATTGTTTTATTAACAATAAAATGTCTTTACTTTTCATTTTTACACGGACAGAAAAAATCCGATATCCTTATGGTGAAGGTAAAGGGGGACTCTACCTTCTGCTTCTGTAGGAAGCAGAACAAGTTATTTAGAGATATATGCAAAAGGTGATTAACTCTGCAGTGACATCTTTAAAATGCAGCTTTCAAAGCCGAATTAAAACAACCAAACAGAGGATTATCGTCCTTCATAAATGGTGTGTGGACACACAATATTTTCAGAGATGAACAGTGCAGCCGTGCACTCAGAAAGACTCTAACCAAAACAGAGGCAAATCGTCCCATGAACCGACCCTGCCACCACACCCCAGTAAAGTGTAATAAAAGGCCACAGCGATGTTCCCTGAGGCTCTAAGTGTCACCCAAAGATTTGAGGACCCGTTCCCAGCCATGTGCCTCGGTCATAATTGCCGTGGCACGGGGAAACCAGCACCATTTTGTATGCAGAAAGCAGCTTTAACCCCAAGCCTCCCGCAGGCATCATCATGGCAATTGAGACTGTGGCACTCGGGATTCCCGCCCCAGAACACAGCCGGCTCTCTCCCAGCCCGAGCAGGGCGCTCGGCGCGCCGTGCTCATCGCGGCTCCGCTTCCAGGAGCGAGGTGCATGTGCCAGCAGGCACGGACACACGCTGCCGTGAGCAGGGACAGGGCACGCGATGCCTATAGGAGAACTGGTGACATAAGCTGCAAATAGAATTGCAGCACTGTGACAAGTCAAATAATAACATCTTATGCATGTTTCTTTACTCTTGAGTGTCTGTTTTGCAATCAAGACATACAAGTGTCTGCCAGTTTCTGAAGGATATGATCCTTAAGTGAAATTACTGTGCAAATAAAAGCTTTTTACTCCTATTAAAATTCATCTGAGTCATAAGTGGCAAGGAAAAAAAGCTTGCAGAGTGTATTCTGCTGTCAATCTAATAAACATTCTGTGTAGAGGGACTATTTATCAAAGATAAATTGTACTTTAAAGTCCTTCATTAAATCTATGGGGGGGAATATAATTACAACAAATTGCACAGTTTCAGTATCCATGGTTGGTGTCTTCTTTGTACTTAGAGTTTGAAAATAAATAAATAAAAAGGAAGAATGCAGAAATAAGTTATATTTGTGGACAGTATTGTTGCCTCTTGCAAGAGACTATTTTGATATGATTTCAAAGGATTAGGTTTAGATGCCATTTAGTTTTTTAAGCCATATTAACACTCCTGAGCTGCCCAATTTCAAAATTTAAACTTGAAGGGAAAGCCAGACCTTCTGCATTCATCTAGGTTACAGTATTTCACAGGGGTTGAAATACAGAATTCCCTATGCACTTCACAACATTCAACAGTGGCGGAAAAACACATTCCTCAGTATGCTGTACTTTAAAGCTCAGTTCTCCACACCAAGCTAAAATATCCCTACCAAACATTGTTTTTACTATCTTTATAATTTTCATATCTTTTAGATTCCTTTCTCTGCAGGACTCCTGCTTTGCTTGGAGTGAGATGTAAGAGTCAGTACTCTCAAAGCTTTAAAATGCAGGTCTTTGTTATTGATGAGCTGTTCCTTTTCCTTTTGTATTTGTTTATTGTTCTTTAGTCTGTTTGGGGGATAAGCAAGTTATTGTAATCAAAAAGTAAAAAATAACAACAGTAAACTTCTGGGGAAAGGCCTTTTTTGGCACAGTTGGTTCACAAATGACCTTTCAGGATATAAAAAGACAAAGCTGCAAAGAAAGGTTCCTTCTCTAAGATTACCTTTGATGTATTTCTGCTGCTGGCTGGACCCAACTAAATACCTGCATAAATATCCCTTTGTGATGCTGCTACTTATCCCTGGAGATGAGTTGCGGAGTGGGGTGCAGGGTGCTGTTCACCCAACCCGGGCACCGCCTGCAGCTCCTGCAGCTCGGTGAGAGCCACAGGACTCTCTGGAAGACCAAGTCAAACAACGCCCACCAGTGCTGCCACAACAAAGACAATTAAGAAAATACCACATATTTTCATTACATGACAAATGCTGCTGCTATGCCTTTGATATAGCGAGAACAATGCTGAACATAGGAAGCAGAAGTTTTGATACGCTTCTAACCAAGTGCGGATGAGGTTCTGATTTTCTTCCTTTATGCTCAGAAGGAGAAGATGGGAGATGGGAGAAAGAAGGGGGCGTAAACTGGGGAAGGCTGTTAAGTTTGGGTAATAAACAGAGACCAGGAGGTTTCCACTGGCATAAACCAGAAGAAACATTTGTTGGAGTAATAAATAGACTGCAGGTGGACTCTGAGAGCAGGGAAATCTGCTAGCCATCAGATCTGTGCTGATGAGTAGTTGTCACCAGCCACTGCTCCACTCCGCGGGGTTTCAAAGTGTAATTCTGCCAGCCAAAGTAAAGTCAATAAAGCAGTACCAAAAGGAGCCATACAGCTTTTGATGGCACAAAACAGGTGTTTCTTTTCCACCAGACCACTGGAGGCCACAGCGAGTTGACAAAAATTATAGTAGGAAAGTGATGTTACTTAATAGCTTTCTAAGGGTAACAGCACCCTGTCCTACCTCTCCCACGAGATAAATTGGATATTTATGTAATGCAAAACTACCTCTTACAACCAAATCTCCATGACAAAAATAAGAACACAAAAGGTGCGGTACTAGCAATTCATTCAGGGTGGGAGTGGGGGAGAAGAAAGCAAATACAGTGAAAATTATACCTTGGCTTTAGTGGATTTTTTTTTTTTTTTTTTTTTTTTTTTTTTTTTTTTTTTTTTTTTTTTTTTTTTGTGTGTCAGTACATTCCCTACTGATCCCCCAAGACAGCAGTCAAGTAGACTGCTACAAAAAAGATGGCCAGGGCATAGCTCACCCCATCTGTGCTGAAAAACAAGTTCTGCAGTTTGCACATAGTTCCCTTACCATATACATCAGAATATTGCAAATCTTCACTAAAATGCTCAAAATTGCACTCTGTCATACCTCACATTAGATTATTAAATATGATCTTCCCTGTACACTTGAAACTGATGTCCCCAGAAGCTGTAAATGTTCAAACTCCATTGGAGATTTTATAGAGTAATCACTACCCATATGTTACCTTCGTTAGTGTTTGGACTGCTGACCAGATGTGGATTTTCAGTATGCTTTACCTAAATGTTCAACCATGTTTTTCAAATGTCTGTCATTCCTGTGGTCAGAAGGGTGAAAATCTTACGTGGCTCAGATTTCAGTAGAGAAATTGTCTGCTGCGTCTTCATTATTTTCACTAGCCTCACAGTCTCGGGTTTGGAACCAGTGAAATGTATTGACTGTGGTCACATAATCTCCCTTCAGCATTCCTAATCCACATCCTGCCTCAAGTCACTTCACTATTGTCACCTGTGGTTTGACGTCATCAATTCACACGGAGTATATTATTCTGTATTCAGTGGAAGCAGTATCGAGCAATGCTCCAGTTCCGAACACAATGAGCACGCTGCCTTTTTTATTAACCATGATACACGTCAGCATCATGACCATAACCTTGCTTAGATTTCCACCACAGCATCTAGGCAGGAAAATGATGTATTTATTCCACGCTACTCGACAGTGTCAGACACCACCTTCTTTCAGAGTCAAGGATTCCTTACTGAACAAGGAGATAAATGACATTTTGCAAATCACAGAGGCTTTTTTCTGAGCTCTGAGTTCTAGAGCTAATTTGCTTCCACAGGGTGGTGGTGAGGATTGGAATTAACACCTGCAGAAAATAAAGGCACCTTTAGTCTGATGGAGGAGCAAACACTCCAACTGCTACAGAGACAGCTGATGAAAAAAAATAACAGTAAGAAAAATCTCAAAACAGTCACAAAAATCATGAGCCTCTAACAGCAGCAAAAGGGAAAGAAAACCGAGAGGAGCCTCACCACCATGCAGTACACACTCCAGCAGCAGAAACTTAATTAGACTTGTAATTCAGCCACATTTCCCTCTTTCCATTCCTTGTGTGATACATAATTAACACTAGAGAAACCTACCAAGGGTTAAAGCCATGCAAAAAATAGCTTCCCTCCGCTTCAGACGGAGGCCGAGCGGGCAGAGCCGAGAGCGGACAGACGGACAGCCGGCGATGTCCTCCCGGTCGGGGCGCGCCGGCGGCGCGGGGAGCGGAGCGGCCGCAGCTGCCGCCGCCGGAGCAGCGCCTTCGCACAATGCTTTGACAACTCCATCAGCGCAGTCTCAAGGTAGCTGTCAATCAGGATGCATCATTTAATACAACAGCACACTAAGGATTTTCTCCTACAACCCACATGACAGCGTGTCTACAGCTCTATTTATATCAGCGCCCAGTTGTGTTTACAATGCTGTTGTAATTAGAAAAGATGCAACAGGCAGCAATATTATTCAGATTCCCATTTTGCCATGCTGCCGTGTAAAGTGCGATCTTGCTTCACAGAGTCATGCTAAATGACAAAAGCGCTATTTTCTTCAGTCTCTGTGCTCAGACAGCACTTCATTTGCAGCTATCTATAATTAGATTAATGGTGCAGTGCCGTACAAAGCAGGCCCACTTCACATCAGATAGCATATGAATTAGGACAAACACTTATTTCAATTCCAGGCAGAGAAAGCAGTGACTGGGGTATTTAGCATACCCTTTATGGTGGAATGAGATGTTAATTGTGTACCATTACCTCTAAACTGCTTGCTTGTTGTATAAATCACTGTGCTAATTGATGCAGAGATAGAAACGTAGCCACAGGCAAGAAAGCAACGGAATGAGAGCTGAAGATGGTGGATAAAGGATTATCGGGTAAAACCATATGGAGATGAGATTCCTTTGAAACCTGCCCACAAGCAGTACTACTATGAACTACAGGGGTAAAAGTGCTGCATGGATGCGTAAGGAAAAAAATTTTTTTTATTATTATACAGTTTACATCATCGTTTTAGAACAGAATCTTGGAAGTGAATCCAAGCCAAGCAGAAAAGTGAAGAAAAAATGTGCGTAATGAACTTCAACACATGCTTCTAAAAGACAAGTAGCAGGCTGAGCCTGGCCTGGGAACAGGCACCACACTGCCCGGATTTGGGGGGCCTGACTTAATAAGTAACACTTGCAAACTATGCAAAGCAGATGTTTCCCCGACCCAACCGAGAACTGGAAATGCAGGCTCTGCAAACAGAAAATGTCTGTGCAAAAATAAAGTAACAGAAATAGAAAAACCAACCAAGACATTCAAGTGGCTACTGATAAGCTAAATGTCCTAATAAGGAGGAAGAATGGAAGCAGCTTCACACACCCATAGTAAAAATGATTAATATTCTGGCCCGTGCATATGCAGACAAGAAAAGTCATATAAATCTCCCTCCGTGTACTGAACAAACAAGAGAATCTCTCAGAAGTAACAAGTAGCTGTGTCAATACCAGGACTATCAAGGCCTGCATTTTCTGGGATGGGGTTTGTAGTCGTTTGTCATGTAAAACACCGTTACAGCCCTGGAGGTATTCCCAGCTGCACTCCCCAGTCTGAATTCTCCCATCTTAAAAAATCAGAGTTTAACCAAACCCTCCGACCACACTCCCTACCACACAGAGTTGCAGCTTTCTCCTCCAACTGGACACTTTTTGTTCAAGAAACAGGTTGGACCATAATGTTTTTGGGATTCTTCCTTCTCTGATATGTTTGGCTGAAGTCCATCAGCTGAGTCAAAGGTACTGCAAAGCCAGAGAACAAACACACACCGAGCCTTCACCACACCTGCCTCAGCCTTAGTTTCCTAAAAACAGCATTAAAAAAGGAAGATGAGCTACAACACCACCTTGAACACCACATTCAAAGACAAGCCACAACTTGATGGCATGCTCACCTTTGAGCCATGCTTATTCCCCCACAGACACTGCAAATCTGTTTGGCATCATTTTCATTCTGCAAAAGAGTGGCTCCAGTATACCTGCTGGAGTAAACACCACTGCACCCCAAACCTAAATCCCCCTTTTCCCTCTGCCCTCCAAATTATTGTATGAACTTTTTTTTAAAGTTTCATGTTCAGAAAACTTGGTTGAACTTGGACACAGCTAAGACTTAGCTTCATACTTTGATCACTAAAAAAATGCTAGCAACTAAAATACTGTGCAAATGTCCTGTTCTAAGAAAATGTATTTCATTCTCTTGCAACATGATACCTGAGAGCAAGTGCTGACTTTCAGCCACAAGCTCTAAGATCTCAGTACAGTGAAATAAACTTCCAAAAAGTACAAGGTATCTTCCCCTTGAGTGTTCAATCCCCTCTACTCCAGTGTTTGATACTGCCTTAGCTTAAAAGAGCAAAGGGAATGCATTATGTCTGCTAGACACCTCACTCTCCTAAGGTTCATTAAAAAAGAGTGAGATGCTGGATTTTCCAACCTTGTTTTTAATTTTCTTTCGGAGCTACTTGTTTTTCCTACTCATGGCACCTAATCATTACTTGGGGCGAGAGGGGTTAAAGTGTTGTTACTTGGGGTGGGAGTGTTGCAGCAGTGTCTATTGATCTCAGTTCCCAAAGAAATACACATAACAAATGTATATGTA
The DNA here is from genome assembly GCA_013401135.1 of Cettia cetti. NCBI lineage: Eukaryota > Metazoa > Chordata > Aves > Passeriformes > Sylviidae > Cettia > Cettia cetti. The sequence continues at coordinate 248,676 of VZUI01036702.1, read as the reverse complement.
GATGTGTATCCATGTAAATAAAGGGAGGGCTTAGGGGTGGACAGTTACCCATTACAAACAAGCAGGACTAATGTACAAATTACTGCTTGCCGCAAAAATCAAGTGAATAGCAGATGAGAATCATGTACTGTTTGATGAAGTGCTTCAGTTACTCTGAGAGGAACCTTTAGATTATTTCCGACACAATAAACCAAACAGGAGTAAGCAGAGTGATGGCAAAGATATTTTGAAATGCCAGCAGTTCCACAGTTTTAAATTTTGGTCGCCAGACATACTAGTCTGAGGCTATCCACCTTTATCACTAAAGCTTACAACTATAAGGAAACACTAGCTACGTCTGGACAACCAAAGGAACCTAAGAAATAGAAACAAATGGTAGTAGAAAAATGCCCCTGTGCTGACTACTTTGAAATAACACCTCCCAAGTGTGCGGCTGGTTGACATAAATGGAAATGCATTGAGGAAAAGAGCTGTGAAGCTGTGTAACAGTCCTGTTCCTAATCATTAATCACTTTTTTTTAGGCCATTTAAACTAGCCCATTAGAGCCTGCAGCAAAATGCCAACACTCCCATCACTTGCATGTCAGCAGTGCTGGTGTTAACAGGAGAAAATATATAGTTTCTATGACTGTGCCCCAGTTCTACAGCATTTGCTACTTTTAATTGAAAGAGGCAGTTAAACACAAGGTAAATCATTCAGTTAGCTAAGCTGTTTAATAACACATAATTGATAATGTCAATATGTTACAGTGACATAATGCATCACTTTCATCACCCTTATGCTTCAAATACGATCAACCTATACTTCAAACATTTACTTTAAATCTGCTATTTAATGACAAAGCCAGGGAGAACTGCCCTGAGTACCACATGTGGAACATAGGCAAAACGCACACCACTGCCTCAACTCATCTGCGGGTTGGGTAGAAAGGAGTTTCTGCCACAACACTTGCAACTTTGTGGAAATGGCTTGGTTACATTATTAGTGACTTGCTTTTTGTCTCAAAGCACCAGAAGTTCCTACTGTAATAATTTCTATTTCTCTGATAAAATATGTTGAAAAAGACCATGAAAATACCTGCACAAGAAAAAGCAACTACTTGTTTTCTGACACGTCTCCCAGTCCTGCAGGCTTTTGCCTAACTTTTCACACATAACCAGGCCAACAGTAGCCATCAGGACTTCTTTTCAGTATAAGGCAGATCACATGCTTAAGTGTTTACAAAATTGTACCCCCAAAACATGGAATATGATCTAGAGCAGGAAAATATATATCTTGTAGCTATGTACAGACAGCATGGTTAAACATGACTAACCCTATTACTGAAGTTTTTAACATATATTAATTTTAAAATAAATTTTATTTCTACAAGTATTTAAAATGGCCAAGAACATTTGACCTGTTTATTTTATATAACACTAAAATGTAACCACCGACAAGAACCATGCAATTGGTTCTGCATTGTGTAGCAGAGAACACCCAGATGACTGCAAAATGGGATGGGGTTTTGTTTTTCAAGAAAATACACTCCCCCTAAAAAAAACCCAACAAACAAGCAAAGCACAACCCCTTTCCCTCCCCCCCCAAAAAAAAACCAAGCAAACAAAAAACCAAACAAACCGCTTAAGTGACCACTGTTACAGGATTCATGCAGGAAAAGGTGAGGGGCAGACCCAGTGGCAGTAAGGCAAGATAAAGTGTGCTGACACTCTGAACCTCCATGTAACTATAGCTATCCGTGAGATTTCAGCTGTACCACAGACACCACGGCTAGAAAGGCTCAATATTCTGAAAATGAAAACACACTGCCTCATAAGTAGGCACTTGCCCTGCTCCTTTTCTTACCTTTGGAAAGCTGCTGTAGAGGTAGAGGTAAAATCACCTATGACTACATCTTTAAATCTTTCCGAGAGCGCTTTGGTTCAGCTGTCCTGGAGTTCACTGCCTGAGGAGTTACACACATGTCCCCAACCAATAAAGGCTGCCATGAGCTGCACTGGCCACGGGTGACTACGAACTTGGTTGTATGTCTGGACACAGAAACGTGTTACAGTAAGGGATTCTCACAACAATAAAAAGCAAATCCATTGATAATAAACGGCACAAGGCTCACAAAAGCAATCTGTAAGAGTCTGGTCTGACTAGAGACCAAGGTAATTACTTATAAAAAGGGAAAAGCCAAAGATGTGTAAAACTAAGTACTAATTGCATAGCAACCCAAAACCTGTAGGATATTTACTACCTTTCAGCCTGATTCCTTTTGGTTAACTACAAATTTGTAAGCTATTCAGTGAGTTTAGTATGGAAGTACTTTTTGAAAAGTACTGTCTGATTTGGGGCAAAACATATCCTCACTAGGAAAAAAAAAACAACCTTTGAGTAAAATTCATTTACAGAAAGGTCAAGCAAATGCTGCTTCATTTGTAGACATCAATGTTTTTCCCCCTCTGGGTGGCCAGGATATAATAAATGTTTGACTCCTCTTCCCATCAAGCTCAGCACTACTTTTGGCACTCACTTAAATGGAGGAAAAAGCAGAGCAGAGAGAGGTCTTTCATTCACTGTGAGGATACCTACAACCACAGAGAACATTTAGATAGACCTTAATTCCCACTGACTGCAAAAATGGATTTAGTCTATACATTTCATAGGGAGAAAACTGCAGAGCAAACTGCATTCTTTCACAGCTTACTAAGTTTTCTAATGGTTGGGCAAGCACTGGTTAGAGCTTGGTCTGTTAATTCACCTTGGAACACTTCCAAATACTACTTGGTAAGCCACAGCATCTTTGTTTTGTTTTGTACAGCAGGTAGCACAATGACATCTACAACTGGAGGAAAATGTGTGTAGGAGGCCAAGGCCTTTTTACAGACATTTGATTCAGTATATTTTAATTCTCTCTGGATTGAAATACAGATTTAGTAAAGTTTAAATATGAAGCTCCTTGAACCTGGGAAAGTCCAGATAAATTTGTAATGCTGTTGCAAACTCAAAATTCTGAGCATGAATCTAGATGCTCATGAGGGGAAGCTGTGAGAAAGGAGTACATGTGTGAGAGCTCAAGTCATCCAAGATGGTGCAATTTTACATAAATGGTGTGATAATCTCTTCCATATGTCTTCCTGACAGACACTCTGTTCTCACACCATGGCAATTACACAGCCTGACTACTGATTTAGGGGGTTTAGTAGCATTACTGGCCAGGTTAAAGATAGAGAGGCTTTAAATCTTGTGATCTTGTTATGGATTTGTTTTTGTCAGTAGTCCTGCTAATTTCACATAGTTCACGGTATCAACCAAGATATTTAGTTAGAACTTTCAATTCAATAAAAACTAAGTTAATTACTACACTGCACATAAAGATGGACATATCTGCCTGGAAAAAAATTGTTTGAAAAATGAATCCCTCATTCTTACCATCTTCTTCAGGAAGGGCCTGTTGAAAAACCACTTAATTGTGCTCCACTTTTTCATTCCACAGTTTTTTAAAAAATCATTTTTATTTATTAAGATGCTATGAAATAAAAGACTGACAGCAAGACTATGAAAATCCACACAAAATCTGTACATTTTTTAATATGCAATAAAACAGGGTTTAGTTATGGTTTTTTATTTATTCTGGATACTAAATCATCATGAAAGTCTCAGCCTTAGCAGAGCATGTGTGTGATACCTGTTTCCTACCATTAAATTTTCAATGATCATTTTGTGGCATTAGGAAGGATAAATACATTAGCAATAGATGCACACTCTGTAATTTAGAAATACATGCTATTGCATCCATGACTACTAGCAGAACTATTCATGTAGGACTTAAAATTCTCTTTTATGGGCACAGACTAGTGCTTTTGTAATTCAAACCTTCCAGGACAACATTTGCTACTATCTAAGGGCTAGGTTCAAAAGGACTTATATACCTAAAGTAGGACACTTAAACAAAACTGAAGCACCTAAATCCAAACTGACAATACAAATCCCCAATCAACTGTCACTTAGCACTGAAGGTACTTGTATTCTATCTTCCTTCCAGGTTAAAAAAACACATTTGGAGCTCTGATGATGTACCTCCTCAGTAGCACATAATCCAGATACTTCCTTCTTCAGGTCCAAATGTGACACAAAAGTCAGGAGAACGGGGTCCAGTTCTGCTCTAGGGGCCACTTCTACCTTCTAGCAGCCTTCTTCCACATAAAGGGGTCTACAAGCAAGTTGGAAAGGGACTTTTTACAAGAACCTCCAGAGACATGAGAAAGGGTGATGGCTTTAAACTGAAAGAGGGTAAATTTAAATAAGATATTAGGAAGAAATACGTTATTGTGAGGTTGGTGAGACACTGGAACAGGCTGCCCAGAAAGGCTGCAGATGCCCCATCCCTGGCAGTGTTCAAGGCCTGGTTAGACAGGACACTGAGCAACGTGGTCTAGAGGAAACTGCCCCTGCCCACAGCAGGAGGGTTGGAATGAGATGATTTTTAAGGTTCCTTCCAACCCAAACTATTATATGATTCTATGATTAAAGAACTTATGACTGAGCTGTCTTAGCCCAAACCCTTAACACTCCTGTAAGAAGTGAGTCCTGGGACTCAGTTTTCAGTGAGCAGCAACATTATCCAGTGGACTTGGGACTGGAGATAAAGTGATGAATGTTACTGTATGCAATACCTCAACATGAAGAGCTTCTTTCCCCTGAGGGTGGCAGAGCACTGGGACAGGCTGCCCAGGGAGGGTGTGGGGTCTCCCTCTCTGGACACATTCAAAACCCACCTGGGCACATTCCTGTGCTTCGGGTGACCCTGACTTGGCAGGGAGGTTGGATCAAATCATCTCCAGAGGTCCCATCCAACCCTAAGGATTCTGTGATCCTGTGAAATATGCTTGATAGTGCAGTAAAAGCCAATCACCCAAACTACCATCAGACTAAAGCACCTCAATTAACCACTCATAGCCACTCCCACCAAAGTTATTAGTGGGCTTTGGCCATTACTCCATAATTGATTTAACCTCTGTCCTCACAGCAATATTTTGAAATTCTTTGTTAAAGTAATTTAGTGTTTTTTAATTTAACTGAGTCTTTGTGAAGCACTCACAGAGTGTACTGATCTCAGTATTTCATCTCTGTAACTGACCCAATGCTCTACACAACAATTAAAAGGACCATGTGAAACTCTCTGACTATCCCAATGAAAACAGTACAGAAAGAAAGCTAGGAGTATTTCTTTAAATGCAAATCAAACTCAAAGATAATGGACTTTGAATAAATGTTTTATCAGTTCTCCACTTCACTGAGCAATCATTTTTTTTAATGCCATGGGAAATTTAACTGCAATTGCCATTATAGGATTTTTTGTAGAGACGCATTTTCATAGAATGGTTTGGTTTAAAAGAGACCTTAAAGATCATCTAGTTCTGTCCCCCTGCCATGGGCAGAGATTCTCCCCACCAGACGAGGGTGCCCAGATTTTACACGTTCTATTCTCTCTTATTATGTATCTAAACTATGTTTATTCCTCACAACAGCATTTTTCTGAGTGTAATCCAACAGAATGATTGCTCAGACAACCTACAACAGATCTGGAGTATTATACTTGGAGCTACCACTGGTTTAGATACAAAAGCTGTTTTCCAGGGTCACCAGGCTAATATCTCTGCTGGTTTAAAAGGTGAAATGCAACTTGCAGTGCACTTATTTCAATCACCAGAAAACTTTGTTGCATTTTTTAACTGCCATTCTTTGTTTTTAAAAAAATCAAAAGCACTATTCATAAGACATTTGTACTCCTTCTTAAGTGTATTGTTAATCAGTGAATTTCTCTACTCTGGAAGAAGACGAGGAATGATCCAGTAGGCACAAGGTAAAAACCAGTCAACTGGAAATAATTTTAGCAGCAATAACATAGTAGAATAACGCATTCATAGTTGGATATCTATTTTCAACATACCAGTTCATCACACTTGGCATAAATAGCAACAGGAGTGAGTCTGCGTATCAATAATTATATAAACCTAGTCTGGGAACAGGAAAAGGAACTCCAAACAACAAAGAATGCTGTTGAGAAAGGCAAATTCCTGAGTATTGCTGTGTATAGTAACATAGGATGAAGAGAAAAAAAGAGTTTTAAGGCTAGAAATAATTAGCACTGATTTCATCCATCACAATACTCTCACTACTCAGCATAACGTTAGGAAGAAACATGCTGGTTAACTGGATGTTTTCTGGATGCTTTAAAGCTTCCCAGTTTGTCTGTCAAATCTGCAAAGAAATAGAACTGAGGACATTTCACAGTGGGATAAGATCAAAGTTTAACAAATCACTCTTCTAACATTATTCGCTAATAAATTTTTGAGTGATACACATTGCAAAAATTTTTCTTTTCTTTAAATTTTAACTATATTCAACATGGCTGAAATTTGGCTGACAATGCAATACTGGTCTGCCTAATAAAGAGGTGCTTTCATCAGTAGATGGAAACTGCAACACACCAGAGTGCAGAAGGGGCAGTAAAGATGCAGCTCCGCATTCTATACTTCAAAATGGACTCAATAATTAAAATATTTACAAATTTGACTACAAGGTACACAAAGAAAACCACTGCTGCTGTGTAAGGCAGGCAGTTATGCATTCAGGGATGGAAAAACAGGACAAGGGAAGAACAAAACTAGTTATGTGGCTTAAAGGCTAGGGAACTCACCTGGGAAGAGAAGAAAACTGCATTTTGCACAGCTGCCTGGTCTGACATGGGGAAATGGTTCTGAAAATTAGGATCAAAATTTGCTTTCCCCATAGAACATCTCAAGCAGAGAATTTCTCCCTCTCTCTCTCTCTAAGACTTGGCAATTACAACATACTGCAGGGATGGAACAAATTTTTATTCTGTCATGTGGAACTCAGCACAGAATTCCCACCTGCAGTCTTGTAGGCAAGTGCTCTCAGCAGCAAGGGGAGCTGAAAAAAGTGACCACCTCTGCCTTTTACTGCTATGAATTTTCATCAGTGTGGCCACAGCTGCTAGGCTTTGGCTTGAACTCAATTCTGCCCATCCATGCTAGATGTTTTCCAAAGACCGTTCTCTCAGGAGGTTTGAGTTGTACTCAAGCACTTTGTTTCAGCCAGCACAGGGAGGATAAGTGATTTGATATCCAGTTCTGCAGAGCAGGGTTGCTGAGAAGACACAGGTGCCTTTAGCTGGACAGCTGTTAAACCTATTTTAGGTGTCCTGAAGAGACTCAGAAGATTACTGGATCCTAAACCTCCTGGATCACTTTCTTGGACTCAGACACATAAATTGCACTTGAATCCTGCTGCAGGTGCCAAAATAGGCATTTGAACTGCTCTGAAGCTTTAAGCCTGATGCTTAAAGGCATCTGTATACATGATACTGAGATATTGTTGTCAAAGGAGTGTATCACACAGATTTTTTTTTTTTTTTTTTTTTTTTTTTTTTTTTCAGATTTTTTTTTTTTTTTTTTTTTTTTTTTTTTTTTTACTTCTGTAACACTGATTAGTGACAATTATCTATCTACCTTCATTTCTTTCTGGGTTACTTTCTACAGACAAATTTCACTGATGATGAAATCGTATCCACCAATTACAGTCACGTGGCTCACATCCTCCACCCTTTTTTCATATACAGACAAATCTTTTTACTGCTCCAGCTCTTTTGAGGTAATACTGTTTCCAAATATGGAATTCTAGAATTGCAACCAGCTATAGCTTGGTTGCAAGTTATTTGTTACTAAATATCTGAAATGAGACAAGGGTCACAGAGCTCTGGCAGAATTCTCCCTGCCTCCTGCTCTCTTCATATGGTTATGTGATAATCAGTAACTTACTTGCTCATAAATGAAGACTTCTAGAACACTGTGTAGATTATGAAGACAATGTTTGTGGTACATGATCAGTTACTAAATCTCAGTTGTATGGTCAGCAGTAATCCAAAAAAGGTTCTATGTTTCACAGTTTCAATGCTTTAGTTGCTGCTGTTTAACATTATTTTCTGTAAGACAGTTCATTGTCATTAGAAGGGAACACAAGCAAGAGCAATCCAAAGGCATCTTCAAGATGGACTCATGTTTGTGGTAGTTGAGCTTATTGCACTTGTCCTTCCTTGCTATTCTTTCATGGAGCCAGTGGCTTCAAAGACCATCAATCAACACAACTCCTCCCATTTCTGATTGTTTGCTCTTTTTGAAAGATAAGGACTTTTGACCGGAGCGTCCATAGTCACAGTAATATCTGAAGCTTCAAAGACTGCTGACCTACAGCATGACCAAGGGTCTGGTTTGCTGCAGTCAGTTAAGACTGTAGTTCCACTTAAGGAGTATCAGAGGACTTGGTACCAGTTGGGATCCTATCCTAAGATTGATTACAGGCATTGGATTTCTCTTCTCCTTTTAAAATAGAACAAAACTAAAATGTCTCTGCTGCAGTTATGGAGGGGAAACCTTGCTAAAACTTGCAGCTGTAACTTGACTCATGATATCATACTACATGACCTTCACTGTTTATATAGTTGATAGAACATAATTTAATGACTTCATAGAATCAAATTAATTTTTCCTATGCTGTATTCATTTTAAAATAGAATCAATATTATTTACCCTACCTGACAATAATGCCCCGTTTCACATACAATTGATTCAATACCAGCAGGTAGTTATCAATGAATGCACTTTACTGTGGTAAATGAACACAATCAATACCCAGAAATGTGAGTTTTCTGGTGTGTGACTGAATTGCAACTGAAGTGAAAGCTGAGTTTTGTCTTTTTACTTCTTCGTTTAGGTTTCATATATGGAGAATCTGAATTAAATAGGCAGCACCTGTACAGTAATAATATGAAAAATTACCAGGCAACACCACTGCACATTGAACAACACTGAGCTTCTGACAAGGTTGTGCCACATGAGGTAGCCAATAGGAAAAAAAAAAAAAAAAGAAAAAAAAGAAACCTCAAGAAAAAAATGTTAAAGATTCTCAGCATTTCTTGAAAAATATGTATATTTGAACTCTTGAGCATCATATGAGTATCACGTGAAAGACAACTCTATTTTGAAGGGCACATTGCATAAATTTCAATTTGTTTTGCTCAAAACAGAGTAAGAAAGAAATGTTTAGTCCTAGGGAGGACATCCAAAGACAGCATTTTTCATTTAGAAAAGAAAGTATGAATGTAGTATCAGTTTATATAAGCTAAGATTAATTTAAGATTATATTACCTACATTGAAAACAAAGCTAATGTCAATGAGATTGACAAAACAACTCTGTTAACTTCAAAACCAACTAAACATAGAGACTTTGGCAAAGTCATTTTGTTTACAGCTTAGACTAAAATGTGAGGAAAGAAGATTTTAGAAGACAGAGATAAGGGTGTCTGTGACCACTCCCTTTCAATGGGAGTTAGTCTTCTGGTTGCTCTTTCTCCATTACAGACCATATCTTTGAACCCCCACAATACTTCAGCTTTAAATGTTTTTAAGGCAGTCCCAAATTTTCCCAGAGTAACTTAACCTAGCTTGCACCACTCTGAAGTCACGATGCAGCAGTCATTTTCCCAGCTACCAAGGTATCACTTATTTCTAGCCACCTCCTCAACTTTTATACATATTGAGCAATCCTGCTCTTATAGAAAATTCTGGGAAGTACACTGCAGAAAAGCTTACTTCCATGGCACACTAGAGCACATGCTTTATTACTGATTTAATATTCAGATAGTCTTTGCATAAAAGCCTGGAAAACAAAACTGGAATGCCTTAGAATAACACTGGAACATTTATATATATTTATGGAGAGAGCAAGAGAGAGAAAGAATAATGATTTTAAGTATAAACAATCTTTACAGCTCACATCTTTCAGGAATCAACTACAACTTCACAGCTTTTTCTTATACATATGTTCTAAGACTTGAGTTGCCTTCCGTGAAAAAAAGTGTGAATTCCTGAAAATCTAGAGTAGTTCTTTTCCTTAAAAAAAATCTGCTCATATATTACATCTATCAGTTTTGCTATTTGCTTGCAAAAAATACAGCTAGCCAGTATGTCATCCATATTTCCTCCCTTTTACCTGCATTTCATAAAGAGATTCTTGTGACAACCATAATCTCCCACAACTCTCACAAAAATAGAACAAATGCAATATCTAGCTTTACAGAATAAATATAAAACTGACCTGCAATTTACAATATATGCTTTATATTATTTCCTGTGTAATATTAAACGACAAGCAGAAGAGAAATTTCCATAAAATTCACTTTCAGGTGCCCATGATGACAAACAATACTCAATATAGCATATGTAAAATGCAGAGAGCTACTGCAACTGCTGAAGTCCACAAAACGGGAGGTTTGACAGTGAGGCAGTAAGGCAATTTAGTGAAGGAGTTGACAACCACCACCGAAGAGTATTTTCTCTTTGCTGGTTTTTCTTTTTGTTCCTATTCCTCCCAGCCTCATCTTCCCAAGACTTTTAAATTTGAAATACCAGCTATTAATTGGCTTCATAATTTCACTAATTCATTTAACATTCACATTAATAAAGTTACAGATGGGGGGAAGCTAACTAAGCATCTTTATCATGTGCAGAACCATACCACCCAAACACACAAAGAGCAAACATCATCTGATTCATTCACATCTACATTAAACTGTTTTCTTTTACCTAAATTCAATCTGTATAAACAACATTATTTATAACATAAGCATAGAAATACAGAGTGTGTATCTACAAATTATATTTATACATATGCATAAGTAGATATACATGTAATTTATTTCTGTTTTGAGGTTTATAAAACCTTTTATCTTACAGCTGTGAGTCTTCCTCTTGCACAGGAAAGAATGTATTGAGCGGGAGGGGTTAAGTGGAAGGGAGTTTATTATGAGCAGTAACATGAAACATGGAACAAAACAAGGCTTTCTCTTGTTCTCATACATTTGAAAGGCATTCTAAAGGAAGTTTTGTTACTCAGTTAAGGTATTAGATAGTACATCATACAGTAAAAAGAAATTCTGATGGTAATGCTCCCAGTAAAATCCAGACTTGAAGAGAAACATCTCAGCTATAGGGGTGAAGTTCAAGTGCCATTGCCATTTGGGATGCTTTAAAGTGTCCCATCTGGCTCCTGCTCTAGAAAACCACAGTGCACCTGTAGGCCCTGTGTTAGGGCTGTCGGACTCCTATAGGTGCCTGGGATACATTACACCTATGAAAGCTAGATATCAAAGTTTGAACAAGGAAACTTCCACCCCTTTGCAGACCAAACAGAGAAGCACATGGAAGAGAATCATCCCTGCAAGTACCTGATTCTCTCTACTGACCAAGCAATCTCCAATTCCAATGTCTAATATTTGGTTATTTCCATTAGCACAGATCTAAATCAGACTGTGATTTTTTTCAGTTCTGAAAAATGATGTCCCTTAGGAAACAGTAGCAAAACATGACAGGACAGAAAAACAGAACTACACTTCACTTGAAAAGAAAGCACAGGTATGTAGTTCTTTTCATAGTGGGATAATGGGAAAAACATTCACAAAAAGCCCTTCTGTAAAAAAAATAAAAATGAGGCAAGTAACTATGACACAGATTTGCTGGTGGACAGTTGGGAAGGAGTTTCATGTCTTCCCTCTATGGGAGTTGAGTTTGCTTAAGACAAAAAGCTTCTCAATTTCCAACAGGCAGTTTATCCAGAGGAAGCCGTTAGTGGAGATGTGGAAAACCCAGGGCTGTGGAGGCGGCAGACAAGGGTTCACCCACAAGGCACACACCCAAAACTTCAACATAGCTTTTGAGTAAAGCAGAGCCTGTAGGAGTGGGACAGGAACTTGGTAGAATGTCAGCATGTGCACAGGTGGTGAAGAAGAACAAGGCTGAAAGGGCCCCTGGTGATGCAGGGCACAATCCTTGAATTTTTTGGCAGCCCTGGTCAGCACCACAGCGTGTGTCCTCTCCCTTCAAACTACTGTCTGAAGTGCAGTGGATTTGTCCAAGTGGCATAAATACACAAGTAAACCCTATATGATTTCTGATTCAACTTTTACTTACTGCTCAACATGGAATACCAAACAGACAAGTTTAATCATTTTAATTTCCAGTTATTTCATCTGCTTTACTAATTACCATTATAGCACTGATTAGTCTGTAGTATTTATTCATTAGCTGTAAGTTGAACAAGGGTTGATTTGAAGCAATTATACTTACTCAGCATGTTCTGAGGACTAATTATTTCACAGTGATCAAATGATGACAGACAAAATACACTATCAATAATAAAGATCCAAAAGAATCAGGGGTGAAATTCTAAAATATCCTCAGAATCACTTCTATTCTCTGTCTGTGGATTATTTGGTAAAACCAACTTTCCTCCAGCCAGAGTAACTAAAGATGTTACTGTAGATCATACATTACTGAATAAAAAAGCAGACTTTGAGAGCTCAGTGTTACACCTTACTTACTTAGTCTTGGAGAAAGGCTGTGTTTTGCCTGTCTGAAGCTCTCCTTACAGATGATTATGGTATCTTATTTATGGAGAATTTGTTTGCCCTTGCACCCAGCCTTCTCCTCCTTACCCTATCAATCCCTACTGACAAAAATTTCTTCCTCACAAAAATCACAAGTAGAGTATTTCTTATTTCAATGGCTTGGAGTTGTCATGGCTGGAAATACAGGATATTTCATAGGGAGGACATTGAAATCTGCGCCAGAGAACGTCTGAAACATCCCCTGGCAAGTGCCTCATCCCCATGAGGCTTTAGAACTATGATAGCAACATACTACTACTCCCTCAAATTATTCAAAACAAGTCAGAATTAAAAACAATGGAAGAAAACAGCAGCTTAGTTCATATGCCCAGAACTAGAAAGCCTAAAGTTATTATTATTATTAGGGAAACACCTAAGCCTTTTCCTTTAAACCTTGAGTCATTTCTTAACTTAGTGGAACAACACAAAGTACAACATTTAGCAGAAATAAAACAATACAGAAATACTGAAATGGATGCAAAACATGTCAAAAAAACTTCAAATAAGAATGGATTTTGTTATAGTCAATTGTGACACTGAGAACAGATCAAATGACCTCCCAATATATCTTGTACCCTATGAAAGTTTAACAATGCTTGAAAAAAAAAAGTGTGGTGGGGGCAGATGAAAGTGAAGAACCTTACTTTGGATGCCTTTCTTAGCAACTTCTATTTTTACATGATCTGATCTGTTGCCTTTGCTCATCACTCAAAATAATACCAAGACCCCTCCTCCCCTGCCAAAGTCACCCCGCCAAGTTCCACAATGAGTTCCATTGATTTTCAAGACATATTGTCAACTACCTAATAATTTAACTGGTAGGCACAGCTCTTTCGGTTGGAGCTTCAGTTTCCCAAACAAAAGCTAACCACCTGAGACCACAGAGGACAGGATATGAGCTACTTATAGCAACACTGGACCAGTGAACAAGAATAGCAGGAAAGCTGCTTATTTTATTTTTTTTTCTCCAGCAAAGCCCTTTGAAGTAAACTATTTATTAAACATTATAATACTCGAAACAAAAATCTTTGAAGGCAGGTTATCCTCCTCTGCACCATGTCCCGTTGTGAATGAATTGCTTCCTTTTCCTTTTTGGATTTTTTTCACTTGTGAAACTGACACTCAAATTGTTCTCTTAAACTACTTGGGTAAGCCTTTGCCTTTGCTGAGAGGAATAATCCATCCATCAACAACAGGATCATTAAAAGTATTTATAACTCAAACTACTTCAATATCACTGCACTGTAAGCAGCTACCCTGTTCATCAGGCAATTTTATATAAATACAATAAATAAGTTCCTTGTGCACAGAAAAATAGCAATGATTAATAAGTAATGATGCAAAGAGATAATTTAAAAAAGAAACAAGCTAACAATAAGGCTTAATTTTTCATTTTTTAATTAAAAAAGTAAATTCTCCCCATTAACCCTGTTACCAATGAATACATGTGTTTTTTCTTTGTTCTTCTGATTAAAACATTCATCTCTCTCCCTCTCTGTTGTTGAAAGACCTAATTTGTCTCTACAGCATCACTGTAGTATCATTGGAAGTTTCAAAACCAGACACAGAGAATACATATACAAATACATATTTCAAATACATATATTTGGGCTACAGAGACAGAACGGTCACACACTGTGCTGTATTTGCATCTTTGGAAATCTGGCACTGATGTGCAGTGAAGAAGGGGAGTGCTCTGAAACAACTGCTCAGAACTGTCTGAGCCTGAGAAATTCCCTGGCCAAAGCCTGGGAAAAAATCGGAAGTGAACTGAAACTCCCACTGGGCTACCATGCATGCCTGCATAGTAAAGATTTCACTGGCAGGCTGCAGACAAAATCATATTGGGAAAGGTTTTAACAGTTCTGTACTGAGAGAAATAATTTACTCCAACTATGAGACAGTGGAGAAGTGTTGGTACCCTGATTCCTAAAAGACAGAAGAATATGCAATTTCCACTGATTTGCATGCATGTAAGAGGAATCTATCACATCTGAAAATGTAATCACAAAAATACAACACACAACTCCTGACTAATTTCTTACCTAAGGAGCAGACCCAGCCTTTTTTCATGCAAAACAAGCCACGTTTCTTTGAGTAGATGCATTTTCTCAATTTGTTCTGCCTTGTGGTTTCAAGTACAACCTGGTACGTGTACAAGTGATGACCAAGCACTAAGAATTTTGAATAACCTTCTCCATCTCTTAGACACTTGTCCAGCTGACAATATATTCCTATTACATATATTATTTTTGCATTTCATAGAATCACAGAATATTCTGAGTTGGAAGGAGCTCACAAGGATCATTAAGTCCAAACCTGACATGGTGATTGAACCCATGACCTTGGTGTTATTAGCACCATGCTTTAACCAACTTCACATTCCAGAAATACCTATAAAGAATTTGTAAAGTGCATATAAGAACTTTCAAGGGGTTTTTTTGGCCTCTAATGAAATGCTTTCTTGTCTATAGAAGTGGTCTAGATGCATCCCACCTGAAGTCTGCCACCACCAACCAGCCTTAATCTATCTGTGCTGCACATAAACATTGTGTATTCCCACCAGCCTAAGCTGAAATTTGGTGGGCTTATTCAATGCCACAGTCCTGACTTTTGAAGAATAAAGAATCCATTCTTTAACCATTTTTCTTACAATTGGAGAGTGACAACTTGCCTTTAGCCATGTTACTGCCTCTAACATAAGGACACAGCAGCAAGAAGATGGACAAACGACACACACTTGTAAAATTTGTACCTGTGGCAACCACTGAAGCACTGGAGAACTTGGAGAAGAAATCTCTCTGGTGAGAAAATCAGTGTAAGCTCATAATTTGCTGGAGATTTTACAGACTTTCTAAGGAATTGAAGTGCTCTGAATGTAAGCTGTTACAAATGAAAAAAGATTCCTTGGCCATTCATAATTCTATTTATGAAATTATTTATTTCTACTTTATGAATTCTATTTAATTCTACTTATGAATCTTTAGTCACATGGAAAATACTGAGAAAAGCAGTACATGGACTGGAGGCTTTGTCCTCTTTTCCTTCACATAAGCTAATTCAAAGAGGCTTTGAGTAGGCAAAAAAGCAATAATAAATGCAGCTAAAAGACGGACCAAGGTAAAAATGTCTATACAGATCTCAGTTCATAAAAGCATGTCAGTATTTTAAGTTTATTCAAGGATAAGGCCATGATGAATCATTCACTGTAGCACTTTCCTAAGGGCCTTAAATGTGTCAGCAACCTCTCTATCAGCTCTAAGGTGAAACTGATAGTTTGGGATCACGCTTCAGAATGGACAACTTCAGTGGTTCCATTCCTAAATCTTTTTAAAAGCCTCGTAAGTTATTTGGAGAAATTGCCAATTTATTTTGAGTCATCTCCAAAACAGCCATAAGATTAAAACACTGCAGTTCCCCTGAAATTGCTTCACTTCAAAATTCACTAAGACTGAATCAAAGGGAGAAGGAGGTGGTAGTAGGCTCTTGTTTCCCCAGGACTCTTCCTATCTGAAAGTCTTTCCACTCTGTATTCACACTTCCAAGTAGAACAGAATCTCATTCCCGAATTCCCTCATAATATGCCTCATTTCTACCAAGCATTTATATCTGAGTCTGAATTTCAAACTCACCACCTGGCAGCACAGGCACAAAGTGAATAAGGAACTTGATGGGTAAGATGAAGGTATTAATAAAAGGTTTCCATTATTTCTCCAAGATCATTCAAATTCGATTGAATGAAATTCAGAAGTTTTGCTATAAAATAACTAAATGTTGTATTTACATAGCAGATTTTAATATATTTTTAATTTACAATGCTTAATTATTTTTTTCCTTTTTTGTGTTTCCAATTTTGTTATAAACAAAATGGTTTTTTACTGTTACTTTAAAAAGCATTTTCCAGCCATGCATGGAACTGCCAAAAAGAGCTGCAGTTTACTTAACTCATATATTGTAATCCTCACCACTGCACATTCTACACTTCAACACCACAGTCAGTGGGATATGTCCTCATGTGTCAAAACTCTACTTAAAGTTTTGCTCATCTTTACAACATTTTTCCAGTCCTCACTAAATCAGCAGCAAAGCCACTGCATGTTCAATAACCAGAGTCTGGAACCCTGGTAGGGAGGAGGCAGGCATCCAGGGAAAATGAGAGGGCAAATTGGGGACCAGGCAAAAGTAATTTACAATTAATGAAGTAGCAACTGGAAAGAAGTTTCATTCATGCATTTAGCACTGTTGCTTAGATCAATTAGAGATACTGTCCCAGTAATGTAAGCAGAACCTTTGCAAACCCCTTTCAAGTGTATGAAAAAGAACCTTGAAATAATGGCAAAAGCAGCTCATTACATCATTTTCAGACACCATTTATATCAGCTAGTGTCATCTCCAAGGTCCAAATTAGCATGATTTTATTAATTCTCACAAAGTCTGATTTTACATTCAGGCAGTCAACATGATTCTAAGTGACAATATCTCAACCCGAAAGTCAGCAAAACATAAAATAACATCAGTAGAATATTAAAAACTCCCACTGAGATAAATAGAAATATGAAGGTTCAGACAGAGCCAAATAGATTAGTGTTCACTTTCTACTCATTATGTGCTTTCAGCAAGCACCGTACAGGTTTATAATTAGATGGAGAAAAAAATTATACTTTTTAGCTATTTTCCAGCCTGACTCTCTAAGACTGCTCCTTCCTTTAAAGACAGCATAGTATTATTACCCATACAACTATGACTACACAACGAGCTCAGAACAGTGATGTCCATGTTGCTAGGATATATATTAGTCTCTCAAAATAAGTCTTGGGAGGAACACTGAAACCCAGGAGAAAAAGAAAAAGTTGGGGGGAGGGAAGGGGAAATTGTTCTTTGACATCCTCCTTACTTCAGAACTTATTTGTAGAATGGAGTCAAATGTCGCATCAGCAATTAAACTTTGACTTCTACTAGAGTAATATTAATGTAGAGTGAGTCCCAGAGCAGCACTGCCCAGCCTTGTGCTTGGGGTTAGCTCCAGTGCTAAACAGCACGTTGCTGACCGACACAGGAAATCCCTCTCCTGTTCCTTGAGTTGAACCGAAGGGCTGGCATAAAGAAATGTCCAAAGTATTAACAGCAACAAAAACTATGGGCTCAGAGTCAGATTTCAAAGGCATTTAGGTGCCTAACATGCATTTATTTTAGTGAGACTAAGCTGCCTCTGAAAATCTGGCCTTCGGTCTTCACTATTCTTAAGCCACTCCAGATCCTGTGGCTCTGTCAGGATGTAAAAGCAATTACATTTCACAACTTTGAATCCAACAATATATTTTGGAAATCATTCAAAGTACATTTTTTTTTAACATAAAGTTTCCTTGTCCAATAAAATACACTGGAATTTTAGTTGCTTGGTGTTTGCAGGTCTCCCTCCTTTTCTTTAGACTGAGGCCAGAAGACAGCAGTCTGGCGAAACCTCTGACATCCAAATAAAATCTGCTTTCTTCCTTTAAGTGAAAGAAGTGTTTAATGGATAATCCTTTGACAAGCATTTTATTAATAGTAAAATATACAATCTCAGGTTTACTGAACACCAATGTAATTGCTCCTGAACAAAACCACTGCCCATAGAATACTAATCCCCACAAAAACTAGTGCAGATGTTATAGTGTATATAAAAATCAGATATTAGCATTTAAGGTGTCCATTCCCATACAACTCCAGGATGAATTCAGCCAAACAAATACCAGCTTGGCTTGTAAAGGAATCCAGTGTAATGAAACACATTGAAAATGAGAAAACCAAATCCTCATTTTTATTCACGAGGCTGGCGTGCACACAGTTGAGCGCACAAAATTGATCTGAGAAGACTTTAATAAAAAGCACAGGTAGCTGTAATGTCTAAACATGGGTAGCTATAATATCCATTAATGCTGGGCCATTTCATGAAACAATGCTGACACTGCACTGACAGTTGGTACAGCAACTGTTCTGTTCAGAGCAGAAACTGAAAGTCCTCGCCTCACCTGTGCCCATGTTTGATTTGCCCCTTTCTCTGGTTCCAGCTTCCCAGCATCAGAATACAGGGATGGAGCCTGTGAAAACATCTCAGACAAATCTTTATTGCCCTTCCCCACTGAAGCTGTAGCAAGGAAGAGGCTGTGAACTTAGGCGTTGCCTTTTTTCCTCACGACCTCATTGGCTGGTCTAATAAAAGATGCTCATTTTCCCTGTGAAACCTGCCACGGTTCGTATCAGTTGTTTTCCTTTCAGTAAGTCTTGACTTTAATAACTACTGATATTATACAAAGAAATCACACTGAAAATATGTATATTAGCTCTTTAAACACTACTTTTTCCCCATTGGAAAAGGTCAGTGGGTTAGCACATTAACATCATTCAACAGAACAATGCACATTGCCTCTCACAGGGAAGAGCAGAAATATTATTATCTTTCAGGAGGTACACTGCTTTCTCTCTCACCCTATGAGGCAGTATCCTTCTCTTCCCCAATGGAGGTTTTTCATCGATGGCCTTTCAGACCTGCTTGTAGCTGGCTGACAGACTCCTGAAAAACCCACCTCCCTTTAAGCACCTGCTTGAGTAATTTCAGGAAATTTGTTCCTGACTCAGGCTAATCCTTCCTGGCTAGTCATCTTCCCTTTCCTTACCAATTCACTATTATCCTTTAATTGTTGATTTGATCTCTCATGTTCCAAGTCATCAGGGCTCCTTCCTCACTCCTGTGCAGGACTGGTTCAACAGGAATCCCTAAGATGGTTAACACCTGATCAGCCCCATGTCATTCTATGAGGAAACCTCATTTCAAGATGAAACCAAAGGCAGTAGTTTTGGCTTAGAAAAGACAAGGGTTTTTTTCTTCTTTTATTAAGACACAAAATTGAAGAATTTATTGCTGCTTGTATAACCTGAAAGTTATTCAATGTCTTTACCCTTTTGCCCTCATTTAACCTTAGACATGAAACTTGTTGCGGAATGGAAGTAAAAAAACGTAGAGTAGCTGCATTTTCTTTAATCTTTCTTCTGGAACTCAAACAAAATGACCATGTGATAAATGGCCATTTGTGCCACAGATGTTAAAACAATACTAAATGAGACAAAAATCACCAATGCAGTTTGCAAGGCTCCCTGCGATGTACGGTCATCAGGCAACACAGACTGGCACAAACCTAGACTGATTTTGCACATGCAACCAATCCATGTTTCAATTATTTATGTCAATGCTCTCATCACACGCAGCTGGGTTAATTGAAGGCAACCGCGACCACATTCCACCAACCTGTATGAAAAATTTTAATGGTCTCTAAAGCAAGTACTAGCAACATACAAAGGAAACATTTGAGATGAGTTCACAGATAATTTTAGAATTTGTACTTGCAAGGTGGAGTACCTGTTACTGGCAGAACATAGGGAGGGGCCATCCAGCATATTAAAAAGAACAGTTTAAGCCATCATTTGGCTCAAGTCACAGCACATTCCAAGAACCCCATAAACAAAGACATGTGCAATGTTAACTTTCTCTTTTATGCTGACAGCTTTTTTCTCCCATATAATGACCTTCCTGCACAGTGTGTGTTACCATAAAAAGAAACAGCCCAGTAAAATTAGAGGAACTGCTTAATATCAAAACGTTTTATCTGAGGAAGACACCACTGCCAGTGTAAATATAAAAAAGCACAAGAATTAAAGAGTATTTGTTTTGCTGTCTCTTCTTTAAGTTTAGATTGTTCAAACAAACCTAGCTCGAGTTTTCAGTTACTCTGCACTAGACAGTCCTCCCAAAGGCTGAAACGGTACTCCAGAGAATGTGAACTTGGCTCCAATTTCAGACAATTTTCATCTTTTTTTTCTGACAAAAAGTATTTGAATGCTTTGTCTGTAGCCAAGAATTTGGATATGAAAGGCACACCAGTAAACAAGTCACCAAAACAGGCCACCACTACACAGACTGTAGTGCATGCTTGATTTGAAAAAAAAAAAAAAAAAACAAAAAAAACCCCAAAACTCCTCTGGCCCAAAGGACACTGTTTTATTTTACAAGCAGAATGCTAATGTGAAATTTTAGTTTGATTTTATCTCTCTCATCTAAGTACAAAAGAAAAACTACATACATTTTTGATAGACAGAGCCTACATTTGCTATTTTGTTTGTACAAAGAAAAGTGAAGAGAACCTAAGAACCTCTCAGCTAGTTGGCTTGGTAAAATGCTGCATCAAACCAAATTACTTTTTTACAGTTTTATTTGAACTACTACAGAGAACCAACAACCCTTATTCATAGCATTCATCTTTCTATCAGCATTCCCAGAATGAAAATTGAAACTTTAAGAATGTTATTGCTTTGTACCAAATGTTCGCTAGCTTCTACCATGGCAACTATCCCACAAAACCCTAGCAGGGCTAATCACAGTTCCCAAAGGTTTATTATCTTTTGTATCAGGGAGGCATTCAAATGCACTAAGGCTGCCTGGCAGCTAAGGCAGATATTGTCCTCACACAAAAGAATTTTAATTTTAGCCTCGTACATTTGGTGAAAATACATTTCTGAAAATCAGAGAACATGCCAGAGAAAAGCTCACACCAGCTCCAGTGTGGAGCTTCTTGCTCCACAAAGAGACACATACAAGAAGTGAGCAATAGCCCCAGAGTGCCAGGGAGACTTCACTGAGCACGTCAGGAAAGTCTCCCTAAGCTGGCCAGAAACCCAAGGGAAGGAAATGAGAGTGATTATGTACAGCTGAGCAAGCACAGTACAGAGACTCCTAAATCATGATATGGTGTTCACTGCTGGTGTTCTGTGGTAAAAATGTTTACCATCTGTGTTACTCTCTCTTTGTTATGGACACTAATGGAGCCTTCAAACACAAAAGCATGGGGGTGCTTTTATGAAAACAAAAACACGATGAAGCCAAAGTACTTGAAAATCACTTTTAGCTGTATATTACATATGGAAATTCTGACACAAAATGAAAAATGGATCGAAACCAAAACATGAGCACTTCCAGGCTGAGCTCAGGAGGGCTGCACAGTGCTGGCTTACTCTGCCCTGGAGGTCTAGTTCTGAGCTATCAGGCACAGACAAATCCTTCAGGTACTGAGTGGTGGCTCTAGTTTGGACACAAGAGAGCGACACACACTCCAATCACTGCAAAGACTTTTAGGCCTACACTCAGCATGCTTGTGGCAGGGAGTTTCCTAGGAAGCAGCTGCATTTGTTCAAAGTTTTTCTGCAGGGGAACTTCTCTGCTGCTGTCTCCTGCTATTGAAAAGCCACAATGGACTGGAGTATTACAGCCTAGTGAAGCCAAGAACTAATATATGCCATTCAGTTTGCAGTCTGTGCATAAAACCAAGCATCTGACTTGCTCATGCTAGACATCTCACACTGTCAAACATGAAAATACGTGGAAATCACAGCCTTCAGCCTGACTTCCATCTCAGATGCTTTTGTACTCTGCTCATCAAAATTTATATATGGAAAATGAGTTCCAACAACCTGGTATCTCCACTACAACCTCAAGTAGTTGCCTTAATATGTCTTCTCACCTTCCTTCTCTCCCCAGAAAGACACCGCAGGGAATCTGTGGTAACAGGAGTCCACCCTGCTTCCTTGAAGCCCAAGGAAGTCATCTTGGCTCAGACTCCCCTACCTCCACTCAACAATGAGCTATTGGGGTGCCTATTCTCCAACTCTAGCACATCCAAATTCTTTGGCAGCCAGTGCCCAGTTTCAATGGAGTTGTCAGTAATTTGAGGCTAACTGCTCAACCCAGCATAGGCACACAAGCCGCACAAACAACACAAGATCATCTGTCAGTGAGAAATAATCCTTTTCCAGATGAGGTGTTTCAGGTAAATTGTTACATCTCTCATGTTACTGATGCCAGTTCAAATATAATTCTAGCAGAACGGGAGCAGACTTTGTGAACCACAAACCAAACCAGCAAGAAGTAAATCAGAAGCAGAATAGCAGTTTGTTTTCTCTACAGCTGGAGGGGCCTCCCAGCAGTCCCATGATGCTGAAAGTGGTTTTGGAACCAATTAGTGCCAACTATCACATGACCAAAACTGAAACCCCACAAACACCACACAGGTTTCAAAAATGCTTCAAGAACTGGTGCAAAGATGGAGGAGCTTCTGCAGCTCTGACAGCCACCTGAAAAGAATACAAATGGATCAGTCTTGGACTCAAAATTCACCACTGATAATGCAGGGTCTCAGCAGATGAACCACTGAGAGTGGATCATTCAGTTACGGGCTTTTGAAAACTCCTCCTGAATATAATACCACTACTATAAACTGCATTCTGCTATATACCTATGCTTCCACCACAAGTTTTCAATCTTTTTCACATTAGGGATGGAGCTTCTGACCTCTCCTCAACTGGATACTTCTCAGTGCAGTCACACAAGCTCTGGCAAATAATGATTATTCTCTTTTACATTCAGCATTACCACAGACCTAGAATTGCTTGTCCTGATTTTTTCTTCATCTGCTTCACTTTTGCGTCACTGCCCTGTGTCCTGAGGACTGCCAAGAATTTGCAAATTACTGAACACATTGTCAGGATATGGAGTTCATAGAGATATTCAAAAGCCAACTGGACACAGCCCTGATGAGTCTGCTCTCACTGACCCTGCTTTGAATGAGTGGGGGGTTTGCTTCAACCTCAAACATTTTATGACTATAAGAGCCATCTCTAGCCACTCTGAGGGTAAGCGTGTTTGTACAGTTTCTCCACATGTAACATCGCAATTCCTTTTGGCTACTGAAGATAAATTAGGAAACAATGTTCTGTGTTTTCACTTTGCCTGCCTGCAGCATGACTTTAAAAGGGTGGAGAAATTCACTGCCTCTCTACCATCTTGAGATGCTTCATAACTTCACAAAAGTTGTATTTTGTTTTACAGGACACCTGAGTACAGTTTGTGCCTCATAAAAACCACCATTTTATACCATAAACAAGGCTATTTCCATTATCATGTATCCTTGTTCTCAGTCAATGTGTCAAAATCAGCCTGTGGAACAAATGCCTGTCAGAACATAGCTGGGATCTTCTCGATGCAGTGTCCAGATCTGGCTTAGGTACAATGAGCACACTGGGTTGTTCTGGTTGCTGAGTATTTGTTAAATGTTAACAGTGGGCTTGGAACTCGCAAGGCTAAGCGAGGGCTTCCCTGCAGCTCCTTTATAACTAAAACACAAACCTAGGGAGAAAAAAAAAAAACCCAAAACAACAGAAAACCCTTACAAAAAACCAAGGAACGCCCAAAGAACTTGTAACAGAACACTAATGTAAGTATTTTAAAACTCAAACATCTTTGTTTTTCCTCATATAAAAGCTGATGTCAAAGAAAGCAGCAAGTGAAAATTGCTTCTGAGGGCATGTCAAGAGAAGCTGCTCTAAGGCAGGGAGGAGAGGGAGTTATGGTGGAAACACAGGACATTACCACAGCTTTCCCACCCATGGGGCTTTTTGGCCCTGATTGAACATTCCTGTGGCCCACTCAGCACTGCTCTGTCATATATGCTGAAGGTCTTTGGCACAGGGGCAGTTTGTTTTCACTGTCCTTACAATAGTGTGGGCCTTTCCTTTTCATCCTCATTGCCCTGACCTCCCTTTTCTCTCTCCCTCCCCCCGATCAAACACCACTAGATGCAGGAAGAACCTTGTTGTGGTTCTGCTGCTCATAACACAATTTGCTATGCGAATACTTCCTGTGCACCCTGCCAACATGGCACCTCTCCAAGACATAAGACTGGTGTTTGGGAGATGGTCACACAAAGCATGACACTTCCTACTACCACTGCTCTGTCCTTCACCTTCCTTTGCCTTGCTGTGGGCAAGGACTATAAATATCAAATAGCCTGAATGAAACAAAGATGGAGACTGCCTGCCGGTACCAGGTGAGTGTTTGCAGCAGCATGGATTGATCTCTTTCAGATGAGCAGGGATGCACAGAATCTTTTTTAAAACATTCACATAAATTTCAATGTACTTTACACAGAAGAGAATTTATGTGAAACTTTAGTTGCATAAAAAAGTGAAATAAACTCTGTGTTCCTGCATGAAAGATTCCTCTTTTATTTGCAGACAACTTTAAATGAACACTGGGAAAAATTTTAAGCATTTCAAAATACAGATTTTACATGCTATGAAGAAAACGAATAAACACAAAGGAACAACGTCTGTGTTACAAGAGTCCCTGGTATTTCCCCCCATCTCTAATATATTAACTCCAGTAGCTATATCACTTGCTGATGCATAGCAATATTTCTAAAGTTTATTCTTCTCCTAAATGCTACTTGGAGAAAAACATTAAAGTTAATGTCATATGTCAGGTTAAAACTATTATCGCTCTTCTCAACCCATGCATCTTTCTAGAGGGAAAAAAAAAAAAGAAAAAACACTGAAAATACAAGGGTGTCTAAAAGAGTCTGACACAGAAAATACACAAGAAAAGCAATCTGAGAAAAGATAAAGATAGATATGACAGAAGAGAAAGGATTACTAGAAAGAGGAAATGAAATATCAGTAAAAAAGATTTGACATGGCATATAACAAAGTAATATAAAGCTTTAGTGATGAAAACACTAACTTCAAGTAGAAGGCAATAAATTCTATCAAACAAGGCCACACAGAAGTGGACCGTTTTAAAGACAGCATGGTTGAACATACATTCTGGAGTTCATGAAAGCATGCAGAAAGAGGAACTGAAACTAGTTTTAGTTAAGAGACAAATCTTAACAAAATCAAGGGTTTCAGCTGTGGGAAGAAAAATGTATGAAATCCACGTAAAAATCAACTGAGCGCGTGACAACAGCATTTAGAACCCCACACTGGTTTCTGACCTGCTTCAAAGAATCATGCAGTCTGCTAAGTTTGAACTCTGACATGGTCTCAGAGTTGGTCTTTCCCTCAATGATGGTACTAGCAGTAGAGATACTTTAACTCAGAGACAGACAAAATGCAGTGAAACAGTCAAAATATTAGAGTTATTCCATCAGTTTGTGGATTTAATTTATATCCTGCTGTTTACTCATTTTTTGTTACATATTTTGTAGTTTTAACAATGGGAACACAAAATCCACTAAGTAATCTCTTTATTTGAACCTAGGCTATAACTCACAGTAATTATGAGCACTATGTAGCAATATTTTCACTATTTAGGACAGGAAGTGAAAAATACCAAACATCTAAAATTGCAGTAGGGATTTGTGCAGACAGAAGGTAATTACACAAAGTGGACTTGGGCCAAGACTCTCAGAATATGAAGCAATCTCAGAACCTTGTGGAAATTACCATGGGATCTTTAATGATAAGTGGGCTAAATCTTCACTTAAATTGTCATAAAAAGCAAGCCTTCTCTGACAGCATATTGCTACAGAGTGACAGGACCATTGTATTACAAAATTAGATGGCATGTCCAACACTACAGCACACAAGTGGAAAATCAGAAACAAACAAACAAACAAAAAAACCCCCAAAGCACAGTCATTTTAAAAACAGACCATGAGATGATATCTCAAGTGTTTCACGTGCACAGAATTACTTGCTTCCCCCTCTAATTTATTTCAGATTAGAAAGAGATCCTTTATTTTAGGTCAGTGTTATGACAATGGAAGTATGCCAACTTAACCTTCATTTTCTTAATTAGCATTTAACAAGAAGCTTGTCCTCCTCTAGAAATACTTCGTTCCATAAGGAAGAATAACCTTGAACAGAAGACAAAGCTAAGCCAAGGAGAAGAGGAAAATGAAACCGAAGCTCCAAATATATTTACATGTCTTTCAAGTATATTTATTTACATACCCGTAAAATGTAAATAAAATAGATCTCAGTAAAAAATTACTTCATCTCCCAGAAACAAGCAAAGCACTGTATCTGTATTCATAACTACTCTGCAGAAAGCCAACCAAAAAAACCTCCCTCTTTTACACATGCTCCCTACCATGGACCATGTGCTCATGTAACTCATTGTTTATCTAGTCTGGAGACAAAAATGCCATGAAAAAGCAGTCATAAGGCAGATGGCTGGTTTCACTAATCTGACCCTGTTTCTTCCAAGTAAATCTAGTCTACAACAGTGATGCCCCAAATAATCCACCATTCCTATAATACTTAGATTTGCATATTTAGGTTAGAAATGCCTGGCATGGCTGGATTAAGATTCACCCCCAGTAAAACAATGCTTCGTCATAAATTCTCCCCCAGAGACCATGCAGATTCTTAAAGCGGCCATGTCCACACACTGAAAACCTGAGTGAAAGTACACTCAAAACATTCTCATCAATGTTCACCTCTATAGGTTCAATGCCTTTTACTCTCCTTAAACCTGACTGTATAGAGTGACAAATGCAGAGATTCTCTCTCTAGCCGCCCCCATGATAACAGATGACAAGATGCAGCACAAGCTTCATCTCTTGCTAATTAAACGAATCAATTAAGAGACTATTGTTGCAACTGTGTAACTGCTGTTCTATAGTGGCAATAACAACCCCACGGGGAGGTCTTTTACTACATTAAAATGCTGTCCTCCACAACTCCATTTGATATTATTAGAAACAGTTATTTGCGTCTTGCTGTCATATTAGTAGCAAAGGCAAATTATGGAAATATGCAGACCAGAATGGTCCCAGTATGAGATCAGGTTTGGTTTTCAACCTCCAAGGGAACAATTGCTGAAATTCCAAAGTTCCCTAAAGTTCTTTAATGGAACTGATAAATCTATCAGCACAGCATCCATTTAGATTCTAGGTAAGGGTCACATATTTGCATACTTTCCTGCTAAGCTGATACAATTCAACTAGATAAATTATCATATTAAGTTTACCCTCCTGAGTTAAACTGATGGAGTTCAAAATTGTTTTCGATGGTTGTCATTAATCGCTGTTACATCCTAAATGCTCACTTTGAAATCTAATTGTGCTGGTGTACCAAGGGTCATATTAATAGCATTTTTAATGTTAAATCTTTGTAAAACATGTTTATTTTACTGATATTACCACTGAAGCCTAGAAGACTAATGAGAAACAAAGTATATTTATTATCAATAAAAACTTCATTTAAAATTTACATTTAGAGACCTAAATTAGCTTTACTAACTTCATCACGCCTTTGTTTCATTAAGATTCCTGGTTAAGCTTCGAAGTCATATAAATTAATATCTCCTAAACAGTTCTTGGGTATATGCCAAAGATGCAGACATCAAAAGGCTGTTCAGAAACATGGGCTACATGTATGTTTAGTAAACATGTTCATAAGAAAATACTCATCTTCATTAACAGCCTTGATACAGTTCAGAAAACCTCACCAACATTTCTTTGGCCAAATTAAGCAATTAATAATGATTTTGGTGGTATATCATAGTCTGCCAAAGTAAATCACGTGAGTTATACCTTTGGGTAAGCTGTCCACTTGTCTTCCAAGAAGTAACAGGCTAACCAGCCAAGTTCAGTTCCTTGCCTTTAAAGTGTTACTGAGCTCAGTAAGAAAGAAACTTGTCAAATGAAGTATACAAAATCAAAAATCCTAATTTTTCCATTGCTTATATCTGAGGGATGAGGGGCTTCATTTATTATAAACAAAGACCACTACACTACAAGATAGCACACACACTACAGAATCCACCAATATTAAGGACATTCATGGAAATCCTGACCTACTTGTGATGTCATCACTTCTTTTTTTTCTGCAAATTAAAACTCCAATTGACAACAGATAAAATACCAAGATAAAAAATTAATAAATAAATAGCAAAACATTAGAATTTAAATGCAATAGCCTACTTCCATCCTGGGATTGTAAGAACGCAATGCTTACAATGCAGATTTCTGCCTCTCAATCCTCATTCCCAAGCCCTTATCCCACTTGCACCCACATACACTATATAAACTTCTCATCAATTTCAGCCAAATTACCAAAGAAAAGCTCAGTCCATCTACCTACAAGTACCATAGCTATGTTTTCACAAGTCTTCTGAAGAGCAGTGGCTCTGTTACTGAAACAAGACCAAAATCAGTTGAGGGTGATCTGGCAGCAGTCAGTTAAGTATCCAACAAGCACCTAAAGCATCTTCAGCTTCACCTTAGTACCATCACCTCGATAAGATCTCAGACAAAGACTACAAGAAGTCGTTCTGTGGGAACTTGTGGTACTTCTATAGTTTCTTTTAAGTCACAGGAGCGAAATTCAGAAAGAACTCCAAGCACCTTATTTCTCTTTCCAAAGGAATCCTGAGCAAGATTTCCAAAAATAGTCTGATTATTTTCATTGTAGGGACGTGGCTTTTGGTAACACTGGTATTTCTATATTGCTCAGGTGTTTTTGAGCTTACCCCCAGTGGACAGTTTTAATATACTCACTATACCTTCTGCTTTAAAACATGCAAATAATACATAAGAGAATTGAAATGGGAACAGCATATGTAGCTGTCTGACTGAACCTGATCATTCACACGTCATGAACTGGAACAATTCTCACTGCAGAGTCCTAATAATGGTCACTACTTTCACAAGTGAAATCCTTGTTGTGTGAGTTACCCACTTTCCACAGAATACTGCAGCAGCTTGCTGCCAGTCTCAGGATTCTCACCATCCACGTTCAAAAGGAAGTTACTGTTTTCAGAAACAACTGCATGGTTTTTTCTGGTGACACCTTTTGCCTTACTGAAATGCCACTGATGATAGTTCTACTACTAGAAGCACTGTGGTTCACAGTGCCTCTGAACATGAACAAAAAATAAAACCTATCCAACAATATAATTCCCTTTTGATCAGCAAGGACCCTAATCTTAAGGCTTGTGAATAGGAAGAATAAAAAAAACGATTTAGAAAAAGACATTAGCTTGCAAAATAAACACCTACTGGCCTATATTTATTTTCTTGTGGTTAGTATTCTATATATTCCAATAAATACCACCTTTGTAACCTCTGCAGGTCTTCAACCAATGTTTGAAAGTCTACATAAATCTTCAGTATCTAATTTCAGAAGTGTCACATATAGAAAGAGAAGCATAAAGAAAGGAAGGAATTCCTTAAGAACTACAACGATTTCTAAGGGTGTAAGAAGCAGGTTGTTAAACATCTGCCATTGCGAGCTGAATCAGACTCATACAGCCAAAGCTTTATAAGAATGCAGGGAGAAGGAAAAAAGGAGGAGGAAGCTGTCTGCTGATGAGATTACACACAGACTGCAGGGTTTCAGAACAATTTGTAAGCCTCAGTAATGGGACAAAAAGTTGGAAGTTTGCTGTTGAAGCAAAAGCAGATAAGCCATGGCAAGAGGGAGCAGAAGACAGAATCAGCAGTGAGAAAAGTTAGTATACTGGCCTGTAGCGGCTAAGATTACTTTAGATACACTACTGAAATAGGAAAGTACAGTATGACAGGAGCAAAGGCAAAGATTTTGAGGATTGCCATTTACATAAAGCTCTCAGTTTCTGACTGCCATGAACAGGATACAGAACTAATAACCCTGATTGCATACAGGGGTTGCCAATCTATCTGGAAGAAACTAAAATCCAAAACTCATTAATACTAACTGATTACTACTGCACTAGAATATATGTCAGCTATGCTTAAAAGTATGGCCAGAAACTACTTTTCCTAAATCCAGTATTCTTGACCTGGAATTTGCAGGTCTGGTTGCAGTGGTGAGTCTCAGGACTATTTTAAATGGGTCTGCAAAAAGCCTGAAGATATGTAGTATCAACAGGCTAATAGTTATCATAAATGAGCATAAGCTACCACAGCAAAACCTCAAATATTTGCAAATCAAAAGTGGCAAAAAGCATTCCACTGGTGATCAGCAATGGAAAAATCTCCACTGAGATGCATGAATCAAGAAAACAGGCCTAGGAAACTCAGAAAGCACCTAAAGATGGCTTGACTCTTAAGCCAGACCAATTCCTATCTGTTCCATGTGGGTTCCTATATTGTGTTCCCCTATATTGTTAGGTAATATACTGAGAAGTATGTCATGTATATGTTCTTTCATCACACCTCAGAGGAAAAAAAAATACTGTTTATATTTCTGCTGTGATGTTAAAAAAGATCAAAGGAACAGCATAAACGATGAGCAGAGGATAGGGACCGTCTCTTTTGAGGAAAGTGATCCATTGCGTCAGCAGAGCATCACTGTGTCAAGCATGGCCTGCAGCCCAAAGCTGGCAATGGCATTACAGACGTGATGGAGCCAGGCTGCTCAGTATCTGAACATACACAACTTCTTTATTTCAAATTCTACACACAGTCTAGAATACGTTTAATGCTTGCACAATAATCTGCAGTTCTCTATACACTCGCAGCTTTCTTAGTGTTAAAGGCTGCCTGCCCAGACTTATTTCATTGCTGAAGTCCAGCTGAGAGGCCTGAATAACCAACAAATGACTGGGGCCAGCAGTGGGCCAGCCAAAAACATTCCTCTCACGTAGGAGAACAGAAGGTGGAACGAAAAGACAAAAGACACAACAGAAAATGGAGGGTAATTAGAAAGACAGGAATGAATGGTGGACTTTGGTCTTCTGAGTACTCAAACATCCATTTCTTTGAATTGCAGAGGCTGAAGCAGAAGCTCTGTGTATAGATCTTAGTGTTTTTCTATAGATTTTATGTATCTATTTTATATGATCTTTACATCTAGAGAACAAGTCCAGTGAGGAGCAGGTGAAGGAGCTGGGGTTGTTCAGCCTGGACAAAAGGAGGCTCAGGGGGGACTTTCACACTCTCTACAAATGCTTGAAAGGAGGTTTTAGCCAAGTGGGGATTGATTGGTGTCTTCTCACAGGTAACAAGCAATGAGAGAAAACTGCCTCAAGCTGCACCAGAAGATGTCTCGTTCAGATATTTGGAAAAATTTCTTCATGGACAAGGCTGTCTAACACCAAACAGGCTGCCCAGGAAAGTGGTGCAGTCCACTGTCTCTGAAGGTATTTAAAAGACATGTAGACATAGCACTTAGGGACATGGTTTAGTGGTGGATTTGACAATGCTGGGTTAATGGTTGAAACTCATCATCCTTGAGATCTTTTTACAATCTAAACAATTCTGTGATGCTACATTTTTGACAAACCTACTTCTGTGAGCTGCCTACACACAGGAGACACCCCATAAAGGACTGCTTCCTAATTTCCTGCAGTCTTGCTTTTGGGCACAGTTTTGGACATTAATCTGAATCATGTAGTATCTTGCTTCCTTTTTCTTTGTACAATATATAGCAAAACCAGATTACTTGTTGTTATGGTAATGATATTAATAAATACACTATCTGAATAAATCTACTGTGAAGTGAAAAAATAGCAGGACTCCATCAGCACACCACATCTAGTGGCATTCATTAGAGGTGACAAATGAGCAAAAACTCATGTAAAATCTCAATTACAGCAATAACGCAGGATTTTCTCTGCAATAATTTAGTCAGCACTCAAAATGCTATCCTCACAAGAAAATTAAACCAAACCAATGCAGTTTCCCATTCAACAACTATTTCTTACAGCTACAAGTTGCTTGCTCCTCAGGCAGAAACATCCTTGTACATCTTCCAAAAGCATGAGTCCCTATCATATCTGAAACTCACAACCCTCTATCAAAAAACAATTTGGTGAAAATAAGCTCTCTAATGCCACTACAATTTGGAGAGCAGAGAAATGCTCAAGTAGCAATGAATTTCTACATGATCAGAAACAAACAAAAGCATTATTACAAATCCATGTAGACCCCCAAGTGATGCTAACAGTATGCACTCAAAGCTGTGATATCACTGGAGAAAGAAACATGACTTTTCCTGTTCTCCTTTAAAATAACAGAAATATGCTGCTACACTAACAGAAACATTAATCTCACTGTCCAGATGTTTACCATATGTTATGCAGCAAAATTCATATTATACTGTTGTCTTTCATCTGCAATGCAGTCTTTTCTGTCCTCCACCTAACTAACTGGAACAGCCAGGATATTTCTAATAGAGAAGCACAGCTTTCACTTCCTCTCAGACTGTCAGTTGCCTTCTTGAAGCAATCCAGCAGCTGAGTTGTTTCCACAGCCCAATGTCAAAAAATCAAGTGAAGCCATTTATGGAAGCTGATGCCTTCCTGACAAGCCAGGCAAGCTGTGCTCCTTACAAGCTGGTTCTAAAAATATATTCTGCTGGACAGGCCAGTGGTCTGTACACTCCAGAGCACTGTGCTGCCTGGTACCACTGGAGTGCCATCAACATTTGCCCTGATAGAAAGGAACACAGATGCTCAGAGTTATCCTTTATGCTTGCTACTAAAAAAAAAAAGAATAGAGAAGTAACATTGTAAGCTGTTTATTATGTTGATAACAATACATAATAATAACAATAATGAGCAATCAAGAGTCTTTTGCTGCTAAATTTTCCTTTGAAACACTTCCTAACTCAACTGCATTTAGCAAGGGTTTAATAAGAGATAAGTAATGGTGAACTCAAAATGTATTTCTAGGGCCTTCATTAAGATAGCATTTTCTTTGTTTGAACATTTACATTTGTCTATGTGCACATGTACACACATACAGACTGTGTATCTATATGTGCAGCAATTTTGTAATGGATATCGTTGTACCTTCCCCCCCATCACCTAAACTGAGTATATTAAGTTTAAATCAGAACAGTACAAGGATGTTAAACGAGTGAAGGACAAATGAAAAATCAGGTCTTATGGACAGGAGGACAGTGGGCTAGAAGAACTGAGAGAAGCACAGGCACAGATTGGATTCTATGGGAAAACTGGTATTGGAACAAACCCTGGGAGGCAGACTTCATTACTGTTTCTCTACCCTGATTGCTGAAGTTCTCTCTCTGGGTTTGATCAGTAAGATGTGCATAATTTATATTAAATAAAAAAAAATCTCAGAGTACTCAAGGCTTTTCTGTTTAGTCCCCCTGAGAATTTTAGTAGTAATCACATACATGATAACTAGGATTCAATAAACACACATGAGCCAGTCAGTAAGATCTAATATATATTACAATCCATTAGCTGTTTCATAATTTATTTTTTTTAAAGCTAAAAGCACATCCATTCCATTCCCTCTTTTATAATCTTTTCCTGTTGCACAAGGCCCAGAACACGAGTTCTGGTCTGTAAGTGAGACTTCAGGGCACTTCTAACAAAAGAATGCAAAATATTTTCGTATCTAATTTGAACAGTTTTAATATTTAATGTCACTAAATACTCAATCAGAATTTCCCCTACTA
The DNA here is from genome assembly GCA_013401135.1 of Cettia cetti. NCBI lineage: Eukaryota > Metazoa > Chordata > Aves > Passeriformes > Sylviidae > Cettia > Cettia cetti. Next base: position 214,941 of record VZUI01036702.1, on the reverse strand, counting down.
CAGCACCCACTTAGAGAGAAATCAGTTAAAATTTAGTTAGTATTATCAAGTTTCATTTGTGTTTATATCCTGTCTACTTGGAGTAATTATTTCTTCTCAGACAAAGACTCTCTGATCAGCCACCTAGCAGCAATCTCAGAAACACAGGTTGCAACTCCAGAGCCAAAGCACCATCATAAATACAGTGCAGAAGAAAACTTCATTTTTATGTCTTTATGCTACTGCTACTCTGCTTGTGATTAAGACAAATAAATAAATATGCATACACAGAGATGTATTTATAGAAGTAAAAAATTGTAGGGGCACTTCTCATTTCTAAAAACAAACACGTAAGGTAAAAACAGGTAAGGTAAAAAAAGGTATATTTGTTAAGTATATCTTTATCATGTTAGACCTCACCAACAATGGCTTCATAGGACTTGCAGAAGAACTCACAAGTAGAATGAAAGCATGAACATAAGCAATCCTAATCTACTTGTGTCCAAAACAAATAGTGCAAGAGGATGCTGGGACTAAATTCTAAACGGAATCTTTCCTTCCTAGGCTTTTGACTGTCAATATCACTACAGTGAAATCTATTGGCAGCAAGCAGGACAACTTACTTTTGAGGATACTTCAATTTTATTTCATTTTCAGAATTATTTTTAGATGCATATGGAACTTGAAAAAATTCAATGGCTGTATTTTAACCATGCAAGTCACAGAACTGGAAGTTGCTTCAATCACATGTACGTTTATAAGCATCCATGACCTAACACAGAACTCGTCTATGATACATAGTCATGTCTGCTCCACAGAACAATTTTATAGAGGATATTCTGTCTAACGATATAAAATCTGATTAGGATTTTAGGCATACTTCTATCCAGCAAACAAAATCTGAGAGAACTACAGAGCTACCAAATCTGGCTAGAGTGAAAAAAGAACAGAACACTTTGCATTACTAAACAGTTTTTCCCAAGATAACTACTGGGATATACACTCTGGCATATAGGGGTATGTGATAACAGTGAAGCAATAGAGATCAGAAAATTGATGTGGTGAGGAGGAGTGGGATTGATTCTGATGTGCACCAAACCTCAGTATATTGTGATATGCTTACAAATCTACAATCAGTTACTTTTAGATCCCTTCTAAATGAAATAGATGCAGACTTGAATCAACAGAAAGGTAGAATACAGATCCTGTGAAATCAGCCTTAGAAATTAGCTTCAGTCAGCCTACATTCACCTGCTAAACTCAGGATATTTACACATAATACTGACCCCCATAACTACAAGTGTAAATGCACTAGAAGTGTAATTTATCTACTTACTGTTTACATTATATTCTTCTACCAACTTAACTCTTTTCGAGACACAGTTATTACATGCTTACCACTGTGCCTAGAAACTGAATGCTTGTCTCTCCAGAGGCATTCCGAGAAATCCGCTGAAAAACACAAATGTAAGAATTGATTAAAGCAACTCAAAATTTGTAACCATTCCATTTTCTTTGTCACATCACTGTAAAGCAATCAAAAATAATTGTATACATAAATCTATAGTTAAAACAGATAAAAAATTTCCTTCAACAGAAGTACTAAAAGTCTAAATCATACTTGTTCTTAGATTTTGGTTTTAGTTCAGTCAACTCAATAAAATTTATCTTTGAAGGACAATGAAGGCAAATATGGCCAAGTACAACACAGAGCAACCTTGTGCTCGAATGTCATGAATAATGAGGCTTCTGCCATCTCTGTGATTCTGTATTCCTGTTACTCACATTTAGTATTATCTTCATTCTCTCCTAATGAGAGACATTTTAATCTCTTTTTAAAATGCAAACCTCCAATGATGCTACTTTGAAAATAGAAAAAAAAAATGACCTTATGAAATGTCTGGTCACCTACTGTGGTTCATGAGTTGATTGAAGTTATTAAAGAGTCTTCAAATATTACATTGTCAGTAAGCCGCAAGACAATGCAAGGGAAAATATATTACTGGTTTCACACAGTATTAAACATAAATTAAATATGCAAAATGTATGAAGAATTATTTCTTCTTGTGAATCATTTTCTCCTTCAGCGTCAAAAGTTTTTCCTCACATTTCGTTCCTACTATTTAAGCTATGGCCCACATAGGTCCCAGTGCAAGGACCATAGCCCTCATTTTACACAATGCCAAGTGTACATAAATGTACTAAAGCACAGATCTGAGAAGATCTAACGTACTAAAGCACAGATCTGTGCAGTTCTTTGCAATTATTATTGCAAAGAACTGCACGGAAATCTTCAGCATTTTAAAGACAAAAAATCATGTGAATGGGGCTGCAAATAATCTTGAGAGCTCTTCTAGCCTAAGACTCCCAGCAGAATCAAAATACACCCATGTGACTCCCAAATGATGTGCTTCTAACTCATTTTCAAAACCTTTCAATTGCAAAAAATTCACAGCCTCCCTAAGCAATTTATCCCAGTGCTCTGCATCTTTACCATTAGGAAGTTTTTTCCTAGTATTTGATTAAAATAACCCTTACTTCAAACTGTATTGCTCATATTAATTCTCATCTTCTTCATTACACACAGGAAACACAGATTATTCCCTTCCTTTCTACAGCTACCTCCAGGTATATGAAAAGCCCTTATCATGGCTCCCCTAAGTCTTGTCTTGTTTAGACCAAATGAGAAAGTGCTACACAACAATAGCTAGATATCCCCCAAAACAATTTTAATTGCAATAAATTAAATCCTGGTCCCTTTTCACTAATGGTGCATGTTCCTCAGCTACACTTGATGAAGTAATAATTACTACAGCCCAAACATGCTTATTTTTTGACTTAACAGGTCACACACTGACATTACAATCTGTACAATCATATGAAAACAAAGGGTGATGTGCCAGAGCCTGACATATTTCAACAATAATGATTAATGGAATGGAAAATATGGGAAATAAAATTTCATACAAAACCTGACGTTTACTTTTATAAAGGAAACAGGAATATACACTTTTCCCACAGTCTAGGATAAACACAATCAGGTTTTGGAAACCACAAAGAAGAACAAAGTACCGGCTGCCTACAATGAATGAACCACATGCCAAAACAAACAAGTCCCAACCACTTGATAAGCTGTCAGAAAATGGCAAGCCGAAAAAAATTAAAGGATTTAATTTCTTTTTTTCCTGGAATGCCCTCCACCCTCGTTAGAGTTCTGTCACTTATTGTGCTACCCTTTTGTCCGCTTTCAAAGGTCATTAGAGACCTTTTCATGTCCTAATAAAAATTCCATTTTTTTGGCTAATCTCCCTGTCACACAGAAAAACACAACTTAAAAAACAAAACAAAACAAAAAGAAAAATAGAGCCCTTTTGTCATTTTCTTTAAAGGCTTTCAGAGTAAAGCCAGGTATCTTGACAACTTGACTTACTTTTCACAACTGAAAAGAAAATCATTAAAATATTTCCTCACACAGATTCTCCTTACTTGCAGACAAATAAGCTAGCATAGCAAAACCCAAGCCCTTTCAAAAATAATTTAATAACCACTTTAATAAAGCCAAATAAATATGTATATAAAGAAGGCACCTTCTAAAGCCTCAAGACGAGACAAAGATAGCAGTAGCATTTTTCCTGCCCTGACATTGTTGGAGGACACTGGTATGACACTATAGCAGTTCCTCACTGCTACTCTTTGCTGTGTCCAAAATACAAAGCATTACATTCAGCATTGGTCACATTTAAAGTCAGTACAAGCACTAAAATCCATTTCTTAATTAACATCTGGGGTGGGGGGGACTAATGGGGAAGGTGAAGAAAATTTTTAAGAAACAGAGGGGGAAAAGAAATTTCCATCACAGGTGTATGTAAAAAACAAAAAGAAGAAGTAAAGGTGGAGAAATTCTCCAAGTCACAAAACATATGTTACAGCAAGACCAAAAAGAGAATTGCCAGGCTTTTGAGAACTGTGTTACAAAAGAAGTCAGAACATTATCATAATTAATGTTTCAAATTACAGTAAATAAAATTCAGCTATTAGATGTGACTAGATTTTTCTGAAAAGAGTTATTTCTGTTCCACTGGCAGGCTTGCATTTCTGGGATTTGTAAATGTAATTGATGTTTTCAAGAAAATGAAAGGACATGGTTACCAATTATTCTTTTATTTCCCACCTCTTTAGAAAAAGGACCAGTCTCCAGTTTCTCTTGTAAAGTTAGATATTTACATATTCTATACCTCATAATAGATGGTTTCATATTGCATGTGATAGCAGGAAAGTAATCAAATAGAAGTAACAATAGAGAATAGCTAATTATATGCATTGTCATTGCTCTCCTAATAAATTGCAAATTATTTGCTAGGAGATTCACATCAAAAAGGCAAGGGAAATTTATCATTTGTTCAAATACAAAACTTCTCCATGTGTTTACCTGCCAATACAGTAAAATTACATTGTTGACAAATTATGCAATCTTAGATATAACCAATTTCTTTTCTGGTTGATTCAGTGTGCAGAGCTTCAGAGTAACTTAATTAGTACCATGTGAGTTAAAAGTATATTTTTCTTTCCTTAGGAGAAAGCAACAAACTAACTTAAATCTGAAAAAAAATCACAACTTCAAAAAAATCCATCTGCAGTCTCAAAGCTGTCAAATGGGTGTGAGTGTTACATAAATATTATATGTATTTTTACACACACAGGTTACAGTATGTTATACTGCATATGCTATGTATATACAAACAAAATGTTTATGCACCCATGTAAAAATAGAAAAGTGTATACAATCATACAAAATGTGTTTGATTCTCCTCCTCTCTCTTGTGTATGCTATACCACAGTCATTTCACACATAATAATTTTAATCTGTAAATCCCAGTAAATTACAAGAGGTTAGTGTGATATGACTTTAAATTCTGCTTTGCCATAGAAAATTATTTCCACTTAGTTGGGTATCAATGATGTATTCATTGTAAGATGCAATAGGGTTACAATCAACTTTGCATTAAGCCTGCAATGGATGAGCAGTAGCAGATAAACGATAACCTTTACAAGAAGGATAAAGCAATTCAAGAAAACATAAAATATATATTACTGAAAGACATTCTTAACTGACATTATTAGACAACAAGATGATCTGGGAATATTTTCCACAAATCTTCTGGTCTCTATGACTTTCAAGCTACTGGAAGAGAGCAGCTGCAGAGAAGGAATAATACAAAAAACAAAGAAACTGCAACAGACCCAAAGCAATTTTTTTGCTTTGCTTACAAATAAAAAAGTAATGATATCCCCCAAAGTCAGAATTGATTTGAACTGGCAAAGGCAATCAGATAAATAGATACACAACCTTCTCAAACACAATTATCTTGAACTACTATATACTGGCTTTATTTGCTGAAAGAAAAAGCTGGAGACCATTTCTGTTTTTCTGGAGACAGAAAACACACAGATTGTCACTCAGCCAATGTTTCTAGCAATTTTTTCAATTGACATGACTACATTCCCAGTCAGACAACATGTAGCAAACTACCAAACCAAAACCAAAATTACAAGCCCAGAAAATTTATGGATAGGCTACAGACAAAACTTTGTTTCCTAGCATGGGGCTGTTTTTCAGAATGCAGAATTTCTTGCAGCCCAGCCCCTATTGCTTCATTTCAACTCCTTACTAATAAAAAGTCTGAACATCTTATGCCAGGAATTTCAAATGGAGGATGCTATCCACTTTTTGGCGAATACTTAGAAATTCTTGAAAATTCCACCTAACAAAACACAGGCCAGAATCCTCCCCAGATAGGTTTAATTAAAAACCAAATGATTTCCAGGATAGGGAAGTCAAAAAAAAAAAAAACAAACCAAAAAAAAACCCCAACAACAAACCACCAAAATTATTTAAAAACCACAGTATTTTACAGATTCATTTGCTAGTACTTAATCTATGAGATTTTGTGTACATGAGGGTGCTTGGACATCTGGAAAGCTCCATCTTCCACCCATGTCACTCCTACCTTTGGAATCCTGGTTGGGTCAGAAAGGAGAAAAGGCTGCAGAAGTAGCTATGAAACCTTTAAGTCATCCTCTCAAAAAAAAAGGGTGATTGATTTGACCTTATCAGTCTCCTTTTCCATCTCCTTCTAGAAAGCAGAACTTCATTTCAGCACTGTCTTTCCACTGTGCAAAACCCCAGTCCAAGGATGCAATCCCAGACTAGCAATGTGACCAAAATTTGCAGTATGCTGAAGTCTGTCTGTATTGCACTGCAGGCTCAGACTTGTTCACCCTCACAAGCCTTTCCACTTAAGGAATCACCCTACTTTTTCACAATTTAACATTCTCCACTGATAGTGCCATCATTTTCTCCCCTTAAAGCATTAAACTACAGATGGGAAGTTAGCTTGATTTTATGCACTGCTCTACCCTCAGCCATTACCAGTTTCAGTTCACACTTTATAGCAAATGAAGCCTCAGTGAGTTGTTCTTCCTCAGGGCATCTCCACAATTCCCAGGTTCTTACAAGGGCAGCAGTCGTCCAGTGGGGAAAGAGAGGATCAAGGGCTGTGTGTGAAGCATTTTGACTTGTGAAAGATGTCTAAGACTAATGTTAGTGGCACTGTGCTGAAGTATTCTTTCCCATTAAAAGGAATCCTGACAGAATGCTGAAATACTGGCCTCCCCTGGCACCTGTTGCAAACTACCTCAGCCCCTTTCCAGGGACTAAATGGAATCTGTTCCCAAACAGTACAAATATAGATGTTAAATACAGGGTGAGTGGCTTACAGGACATCAATCCACACAGACAATTGTGGAGGTGCAGTTTCTAACAGGCTGAGGCACCACATCATGTCTTTTTAGGAGTTCTCTTAATGCCTGTGGTCCAATTGCAGTATATGATCTGGGAATTTCTGTCTTCCTATGAACAGAAAAATAGAAACACAGACCTTTCCCAGTATTTCTTTATGTGACATCCAATGTGACTTTTAGTTATTTTTGCCAAGTTTTGTTTTGTTTTAAAACCATCGCAGGTATTCTATTACATATACAGAGAGTGCCTTCTTAAGCATGTTCATGTGTTTCTTTAATCCTCCGAGATAGGTAGGTCTTACAAAGAAGTAGCTGACAGATTTTAAAACTAACAAAAAAGAAACAATCAAAACAAAACAAACAAACAAAACCACACAATCCCACCCTCCCAAAGAACAACAACAACAAAACCCACCACAGGAAATACTGTTTATTTGGTGTTAGTGAAGAATTAATCTAAAGGACATTTACTTCAACCCAAGATTTACAACAATACAATAATTAGGCAACTAGCCTTCTCTGTCAGCTTCTAAATTTTTGCTGTTACTACATTAAATCACAACATGAGTAGAACTTCTGGAAGCTTTACCCTTGTTTCGGCATGCCACACTAGGGGGGGATTTATGCGGTCAAAATGCCACCGTGTGATTCTAGGTCTGATAATGTCTGTGACTGCCCTGAGAAAAATTCTTGACAGGATCCATAGTCCTTTCTCACTCTTGTGCCCCTCCTCTTCCTTCCCTTTTGCTCTCTGAATGTATTACCACGTTCAGGAGAACCATTTCTCATCTTTCAGGTTTTAGATATAAAACTACAATGACTGTCAGTGACTGAACACAATGCTTTGGTCCTTGGACACATACAGAATCCTTATAGGTATTCATTCTGAATATTGTTTGTCCTGAAAATGTATAGCTCCAAGAGGAAAAAATATGGCATAAGATACTATGACAACTAATGTTATTTGATTAACATCTTGAGTAAGAAAGGATAAAACTAATCCCATTTCAGAGGGATTGATTGAATGCATCAGTTGATCACTCATTTCCTTCCTGAATGAAAAAAGAAGTCTATTCATTTTCATTAAAGAACTGGTAGTGGTATGTGCTTTTAGCTCTCCTGCTGTACTTTCATGAGCTTTGATTCCCTTTAATTTTCCCCTTCCCTTCACATATTCTCCATTTGAACCATGGACCAAGAAATCTGTACCAGATTTGTCTAGGTTAGGCATAACTGGAACAGGCTGAAAAAAATCCAGGGAGTGAGCTACAGGTTAATTAATGTGGGCCATCAGGAATTCAGTGCTGGGGCTTACACTGGCTTTTCTCTACCCAAAAGTTCAGCTATGTGGGTATAGGATAACCAAATGTCTGCAGATCATTCTGAGTCTCTCTTCTGGAGACAACCTAGCAAAAGTAATTTTAAAATCATGGTTGAAGGACAACAGCAGAGTACGTGCAGTAATTACACAGCACTAAAAAATGGACTGTCAAGCAGTCATGAACACTGCTCACTAAACCTTCCCAAAATAATTTTCAGGGGTTAAGGAAATAAGTATTCTGAGGTAATGGTACTTTAGATTGAAAACCTATATAATGTATCCTATCATTATCACAGATTACATCTGAGATCTCAAAACAGCAAAATGACAAAAAGGTAATTTTTCTTATAAAAGTAAAAAAATTACACATAGGAAAAAAGTCTCTAAAGAGTTGTAGGAAATGAATACTTGGGCAAAGGCTTTGTTCTCCTGTCAGACATTTCCCTGGAACAAAGACTTCATAACCTACAGCATTCTCATTTTTTCTGTTATTATAGACCAAAATAATAATCTAAAGAAACATTGTATCAGAGAAGCACTTATATTTGTCATACCCCAGGACACAGAATATACTACTCCTGCTGCAATTGTTGATGCAATAAATAAATTAAATGAAAAAATAAGTGATGCCATCACCAAATTCCCTTTAACACTAAGTAGAGAAAGCTCCCCTGATAAATCTTCATCTATTTCATTCACAAAAACACTTGAAGCTTGAGACTGATGATTTCAGCTTTACAGGCTCATGTTCTTGTTTAGCAACTCCATTACTCTCTTAATTACACCTTGCTGTGACTGATAAAGACCTCTTTACTATAGTTTCAGATGCTCAACAGACACAGAACAGTAATGCTGGAAGAGACCCCTGGAAATCAGGGAATCATACTCCCTGTTCAAGTCAGGCTAATGTCAAAGTGATACTGAAGTGCTCAGGACCTTGTTGAGTTCTCACTACATCCTACAGAGCTTCAGTTCATCAGGGACTAATTCTCTGAAAGCCAGGAAATATTAAAAAAAAAAGGTATCACCAGTGCTATTGTAAAATTGCTTTGCTGAAGGTGCCAAAAGCCACAAAACGTTGCTTTTTGCAGGATCCAGGCAGAATGCCTACACTACATTTGGAGGGTTTCATAACAGCAAGACAGCAGAGCTGTGGGTCCAGCAACTTTGCAGTCAAAAGGCTGGGTGCATATGATGGAACTAAGGAGTACAAAAGTTTTGGCAAAGATGGTGACAAATAATTCAAACTAAACCATTCTATGGTTCTGGCTCAACATCTTTTTGCTACAAGGAACTATCTGCATGTAAAAGGTATTTAAGAATGAGATGAGTGTTTGATGGTGGGATCAATGAAAGCACAGCATTCAACAGCACTAAGCAGTTGTAAAATCTGTCTATGTAGCATTGCCAGAGAGCAGACTTGAAATCTGAATGGTCAGTGGGGTGGTTTTTGAGAACTTGCCCAAACAGAAGTAGCTGTTGCTTTGAAGATCCCCTCCTGGATGCATTTTTTCTTGAACAACTTGCTCACTCAGCAGATATCTGCTCTTCCTGTGCAGTGTCCCAGCAGAAGGCATGCACTTGCAACCTGACTAGTAAGGACAGAGCTGCAGTTAGGTTCAAGCCCATCTGCTGGACTTCATGGATTCCTTGATTTATCTTGAGGTCCCCTTAGATTCTAGTTCCCATGAGGAATAAAAGATGTTCAAACTCGACGGAAAAAGACAGCTTATTCCTCCTTCCACTTGCTCCCCAGTTCATACTGGGAGACAGAAGAGGTCATAGACAACTTCTGCAGGCACAGGGCTCACTGAAATCGAGCTTACTTGTGTATGGGAGGAGAGACAGAGAAGTAAAAATGCCCTAATTGTCCCAAAATACCCTGTTGTCTTTCTTCCAGCTGTCATTACTTTGCAGGATACCATACTGAGCCACTAATCTCCCTTCCAGTTTCCACTGGAATTCTAATTCTTATTTTGCCTTTCCACAACTCAAATCAGCCTCCACTTTTCCACTCACTCTTCACAGGAATCATTAGAGCTCTCATTTATTCATTTATTTTTATTCTACATATTTCCTAAAAGGTTATATCATACTCAAATTCTGTTTTATATATACGACTATTTTAAATATGCATTTGTAATTAAATAAAACCCAATACTTTCAAATCTGAGGAAGGTGTATTGTAACTATATTCCTATAGTTCTTTGATTTTCAGCAAAGGCAAAATCCAAATTCATAATATAGCTAGGTGTAAGTCAAATTCTGAGTCACTAACATATTTTGAAAAAAGTACGGAAAACCATTTTGGTGAAGTATTTCTGTGCAAAAAACGTCATTTGCTTGGTGGACAAAATCCTACACTTCAGGATGTACTGAATTCAGCCTCACCAAATGAGAGGCAGAGTTTAGTCATAAGTAGAGAAAATGCTGAGAAACTGCAATTTACTGAGGAACTACTAAAAACAACCTCAAAAAATCCCCCATGATGAAATCTGAGTACTACAAGAAATGCCATGGGGTCTGCCCATACCCCATCCCTAGAGACTGTATCTCAGAAATCTCTTGCTCAAATGATCCCAAGTTTTCATCACTTGTATAACATCCCATTGATTTCACAGTAACCCAAAGCAGCACAATGATTTCAGAGCCCTTATGCTGCAGCCACAGGACCTGCAGTATACCCCAGGGTTCTGGTCCCACCCTCATCTGGGGACCTGGCCAGGCACTCCACAGCTCCCATCTGCTGCACACAGATGGGCTTCCTCACACAGGAAACAAAAGCAGGAGGAGGGGGGCTGCCACACATCCTTGTTGTGCCCTGGTATGCCCTAGACAGACTGTGACTAGGGCATATACTTCTCCTCAGGCACTCAAGTCCCATACTCTAGAAACTGCCCTGGAAAATGTGGGGTTTAAACTAAAAGGCCCTTCATAACTCTGCAGCAGAGTTGGTGCTCTGCTTTGCTCTAATTCTCATTGAGCCTTTAGCAGAGGAGTGAAAATACAGAAGCATGCTTAATAACTTGTTTTCAAACAGATATGCAAAAATTTGAATGTCTAGACTATAATTTACATAAATATATCTCAAATCAAAACATTTTAAAATTATTTATTCCCTCTTTCTATGCTTAAGTGCTTTACTAGATTGTGGCCAGACTGCCGGATTGAGCCAAAGGTGCATAAATCAAACCTTTAAAGAAATACAACATACACAAAGATTGTATTTGGTTGAGCAAATTTAGAAGAATGAAATCAACTATGAAGAAAAATTAGATTGGCTGCAAATTAATAAAGCACAGCTGGAATTATTCATTTCATCCATATTTGTTGCTTAAATGGCTCTAGGGCTAAGTTTTGCAGAAAGAAGATACTTCAAGACTCGGGGGTCAATTGCTTTTGGAGACAAACTGACCTACAGGAATACACTTGTCTAATTTGGTTCTTGCAGTGGGGCAAGTCTACAGAAATACATAACCAAAAAACCAATTTTGATTCCAGTGACTGACTATCAGAGGTGAAGTTTAAGGTTCCCATAAATTTACATATATACACTAAAAGATTAATAACTTCTCAAGCTACTGAGTTTCTTTGCTAAAAGCAAAGGCAGATAAAATCCAAGAAGGAAGCAACATATGTGCTTACTCCACATTCTGTTGGCTAGATACCATGCAGTCAGCTCATTGCATCTTGCTGTGGCTAGATCTGCAGTATTTCATAGGGTTTGGTCGTACTCAGGGAGCACAAGTAACACCATTACTGGCTCGGCTCCCAGAAGAAAGCTTCTTCAGGTCATATGATCATTAATTTTGAAACTAATTTTATGGGCCAATTCAACTATTATTAGTTAAGTGGTGTTACTACTATTAGTTATATATCCAGTCATACTGTAATATAGTTTATAATGAGGTCTTGTGAACACAGTTATTTGTTCTAAATATAATGCTTTTCACCTAGGCAGGTTTTATAGATTCTTACCTTGGTATTCCTTGGTATTTTTCCTGCTCAAAACTAGGAATGGACTTTATAAAATGGCACCAAAATGGACCAGTATTAAAATAGTAAAAAAGAAAAACATACCTAAAAATAGAAAATTATTTTAAATATACACACCCCTTGAAGCTGGCATAAACCTCTCAAGAAATCTACAGAACTTAAATCCAGAATTTACTTGGGAACATAATTAAAATTTCACTCTCAGGCAATATTAACCTTGAAAGATAAAATAAATTCTTATTTTCAAGTTGCAGTCTTTTAAATTCAATCAAAGTAAAATTAGTGTTTCCAGTTGAGTAACTTACCAAGGGTAAAAATGAAAAACTAAATTCACACATTTCATTGTAAATTATGAGAAATCCGACCATTCTATCACTGATAAATGTATAGGAAATAGATATTGCTGTATGTAGAAAATACTTTCAGTAAGTTTTTGTTTTTCATTATTGCCAGGATCAATAGATATTTGTAAAAAAGTGATTTGTCAACAAATATATAAATTCTGACTGAAGTTACATTTAGAAAAGCATTCTCTGATACGTAGAGTTGGTTTCAAACACTTAAGTGTTCAGAAGGAAAGAAAATACAATCAGTATTTTAAGCTTTAAGCTTTTCAGTCCTCTTTTCTTAGAGCCACATAAGTTTGAGATGTTTTCTATGTTTATCTTCTCATGGAACTAATCATATTTCCTATAAGTACATAAAAAATACATTACATGGGAGATACGCTGCCCTGTGACTTTCAAACTGCAAAGGCCCAAAAGTGTAACAACCACACAATCCAAACATGAGGGAGAGACTAATTTTACTGTAAGTCCCCACATGGGTTTTTGTTGTTAGGTTAGGAGGGAGGTTTTTTAGTTTTGTCTCAGTAGATCAGTTTTTTTGGTTGGTTGGTTTTTTGCAGTGAACCATTTCTTATTTTTTACATGATTAAGAAACTCTGTCTCTTCACAAGCCACTAAATAAAAGAGCCTATAAGCTGGGGTAAGCCTCTGTCTAAATAAGGAACTTCTCATTAAAAACAAGATATTCAAAACTTGAGATAAGTAACTTTGAAGGCATCCAGAGCTTTAGTGGAGTGAATTTGTCTCAAAGTAGAAACACTCTGCTGTGTGTACAACATCACATAATTTTTATGATGCATCAAGTTGAGACCCCACGTTTCAGTACTATTCGTATGCCCAAAGAGGCTTTGGTGAGATTACCTGTATAGTCCTCTGAGCGCCATCAATGGTGACAGACAACAAGGGTGAAGCCAGGTTCCACTCGCTGGTCACATTCAGTTTCATCCCATCAACTTCCACCTGTTGTGACACCAAACAAGGCTGTTACTATGAAGACAGACAGAAAACTGATCTCAAGTTCATTACTGCATACAAAGCAGCAACCATTTTAAAACAGATGGCTCCCAAACAACCTGTCATGTTTACTGCTTCTGCCATAAAAGACAGGGTCCAACAACAGAGTCTTCCAGCTATCTCTGGGGAGAGGTGAAGGACCTGTGAACAGCTGCCTCTGAGTAGCAAGGTTTCAAGTGATTTCCAGCAAGTAACAAACAGCCATCCAACTTTTAAACCTATCTGGACATGCTACATTTACTGCAATTAGACAAGTAATGCATATAAATTCCAGTGACACCTTGCAACCCACACAACAGGGCTTGCATATAATATTCTCTCCAAGGACCAAGTAAGAACTTTTCCTATGCTTCTAATGAAGGGCTCTGCATTGTTATCTTAATTAATATGAGGCAGTAATTAATTCTTCTGCGTTTTGCCTCAAAGTCTGGAAAAACTTTGCAAATTCTGACATGTTTTCTTTCAATATACAGCTGATCAGAGGAATAAAATTTCTGACTTGAATGCCAATATGCTTATCCAGAAAGTGTTGGGGTTTTTTTAATCATACTATACTCATTATACAAAAATATTTCTAGGTGAAGAGCAAAAAATTCTGGGTTCTGAAAAAAGCATAGATCAGCATAGCTATAATGACACTTCTATCATTCTTCTGTTGTATTATTTTGTTTAAAAACCACACATCACATATTCAACACTACAAGAGCCTCAGAGAAAGAGATGGTTAAGAAAAAATTATTACATATAGACTAATGTAATTGGTGATTAATATTTATGGCATGTTTTGAACACTCATCATACTATTGAAGGTAGGTACTATTATTTCAGTTCTACAATTTACTATAAACAGAAGAAAAATCATGGTTGACCAATTTCCTTCCTCTCTCAAAATCTCTAAAATATTTTCTAATCAGTAAATTTCAGGTAACAGTGATAATGACAACTATTGCATACATTCTCAATAAATTAGAAAAAAATTCAATGCATTTAGAATAAAAGCGGAGCACACCTTTTGCAAAAACAAAACTTATAAAGCCTACTCTTTTAGGTCTCAGACTTATTATTTGATCTAATAAGAAGCAGCATCTTAAAAGAAATCCATAACAGAGAAGAGTAGAGGAGCAATGTGTCATTTGATAAATTTATTTCAGTTAAGAAGAAAAAGTTCTGGCTTAAAAAACACTCTAATTTTATAGACTTTAGTTTGGAACACAAAGTTGGCCTTAGTGACACAATCTACGCAATTTCCATGGGCTTTGTCTATAAATAAAGTTACATGTAAAGAACAAGAAGAAAAACAAGTCATTTATAATGGTTCAACAATAGGCCAGATTAGCTGGCATGCTTCAGGTACTTTACACTGCTCCAGTGATGCAAACCAGCCACAAACCTGGCTTGAGTTAAGCCGGACCTGCAGCTGGCTTGCATTTCCAGAGCACTGCAGCACAGCTGGAACACTCTGGTGAACCCAGCCCACTCTCAGCAAACGTGTATCAGCAAATACTGTCTTTATTGAGAACAGGAGAAACATCTGAAAAAGACTTTCCAAATGGAGAAAGGCAAACCCAGTGCTCTGTCTCAACCCTCTTTGATTACCAACTGAACTTTGGAAAGGCTATTATTTAAAAAGTTCTGTCGCTATTGCTAAAACCAGAGAAAGACTGTCTGCACTGGAGTCTGGGTCTGAAAACATCACTCACCATATGTCTCCAGGGACAGAGGTGAGACAGCATCAAAGCAGATCAGGCTACTGCTCAACAAAAAAACCTTCAAGTATACACCATACTGCTTGTGGCAGTGTAGGCTTTACACGCAGCCTCGGAGAAAATCTATAGCTGCCAGCTATAGATATATAATCTATACAGTTCTAGCAAAGGGTGTTCCAGGGGCAGGATGCAAGTCAATGCCTCCATAACAAACTCAATTTATTCACTGGCTCTTTTGTCACTGTACAGATGAGCAAAAGAGGAGTAAACCAAGTGTGTCACAGTGGTAAACAACCTGTCCAAAATTCCTCACCAGGGTACATACAAGTCTTGCCATTCTTGATTCCAGATTACACTAGTATCAAAACATTTCTGGTGGAAACCATCCTGAAAGGAGAGAGCAAGCAGATGCCAAGTCTAAATAAACTATGGCACTGTAGGCTGCCTTTGTGCAAGAGAGATATCAGTAAATAATAGATTGTCACTATTATGGTGGAAATAGAGAGGGTCAGGGGAAGGGTTATATGAAGTAATGCTTATCCCATAAACTGCAGCAGTCTTACAGAATGGAGCTTCAGGGTCTTAGCTGCCTTCACCTGCAGCTCACCATGGTATGTGCAACTGGGGAAGATCACAGAAATCACAGAATATTCACAGTTTGAAGGGATCCACAGGCATCATTGAGTTCAACTCTTAAAGTTAATAGTCTATACAGGGATTTTCTCCACCACGTTTGGATTATTAGCACCATGCGTAATCAACTGATGACAAGAAGCCAAGAGAATCCCAAGGAAATTTGGCTATCTATGCTCTGATACATAGGATGACAAAGGCAGGATGTCAAGATATCAGAGAAAATTAACAAGGACTGAGGATAAGATATTTACCATGTAGTGATCATGTTACTTTTACGACAAATAAGAGAAAAGGCAGAGGGGGAGGGGAAGACACAGTGTGTCAAAAAACAGATGGGGATTGAAATGAAACCAATACTTTATCTAATAGAGCAAACCTTCTTTCTGCAGCTCAACAGCCAACAGCCTGGCAAGGCTAGCAGGTAGAAATAGGGGAAGAGAGAAGATGGTAGAAGAATTTGTCAGAAGTTTGCATTTGCCTTCATTCCTCCTCTAGCAATGAATATCATAATTGAACCTAATAAATACTGCAATAAACCCAGGACGTTTTTGCTTTGGGGTTGGGGATGGGGGTTTAGGGTGTGGAGGGGGACATGGGGATTAACTAATGACATTACATTGACTACTTCCCATCTTACTTTATTTCTGTGCTCCTAAGACAGCCAAGAAAAAATCACCATTCAATGGATGCTAACACTTGAACTGCAGGGAGAAGAGCCCAGTCAATTCACTCCTGCAGTAGGTCACATTGTGCTTTACACCATACCTACATAGTCTAGCTTTATCCTTTACTACTCAGTTCCAAGTATACACATATGTGTATGTGCATCTACAGTAACCATGATTGCAATGCTGAACTATGTTCACATGACATAGTGGTGGTGAATTATTCCTTTTTTAAAAGGTTTGCTAGTCCCTATGTGGGGACATAAAAGATAAAAGCTGCCACAGTCCTTTACAATTATTTCCAATTCAAAAGCTACCGTAAATGAGGTCTCAGAAAGAAGAGTGACAAGTCCAAGACACAATGCTAGAAAAAGGTCAACAGCTTACCCCACTGTCACAACTTTGCAGACTTTTGCTGGCATGCACCTGAACTACACAAGTAGCAGCCCCTTCACCTCTTGTGGAGGGAGGTCCTGATGTTCAGCATGATAGGTACCAGCTAACCAATAGTGCAAAGAGCTGCAAAGCATAATCTGCATTCAATTTCCTTTAGAGAACATAATTTGGCATTCTGTGTGCATGTCAGGCAATTAAAGAAGGCAGCACAAGCTTGAGTGTTATAGCCCTGTTAATTTACTAATGCAGAGTCTCGCGTACATCTGGCACATGTCACTTCTTTTCTCCTGGAAATGAAGGTGGTTTTCCAGGAGTCTAGAGGGCAGCTGAAGCATTTGTTTCCTGCCTGATGCATCAAAACATTATGCCTGAAGTTTTTCATGCCAGCCTTGAGTCTGACTAACTTAAGTCTGTGGATTTAATCCCATGGTTTCAATTCTGCCTCTCAGCATGGTGTTTAACTCAAAAGTCCTGGCCCTAACTACTTGGCTATGTCACCCTTAGCCATAGTACTTACAGTCCTTAATTCTACCTCTTGCTATACTCTAATCAATCAGATCTACAAAATGAAAAATTACCCTCTGCAGACCTGCCTTGCTGAAGTCTTTCTCTGATCAAGACAGCTGCCCATGAAGACGTACTTTTCAGGAAAACAGACATTAGTCTTCATAGGATATATATGAATATTCACTGTCATAACCTCCACTCCCTTCAACTGGCATTTATCTAAGGTACTTCCAGTGGGCAGCAAGGGCTCTGCAAAGTGAACCTTAAAATCATTCCTGCAAGGAAGGAACAATAACAGCAAGCAAAACTCCTGTAAGCGTTACTCTTGTAAAAGTGAAGACTTTGTTCAAAGCTACATAATGTTCTCCTCTTCTGTGAAGTAACTTTCTCAAGCAGAAGACTCCTTACCTCCATCACTGCTAACCACACCATCCATGCCAAAACACCAAGGAGAGGCTTCACATTTTTATGAATCTAGTCATTTTATAAAATATTTTGCTAGTTTTTAATTAAAAAAAAAATCAGTCAGCAGAAAAGTTCAAACACTATCTTGCATCTATATATTCCCATAGCAAATAACCACAGCACACTTCCTTATCATGAAAATTACTGGCTACCTGGAGCCTATAAGAACATGTGGTAATTTGCAGAGTTGTCTTGGAAACTATTGGGTCTTCTTATACGACTTGCTCTAACTTCCCCACCCTGTCTTTAAGAACCTCAAACAAAATCAGAGTCATATATACCACACTAGGAAATAGCAGCAACCAAATAGCACTTTACACGTTGTCATTCATAAATGCAAACGAACTATGCATAAATGCAAAGAAACCCAGTTAGATTTCCCATGTGGGCAGCTCTTATTAGTTAAGCTCCTTCTTGTATATGCTTTATCTGCTGTTTTTTCGACTGTATTTGCTAGTGACCCAGGGTCTTGTTACTCTCAAAGTGTTTGACATTTTCCAAGACCGTGTCCTGGAAGAGGAGACAGTATACTCTTGTCAAGTTTACAGATGACACAAAACTGGATTAAACAGAGAGCAGGGCTGCCATCCAGGTAGGCCTAGACAGACAAGAGAAATGGGCTAATGAAAACTTGGTGAAATTCAAAACTAATTTTTAAGTCCAACATGTGAGAGGAATGAAGCCATCACAAAGATACATTGTGACCTGACTGGCTAGGGAGCAGCTCTGTAGAAAAGGACTTGAAGATGTGGGCAGACATGTCAGCAGGATGTGACCGAGTCAGCAGGATGCGCTGGCACCAAAAGTTGCTATCAGTGCCCTGTGCTCTGTTAACAGAGGTGTAGTTTGCAGATAGAGGGAGGTCATTAGATCCTTCTACTCAAAACTCAGACCACATCAAATACTGTGTCTACAAGGCTGACATTGACTTTGGTCAGTTTTACAAAGTTCCCATTAGCCCATTGCTCTTGCCTGCCTAGGTCCCACTGGGTGGCAGCATTGCCCTTGACTGCATTGAGCTCTTTCTCCAATTCTGTCTTCTGTAGATCTTAGGACTGCGCACTCCCACTGCTGCCCCCAGGTATTGATGCAGTTGTTGAACAAGACTAGTGACAATACAGACTCTTGCAGTCCCTTGGTGACCTCTGATCATAGTACAACCCATTAACCATGGCTCACTCAGTCTGACCACTCAACTGGCTTTTTATCTTGTTGGGTGAGATCATACCAAAAGACTTGTTGAAGTTCAGGTAAATGACATTCACTACTCTCCCCTAGACCACAAATCCTGTCAATTTATCAAACAAGTCTGTCAGGCTGATGCCACTTCAGGAGCAATCTCACTAGGGCAGAGTAGAGAAACAGCATCATCTTCTTCAACCTGCTGGTCATGCTGTTTTTTATACAGCCCATGATAATACCAGCTCCCATGAAGCCTCTCATCCAGCAGCACCCCGAAATCCTTCTCAGCACAGCTGCTTTTAATCCATTTATGCCACAGCCTGTACTGATACCTGAAGTTATCCCAACGCAAGTGCAGCACCTCGCATAAATAAAGAATACATTGACATCCACTAGCCTGGTGTCCAGGATTTGTACCCTGCTAATCTTTTTCTTCATTTCCTTCAGGATCCCGAACAACAGCCATTTATTCCATGGCTGTCGCAGCCAAGACTATCTTTGGCATCACCTCTTCAAACAGTTCTTCCTTGGAAATGAGTCACAGATCTCGCTG
This sequence comes from Cettia cetti, assembly GCA_013401135.1. Lineage (NCBI taxonomy): Eukaryota > Metazoa > Chordata > Aves > Passeriformes > Sylviidae > Cettia > Cettia cetti. The sequence goes on along the minus strand of VZUI01036702.1, from coordinate 195,373 downwards.
TGTCAACACCAGTTCACTCATCCAGTACCAGTACCCAATAGTTAGCCCAAACACCATTCAGGAATCTTCCACGATTCAGCCCATATGTTGCCCTTCCAGAAGATGTCAGGGTCTCCATAACCAGCACATCCTGTGACAGAGATTTCCTTCAGTTGTTTAGAGAAGTCTGAGTCTACTTCCTCACCTAGATGAGGGTGCTAGGCTATTTGAATTTTTTTAATTGATCAAGCCAGTGACCTTCACCTGCTCCAAGTGATTTCCTAGTTCGGACTTAGGAAAACTTAGCTTTCAGTTGCTCTGTAGGCACAGAATGATTTGCTCTCCCAAAAAATGATGGCAAACTTCTAACTATATGGTTTTCTCTTCTCTCTAGTTAAGGGTCCTTCTGGCCTCCAAGCACTCACAGTCCCACCTCTGCTTCTTAAGCTCTGCCCAGTCATATGTGCACACACTGTGCTTGCCGGTGCTAGTCCCAGTACTAGATGTGTCCTGGAGACACTGACAGGACTGACATCCACACCAGCAACACGTGCCTGCCCCTTTGTCACCATGACCATCCTGGCCTGCATGCATACTGCCACTAAAACCCCAACTTTACATGCACAGGTCATACAGGCAGGGAAATCCATAGAGAGCACTTTCAAGATAACTGCTCTCAACTCAGTGAAAGAGAACTTAATGATTCAGAGTTCCTTGGGAAACCACATTTATTAACAAAGGGTCCAGAAAGGCTGGACATATTTTCAAGATGGAAATCTTAAAGGTGCGGGAGCAGGCCATCGCTATGTACCAAAAGACAAGCTGGCAAGGAAGAAGATCAGCCTGGCTGAACAGGGTGCTTTTGCTGGAACTCAGGGGAAAAAATTAGAGTTTTTGACCTTTGGAAGAAGGGGCAGCAAACTCAGGAAAAGTACAAGAATCATGTAGAGAGAAAATTAGAAAGGCGAAAGCTCAGCTAGAACTCAATCTGGCCACTGCTGTGAAATATAATAAAAAGTGTTTTTATAAATACATTAACAACAAAAAGGAAGGCCAAGGAAAATCTCCATCCTTTATTGGATGCTAAGGGAAACATTGTAACCAAGGCTGAGGAAAAGGCTGAGGTACTTAATAGCTTCTTTGCCTCAGTCTTTAACAGAAGGACTGGTTTTCCTCAGGACTACTGGCCCTTGAACTGGTAGTCAGGGACAGGGAGCAAAACAGAGCCCCTGCAATCCAGGAGGAAGCTGTTACTGACCTGCTGTGGCACTGGGACACTCACAACTCCATGGGGCTGATGGGATCCATCTGAGGGTACTGAAGGAGCTGGTGGAAGGGCTCACCAAGCCACTCTCAATCATTTATCATCAAGTCCTGGTTAACTGAGGCAGTCCCAGGTGACTGGAGTCTGGCTAATGTGACACTCATTTACAGGAAGGGTCAGAAGAAGGATCTGGGAAACTACAGACCTGTCAACCTGACCTTGGTGCTAGGGAAGGCTATGGAACATATTGTATTGAGTGTAATCACAGAGCATGGACAGGACAACTGGGGGTCAGACCCAGAGAGAATGGGTTAAGGAAAGGCAGGTCCTGCTTGACCAGCCTGGTCTCCTTTAATGACCAGGTGACCCACCCAGTGGATGAGGGTAAGGCTGTGGACACTGCCTACCTGGACTACAGTAAAGCCTTTGTCTCCCACAGCATTCTCCTGGAAAATCTGGCTTTGTGCTATGGTTAGCTGATGAGGTGTGTTCAGTTACAGGTTGGACTCATTGATCCTGGAGATATTTTTCAACCTTAATGAGTCAATGATTTTATAGAATTTTTCTTTCTTCTTAAAATGTCACATGATGAAATTTGGTAGAGGGATGCTTCTTTTAGCACACTTAAATGTCTTAGAAGTTTTGCTTATCACAAATATCAATGATCTAAAAACCTGCAATATTAGTTGCCAAATACAGTGCATGAAAGAGCATATAGGACAGAAAGAGACCCTGTGGCCAACAGTGTGGTATACCGACAAATGTATAAAAATGTCATAAAAAGATGTTCCTTTAAGCCTAAAACTGTAAAAATTGAATTCACTGATGCTTATATGACAGCAATTTCTTTGATTCAAATTAACCAGCTGTTTTATCTTGTATTTTCAGTTATTGACAATATATTCACATCAGATTAGCAGATTGACCTTTTTTCTTTTCTTCAAGTGACTGTAAGGTTAGCCTTTTGGACTTTTGAAGTGGTTGGCCAGATGCTTTCAAAAGGAAGTTAAAGTATGTGAGTTTCAATCTCATTAAAAAGACCTTTTTTTTAAAACAAACTTTCCTTTTGTTCATATCAGCACTTACTTTTTTAAAAGACCCCAAGAGAGAGTTCCAGTCTATAGATCACTTGTCCTGAAGAAAGCTCTGTTAACTATTTATAGATCATGTCCTTTTGTACCGAACTAGATCAAGCAATTTATTCAGTGCATGACTGCAGGAGAGAAATTCATTTGCTCTAAGTGTCATCAAGGCAGCCTTTTACCTGCTATGAACAAGACCAGATGAGCTGAATTGCTGGGCTTTTACTTCAAATGCACATTTTGACATTGTGTGGGGTGCCATCAGAACTTTCAAGTTTTCAAAGTATTAAGCACATTCACAGAATGGGCAGTCCTCAATCACAAGAGCAGCAAATAGCACATAACCACTAGAATAAATCAAACACATGTGCACACATTGAAATTATCTCTCTTTTCTTTAAAGTAGCACTTATAGATGCAAATTACCATTAGCTGCTTTGGTAGATCTCACTTTAGAAATGGGAGCATGCCAGCAGAGAGACCAAGGAAAAGAGCACACAACAGGCATCAGCTCCTAAGCTTAACAACAACAGAATCAAAACAAAAGGAGAGGGAGAAGTGATGGCCTTCATCACCTCTAATCAGCAAGGGCTTTCTTCGAGCATTCACCAGGGAAGTGATTCTCTCTGCAAAGCCTAGTAGAGAGGCTGTACGCAACAAAAACACTTCACTGCAGCAAATGCTTTGTTTTACTCCTTCAGTCTTCCTTGTGGAGTCATTATTAAAATGATCAAACTCATACTTCTAACCTGCCTGAGCCCACTAAGGCTACAAAAAGGGGTGGGGGCAGTGGATAAAAATACATCAAGAAAATAAAGCAGCGTTTAAAAAAAATTTGAAATCGGCTGGCAACAGCTTCAGACACAAAAAGTACAGCTGTACAGGTTTGGGGAATATGGGTGTCTATTGTTATTGGATCAGTGCAGAAAAGAAAAAAGAACATGACTTGCTTTACTTTTCACTTTGCCCTACAGAGACAAATGCCCTGGCTCTGCCTAGCTAAATACACTCCAATCTGGCTACAGATATTGCTCCTAGACAGCTGAAAAATCGTGGAGGTGGTTCAAACAGTATTGCTATCATGTGCATACTGGGCACTTTGAAAGCTGCATTGCACTCAGCTTTCCTTGTTTGATAGGATAATCTACTGAGGATATTCTTGTTTTCTGTCTTGAACTGGGGTTTAGCATACGGACCAATGACAGGATCTGGGTGACTAGGAGCATTATGCTGGGAGCTAAAAACATTGATTAATAGATTGTGATAAGGTAGACAGAGCTGGTTTAGTAGCTATTGAGTCATGATTCATGTCTATATACTGAAATCATTAAGCAAGCCTGATTCCAAAATGACTTTGAGCTGCCGAGCTTTCATTCTTTCACTTCAGCGGCAGACAGAGATCCCAAGCCCTATCCCATTTGACAGTACAAATTCTCAAAGAGTAGAATGACATTATCATACCAAAGTGCCACTACAAAACACGACAGACTAAAACTCATACTACCCTTTTAGAAAAACCACATTTTGGAATACATTTCTTTCTTTTTAAGTATTCACCTAATACATATATTCATTTAGTGAATATTCATTCGATTCAGTAAAAGCTATGTAATAAGGATACGCAAGCTAAGACAGATTTTACTTTCTTTTTTTAAATAGACTGTATCACCAGAAGCTGGATCTCAAGCTTAAGTCAAGAATTAATGAACTACTACATTGATTGCCACTGTGTCGCTGACACGTCATGTGTAAGTCTCAAGTCCCTAATTGTTGGGAATTAATACTGGCCAGTGAGGAACTCCCAGTACTACTACCCAGATATCATAAAATGGTACCTACTGGCCTTCTTTCTATCTCCTTTCTAAACTGAGCATTATGCATTCGGTAGACTTCCACGTCTGATCTAAACAAAACATATCACAACAATTTGAAGAGCATTTGTAGTTATGAGGATTGGACCCATCAACTGAGGAGTGTTTTATTTCACACACCATTTACAACTGGATACAGAGATCCAACAAAATTGGCAGGCACCAAAACAACTAGTGAGAAAGAAAAGCACCCCTTTATTATATTTGGAAGCTGTATTACACCTGGCCTACTTATGTAGGTGGATGCTCAGACTGGACACAGTCTGCCACTGATTTAAATTACTTTTCCCATTGTACTAACATGGTAGCAAGTCTATATTCTCTTTGAATTAGTAAATAGCTAAAATAAGCAACAGTTTAAAAAAAAATTAAAAAAAGTCTTTGATTTGACATTGTGTAGTGACAAGAAGAAAGTACAGTGGGCAACTGGGTATGGATTTCATCCAGCAGTTCCAACCTGCTGCTCTCAGCTGTCACAACAGGATATAGGTCAACACCAGTCCTTTGGATATACCCAGTCCAAGGTTATTCACCACTGCAACGAAAAGCTTCACATGCAAAATATTTGCTCTTGCATATCTTCCCCAAACTGCCCCAGATGGTTCAGAACAATAAGCATAACATAGAATCAAACTTGATTCTTTCAAAAGCCAAATCTCTTGATCTTATCTGCAATGTCCTTTGATCAAATAACCAAAAGATCCCTTCTCTGTATGCTCCACCAAGCATTTGGATTAAGGTAAACAATAAAATTGTAACAGCTAGTTACAAGTATAAGAAGTGTTTATAGGAGACCTTTTCTTTGAGCCAGGAGATATAAGCAGACTTTCATTTTAGAATTAAAAATAAGCATTGAGGAAGAGTCTAGATGCAATAAAAATACCTATAAATCTATTCCCATTGTTTAGTTACTTTCAAGGCTTAATGACTTTAAAACCAAAGCAAGTGGTTTTATCTGATAACTTTTCAGAAGCTGGTAAGAAGTAACAGCATCATGAAATCCTTACCAAATCTACTCCACCATTTCCTGCTCCCCAGCCACACACTTGAATCTCTCTCTCGGGCATATTTGGCCAATACCAAGACAAAAATACTCAAAAATACTAATTTTTATCAAAACACAACAGCCATCTTGCAGGGAAAAGAAAGAACTGTAAGGAATTAGTAGTAGCAGTAAGTAAGCATATCCCCTCTTTAGAAACACCTCCTCTAGCTTTAAAATAAATGCAGAATAGGGAATAGGAATGTCATCACTCCAGATGTGTCAGTGATAAATAGAAAAGGGAAGAACACAGGCCAGTGCACAGGGGATAAGGATGCAAAGCTGACACAGCAGGTAAAAGATGAGCTATCACAAGAGTCATAAGCTGCTTACACGAAAGAGGAAATGCAAAAAAGTTTTAAAGTGTTTCCATATGCAGAACAAATCAAGTCATGTAGCAATGTAAAAAAGATGTTTGCATCTAATGCTATTTACCTTAGAAGTTAATGGGATTGCATTGTTTATGTTAACAAACTGATTACCATGAATTCACTCAAAAGGCATAAAAGTAATGTGTGTGAATAGATACCTCTTCAAATTCAGTATTTCCTCATGGTTCCAGCTACTTACATTTAAATAGGTGACAGTGGCTTGCCACTGACTTTTACTGGAGTAAATTCAAATCCCCCATGCTAACAAAACCGGTTAAATAAGAAACATTTTTCTTTTTAAAGGCCATATAAATTAAATTTGAGTTCCTTTCTATGTTTTAGGTTGAACAATTTTAATTACATTTTTAGTACATAAAAGTTGATATGGAAACTGTTCCACAAGTTGTTTGGAACATTCAGTTTTCCAATCTACGTAAATGTAGGGGAAAAAGTGAAGTGCACACCCTGAAATAATTTGGCATTAGAGACAGATTACCTACATCCTTTAGCATTAAACAAAGACAATTTCCTTAACAGAGAAACCTCATGAAATGATTATGATACTGCAGCTACAAAACTGCAGTCAGCACCTGCTAAACAACCTCTTTATTTTAATCACCTATAAATATTCAGACTTTGGACAAATCAAAAATACATGTCTTTTAAACAGCTGTCAAAAAGAACAGAGTGAGTTTTACACTGTCCAAAATAAAGCATTTAATCACCACACATTAAGCTGCATATTTACTGCAACACTGATATTATAGATATCAATTAGATGTCAGATTGGAGGAAAATGCACAGAAAATACCTAACAATCATAACCCTGCTTCTCAGGCAGCAACAGAAGGGGCATCCGGACACTACAGTTGCCTTTGCTGGTTTAAATACCATGGGAAATGTATACTTTTTTTTTTTTTTTTAGGTTTTGTCACAAAAGGCTTATCTTTTGTAGACCTGTACTATGGTGCTATCTTTAAAAACATTTTGGGACCTTACAGAAAGTCCATTAATATTTCTCAACTGGATTTTCTATCAACTTTTTCTAAAAACTTAGAAGACAAGACAGAACTTTTCATTCTAGCAGCCATCATTTCATATTCTCCAGTGTAGTTGTAAAACATCAATGAGATGGGGAAATGTGGGAGATTTATCTGTGGATCCTCACACTTTCATATTTGAAGTCACAACTCTTTCCCACTTTCTCCCAGCACTTTTAAATGAGATCCCAGTAAATCTGTCTGGGCTCTAACACACATTGCAGAAAACATCCTGTGTGAGAGATGGTGAGCCTTGTACACTCTTATAGGCTCCACTATCCCAGTCACTTAACGTGATCCTCGCACAAGAACACAGAGATGCTCCACTCAGGGATGAAAGAATCAAGAAAATCTCTATAAGAGAAATTCCTGCTTCTCTTAGGAGACTGGAGAAGAGCTCAATGCAAGGAATGCAATGATTCTGCTCCCTTATTCACACTAAACTTTGCCAGGGGCATCCCTGCTTTTAAGAGGATAAGTCAGTCCAAATCACTCACCTCTTCTACACAAGGATGGTATGTCCATACAGTGTAAAAGCAATTGTTTACCTCCAATGACAGGATATGGGGGAGCAATCAGCTGATCTCAATTTATTTCAAGAAGTGAGAAACTCATTCTCACTAAGAAACAAAATTTAACTTTGACATTATAACAGCAGATATTTGGAAGCACCATGGAGACTGACTACATTAAAGATTTTACTCCATAGAAACTTTAACCCAGAAAATAAGAAAAAATATAACTTCAAAAGACTGCACCTAAAATCCAAAGATTCAATGTAGCTGGAAATTGAAAATTTAGGAAATGGTCAATGTATTAAAGCAAAAAGACTGTCCTAATATTTCTTAATAGCTTGAAAGGTTATATGCAAGTATATCAGCAGGAAATATAATATAGTGCAAATCACAGGCAAAATTAAAAAATTAGGTAGAAGACAAAAAGTGTTTAAAAGCAGAACAACTCTTTTTTAAAAAAATTCCAAAAGCAAGTAGCAAACTTTGGGGGAAATGTTCAGTAACAATAAAAGAAAACACCAGCAAATGAAAAATGAATTTTGGATTCAATAAAATAACTACTGTATAACAAGGTCAAAAAGGCAAGGGACACTATTTCAGAGCAGGGAAATCATAGTCCCTGTCTATACAGAGGCCCTACTGAGAAAATCATCTTAACAAAGCAAATTTCACACATGAGAAAAATCAAACAGATCATAAGTGGTAGGGAGAGGGCTATAAAGACCTTGGTACCATCGCGTGTCTATTATTCAAGGCCTCATTATTCAAAAGGTGGTGAGGAATCAAGAAGAGCAGAGACAGAGCAACAAAGACTGAAGCAAGCTTGAATATACTGCTATGAAAAACAGCAAAACACTGAAAGAGACAGCCTCCCAATTACTAGTGACAGAATATCACAACATCACACTCGCTTCCCTCCGGCACTACCATGTCCAATGCTTTGACTTATAGATGAACTTTGGCAAACAAAGGACAGTCAGGAATAACAAGTTCCCAAATCTCCTACAGGTGTAATCATCATAGCTCTTGACTGATGTGAGTAGTGTGGCAGAATGATGGGAAAAAAATTAGGATTCTCCAGGAAGAATCTTTTAAGCCAACGAACCACAAATTTCCCTCAAGAACAAATGCCTCCTTCACCCTCTACTCAGGACTTCCCTACTAGTTGTGGGAAAAAGACTCAAGGGAGAAGATACCACTGTCCCTTCAGATTTATCTTGGTGTCTTTTCTGAGCACAAGGACACATAATTTACAGAACTACTGCTGCTCTGTGAGAGAATAGGGTGACCCTGAGATCTGAGAGCCAGTGATTTGGCTCCTTTACCTTTTGCATGGAGTGGGATACGGCAGAAGACAGCCAGGGGAACACAAGAACACCAGGTTCTGCTTACTCTGAAAGTACTGCTCATAACAACCATATATCAGCCTAACACACAGTTTTGGAAAATAGGCTTTCTTTATTCCCAAGACATTATTAATAGCATTTAGCATGCTTACAAACAGGTAGTTTTGCCCCAATAAGAATTTCAGTTTATCCTCTATTCTAGGAACTTTCAGAATTAAGTTGAAGAATGAAGTAACAAACTGTCTGTTAACATTCCTTTAAGCAAGCCAGTTAACCTAGAATTGTGTATACAGAGTCAGCAGACGTGAACAGAAGGTTTTCTTGACTTCAAATACTTTAAATGAAATTGTTATCTGGAGCTAAGCAACGATGAATGATGCTAGCACAGTATTTTAACTTCTGAAAGAATCCAATAAGCTTGTGTGAATGCCACAGATTGAACAACACTCAATACTACAAGAAGTATTATAAAGCTACTCCTTGGAAATGAATCATAGGCACAATTCACGAACAAGCTCTAGTTTTCATCAGGCCATTAAATACATGTCATTTTCAACTTGCCACCACTTGCACCTCCCATAACAATTATTCTCAATTTATTTTCATCTGTTCCGTAAAAAATGATTGCCTCTGCTTTACCTAATCCTCCACTTACATCAACCCTATTGTTCGTTTCCTTCCCTTTCATCTTCTCCACATTAATTCCTCACATCGCTTTTGATCTAGCTTTTTGTTTCCCTTTTTCCTCTACAGATATTTCCTGATGAAGAATTTACAGCCCTAATGTTCATCTGACATGTATGGTGATATTTTATTGATTCACTACACTGTTTATTAGTTCTGTATAATGAATAGCATTACACAAAACACAAGATGGGTTGCCTTCGCCTGTGTCTTGGATTTAAAAAATCAATTTAGCCGAACTTGAGAAATGCCCCATTTTATCAGTAAATATTCATATTTAATTATAATTGGAGCAGCATATGCAAGGAGCAGCCAGAGAAAATAAACATTTCCTCCTCACGGTCCAAAGAGTTACTCTTTGCCATAGTGGCAAGCCAAGTAAATAGAATAATTGCGATTTTCACTGCTGCTAAATAAGAAATAGAAAACCTCTCCAGGAACTGTTCTGTGTGGCTGTAATAAATGCCCACAGAAACAAGCTAACCTACATTATTCATTCCCCTACAGAAGGGATGGTCTTTTTAGAACTGGAAAGACTTCAAGAAGTGGAACAGCTGATTTTAGCTGATATAAACCATAAGTCATATTTTAAATAGATGCTACATTCAATTTTTAAGGGGTAAAAATGGCATTTAGTTCAGGCAACTCTTAAAACTTAATGCTGAACAAGTGTTTCATGTTCATAGATTTATAGCAATACCCAAGTATATAAACCATTTTAAAATTATTTTACTTAGCACACTGCAGCTATTGCAAGACCACAAAACCTAAGCTAAATTTTGTGTTTACTTAGTTGTGTTAAAACCAGTCACTGGGCAAAATCTCTGAGCAGTCCCAGAAGTAGAAGCCAGACCAAGGCTTCCCTTCTTCCAGACTCGCAGCCCCATGGCTGTCCTGCAACACGTTCTTCCTCAGGCATTCAGAATCTGGCCTCAAGAATCTGGTATTCTCCACTGCATCAGTAAAGCTTCAACAAAATAAAGGCTTTAATTACTTCCCACTACACAAAACTGGCAGATGGGTGCTGGCTCAGAAGCTTGTACAGGAACAGCCAAGCCATTGTTTGTCTACAGCAATAGGTGGGAGAGGGGTTCCAGCACTTCAATCCAGACATGATACTGGAAACTCAGATATACTGAAGGTTAATCCTGGATTTTGATGAAGACCCCCCCAGAAATGAAAGATCAAGATACCATCTGCATACAACAGAGATGTATGAACAACTTTTGTTGTTGGAACAATTGATTTCTTCTACAGAAGAATTACATTTGTTCTTTGGTTTGCATAGTGAATCATTTGCATAGTGAATCATCATAGTGTCATGCTCATCATCACATGGTCAGCCAAGCTACACCATCCTCCTTCTGCCCCAACTACTGGCTAGGGACAGCCAAACACTCCTTTAAGGAAAACTGAAGAATATTTCTATAAGGGAAAGATGTCCAAAACACAGGGTTATGTCTCCTTCCTTCTCTTTTACCTGCAAGGGTTATTGTCATGAAAAGAGAGCCTTTGCCCTTAGCAATACATATCACTTCTCCCCATAAAATGAACACTTTATGTCTGCCTGATGAGGACTTGGCAACAGCAGCATTTGTTAAGATAAAATTGGCCACAGCATAGTTGTTGATTAACCTCCAGTTCCGTGTATTGAAAACTTTGAGGAAGGACTGGAGAAATAGTAACTTTAATGGGTAAACCTAGACAATGTCTGTTGTCTCTCTAATCAATAGAAGGTACAGTGGACAACTTAATCAGTAAGGTCAGGGATACTTAGGAAACAATACCTTAACAGTAATAATCCATCAGCACAGACAACTGAGCTTGACAAAAAAAGCCTATTTTTTCTGCTCTTAAAATGATCCAGGAAACAAAACCTGTCTACCTAGCTACACCAATTTTCAAAGTACCCATACTCATGACTGCCAGCTATGAAGTCTGACACACACAGACACCTCTGACAGTTCACAGGTGAAGTGTCTAGGAAAGGTCAAAATACCTAGAACAAACAACAAGACCAGCTGTCAAAGCTCTAAATGCATAATGAAATGCTAAAATTCTAACACTGAATTTTTATTACTACATGAAGATGACATAATAAGAAAATCAGGTATGTTTTATGTATTTATTTTCTTAGCAGTCTCAAAAAATTTTTGGCACATTCCTGAATAATCATTCTAGGAAAACTGAATTCAGATAAGTTCATTCTGCAACAACAGACTCCATGAGCTGGAGCACCCATCATTTGGGTTTACTGCTAAGTCCTGTTCCCTACAATGAATGATCTCTACATTTTCTACAAAAATAGCTTAAAAGTTAAGATTTTTTTTTTTAAGTTATGGAAGACTTCTATGTTGCATTACAGCACCAGTTGACTACAAAATAATCAAAGCTTGTTAACATAGATATAAACTGTAATTACCTGACTCTGCATTGATCTTCACTGTGGGGAGTTTCCTTGTTATAACCACAACAAAGGTGATGTCTAATGATAGTAATGCAAGTAGGACTAGGAAAAATTAATATTCAGAACTAGCAAAAAAGAATCTCTCAAAATATCTGGAGCTTGGTGAACTTTGTGTCCAAGAAAATGCCAGTTATCGCATTAAGTGTACAGATCTTCACTTTGTTAATAATTGCAACATCTGATTATTTTGTAGCTTTACACATCTTTTTACAGAAATCTATCTTCCTACCCATAGACTGAGGGCTATTCAGGTTGAATTAGCTTTGATGCCATTAAGAGTGAGGCCCTGGACACTGATATTCTCTAATAGAAAGAATTTCACCCACCTCACAATGAAAACTTTTCATACATTTTTCCTCAGCAGAGCTAGATAATGTAAAACAAAGGAGGGATCTCTCTTTTCAAATTCTCCAATTCTTTCAAGGTATCAACCCATTACACTACTTGCTACTTAGAAAAAAAATCACAATATAGATACATTAGCATTACATTATGTGCCAATTTTTTCATCTTCACCCATTTTGTTTCCAGACAAAAGGCAGCAGAATTGTTATAAAAGTGATAAAAATTAAATATACTTTCCGTAAAAGCACACATTCTGTATCTGTAGTCTTGCTGAAGGCATTAATTCAGTTAATAAAGCCCAAAATTGCAAAATCCTCCTTACCATTATGTTACATAGAAAGAAACCTTCCACCTTCAGACGCAGAGAAATACTGAATAAAGCAGCTCAACCAGACAGAAAAGAGAGGCTGGAAGTACTTTGCTCACCCAGTTAACCTAGTCATGAATTAGGAGAGTGCCAAGATGGAGTCATACCAATAGGAACTCTGGTTTAACTGCCTTTACTTTATCCATTGCTCTTACTTTGACATGTAAGGAAATGTGGACTTTATGGACATAATCATTTTATGTGATTCCAAATAGGTGTAATTCCACACCTATTTACTATTGCTTTTTCTTTTCCCCTGCATTGATTGTTTCAAAATAGCCCTAAAAATGAAATCTACATTTTATTCATTACAGGACCAGTGCAGTCAAACATGATTGAATTGAGACTTAGAACAACATGTGCCTAATGGGACATAAGGTATGATAAGTTTCCCTTTAAGTTTAGACAATCACAAAACCATAGTGGCAGTTTTAGGAGAAAATATTTGAAGGTCTTAAAAGTTTTTGACAGAATTGCAACAATTACAGGGATAGTAAAAGACAGTCCTCCTACTCAGAGTATCTTTACTCCCAGATTTCCTAAAAAATACACTTTTATTTTGACAGTCAGTGCTTCAAGAATAACTTTGACAGTTACATGACCATTTGCAGTGGTGGAATCTCCCAGTCCTCCTTACCCCTGGAAACTTTAAAACACTTTCTCTCTTGTTAAGCTTCCAAAGGCTTAAGATTTGACTAAATGAGGCCACAACACTGTTACTGTCCCCTTAATTCAGTTTCTCAGTGCAAAATCCTTTTTCCAGCATCTGTTGTAAACAGTTCATGGTCAGATTTCTCTCCTTGAAAAGGTATCCCTTGCCTTTTCTTAAAATTATGACTGTGCCATTTACATAGGTGCTGCTTGTTGCTGCTGTTTTGTTGATCATATTAAGAGCCTACTTTTCCACAAAAAAAAAGTTTCTGGGACTTGGTAATGACAGTGTAGTATCCTTCAACCCAAAACAGATAAAGCTGTCTTTCTGAACCAGCTTAAACCATGTTCTTCTCATGGGGCTGCCTGCCTCCCTAACATAAGAAGCTGGCAGCTCTCGTTACATGGTCACGATGGTTTCAGGCCTCGATGATGAAAAGAAACTGCAATAAACTCACTACTAAGAGAGGTGGAAGAGAAAAAGGAGAAGCTTCCAAGTTATGCTTACTCTGACAGAGCCTGTTTCTTCCTGCTCACTGGACTCAAGCCAGACCAGAGTATGGGATGTCGAGTGGGATGTGCTCTTTACACTTAACGAGGTCTTTGCTTAAATACATGCAGAGACATGAGGATGGTGACACTGGACAGGCAGCCACCAGATAAGCTCCTTCAGTCATGAGGCTGTATCTCATCCTTGGCAACAAGACAGCGAAGTACACCCACTACAAGTAATTTAAAATCTCACAATTGACTTTTCCGTTGTCGCTTAGGAATTCAAGCAGAACTGAAAAAAATGGTAACTCAGGTATACTGTAACTAAAGTAGACATTCTACATACTTTTCCATATGGAATTGCACAGTTCCTAAAAGACCTTGCACATTGAAGCACTTTGGGGGGGAAATGAACAGTTAATTTCTGTGGAGGGACGTTTTGGTCAGGCTTTTCCTGTAAGACAAACATTCTTCTGGTCCATGAAGTAACCAGAGCCAGATAACCAGCAGTCCCTCACTGAAGAGACACTTTGGCATCCTTAGAATCCTTCTATCAGCAACTAACGACCAATTAAAAGAAGATTTAAATACTTTCTCACACAATTAAAACCATTGATCACCTATTTCCATTAAAACTGTTAACATTATAAAGTTGCATATACCACAAAGAGTCACTGACAACACAAGAATTTTAGAGCTTTCCATGATCTAATAAGCCATTTTGTTGTGTTAGATCTGATACCTAAACTGTCAATAAACTGTCATCTTTAAAAGCCCCATTTCCCCTGTCATGCAATGTAATGCAGAATAATCTAATAAAACCATATTACCATTAAATTTACAGAAACAAAACAAAAACCTCAGTCCCAGAAAAATAAAAATAGTTATGTCTTTTCCCATCCTGAGACTTGCAAAAATCACTTTTTAAAAGTAAGATACAGTTTTTTTAGCCTTGGATGCATGCAATCAAAATGGAGACTATCCCTACTATTTTAAATACAGATGCCTTACACTGGAACAAGGAGAAGAAGCAGACTGTGCTTATGATAAGGTTTCCATAGAAGTTAAAGGACAGCACGCAGCTCAGGGCAGGATTCCTACAGGCACTGAAGCTCAAGGTTATCTAACCGCAAGAGATTGCTCAGACAAAACATAGTTCCTTAAGGAAGGCCAAAAGGTGCAACCAGGGAAAAAAAGGGAAGAAAGCATACCAAAAAATCAGTTCTCCCTGACTGAGAGATTTAAGATACTAGGAAAAAGTATCACAATAATGCTATGCTTTTTCAATAATGTGCTAAAATATAATTAAATATGATACATACATTTATGTAAGTATGCACTTAAACGTATATACCAAAAATGTAAAGAGAAAAGTGTGACTATTCATGTAAATATCACAAAAGAAGCATCAATGTAAAACAGAAGAACAAAGAGAATGATCCCATCATTCCTTTATTGCAAATCATATAATATCTTAACCATTAGCAAAAAATTAAATTACTTCACATTTAGAAGCAGCCAGACAGGTCCATCCTGCCCTAATGATCACTTCTATTCATTAAAGGAGTACTTGTCTACATAACCCATTTCATTCCTCACAATCCAACAGCAGAAGCCAAGATGGCTCCTTGCATCCTTGTAAAGACCACCCACAAGTGTGCACCATAACACCACAGCAAAGCTGTATGTAAAACTATCCTTGTGTGTTTGATTAAGCAGAAAATAATGAACAACACCCTCTTTGTAAAAAAGTTATATAAAAATAATCGTAACAGACAGGCCTTAAATCTGTATATACAACATCCTTAAACTGGGAATAGACATTTTATCTTTCTCAATGCTCCCTTAAATTAATTGTTTGTAAAAGGCAGTATACAAAATTGTTTGTGTAAAAGGCAGTATACAAAATGAATGTGTCTTTTTTTGTAAGCCAAAAAAATATTTAAAGCCTTCAGTGTGAGAGGATAATATTCTAATACATGGTATTGGCATTACAGGAGTCATTCAAAATATAAAAGGAACTGTGGAAAAAAATACCAAGGTAACTGTTGGGAAAATGACAAATAGCATTAAAGGCTGGCAAACTCAGCTGGAGATAGAGGGTACCTTACAGGTGAAAGGCTCAGACATCTCTTTTCTTCCCAATGTTAATTAATCTTCTACGTGCTTTGCACAGATTGAGTTTTAATGACACTAATTCACAAGGAAAAAATCCATCACAGTTAAGATATACTCTGAGACTATCTGAAGTCACAAAGCTGTGTCTAGATCATATTGTTCCAACAGTTACCTGTACTTTTTATTTAGTCTTCAGACATATCTTGAGACAAGACAAAATTGCAAAATTTGCACTGAGCTTTCTTCAGTGCTGCCACCAATGACAGGACTGATGCAGGTTCAGAGATAAACTATGTTACACTGAAAACACAACATTGGATAGTGTTGTTTTAACCAGAAAAGAAAAAAAACAAACCAAAACAATCCAACCAACAATAGTTTAATTGAAAAATACACCAAACTTTGCCATGTAGCTTAAAACAATTCTTGCTTTAATATTTTTTAAATATAATTAAGCTTAAATGAGAAAGAAAATATACTATCAAATCTTGAAGAATAATACATGTCAGCCCATGTTGTTTTTAATTCTGACCTGGAGAAGTTGAATACATCTTTAAAATTCTAACTTTAAGTATTGAAATATGCTTGTAATTAGGAAGGCATACAACAGAGATGAAATATAACCTCAAAGACCAAATGAGAATTTATACTCTGAAGTCATTTCATCTGCTAATCACTACAGCTATCTGTACACTTGTTAAAATGATAAACTAATGGAGACCATCAAAAAATTCCATCTGAAGAATATCCACAGAAAGAGCCAGGCAGATCTAGGAAAGTAGATTAATAGTCCCAATGACTGAAAAATAACAGAGTTTTGTGCAACATCGAACAGACTTCCCACTGCCATTTTCAAAACAATTTCCCACCTATTCTGGAAAGCATTACTAATGTTGAATTTTCTGGGACACACCCATAGCTATCAAACCAGCTTCTGTCAAGAATGTGAATTGTTCAACAGGTTAAGAAGATCCCACTCTGTAATACTTCTAAAAGCACTCATTCTTACAACCATATGGCACTTCAGTTTTTTCAAGCACGTTTTTACAAAGCAAAACCACATCTCGAAACCAGGACTTATTATATCAACTACAATAAAAAAAAGTGATGAAGATTTGCACTCTGCAAAGTCAGCCTAAGCAATTCTACATCACCAGTGGTTCACTTTGGATTGCAGATGTAGCCCACATAAGGGGTCAAAACAACTTGATCTCACCACAGACTTCGGCTGCATAGACTGATTGATTGTGAGTGACAATGACCATCCCTTGGCCCTTTCCCTATGCCCCTATTAACTAATCTATTTCTTGCAAGTTTTCCTTTGCCAAGGAGAAGAAAAATCCATTAGCTGTGTAAAGGAGAGGATCTATTTCTTTTTTTATCTTGAAAGTTGCTGCTATCTTATTCCGACCAGTTTTGCTCTTGGTCTGTTTAACAGTTAAACAAAAGAAACTCAGATTTCCAGTTTTCTGAGATTTGGATATACTATCTATCTGTCTGTCTCTACCCTTCTCTTCATTTACTGCTGTTTATCTTTAGACAACAAAATCAGTCTTCATTCTTGCTTATTGAATATTAAATGTTCAAAGCTAGGCTGCATGGGGCTTTGAGCAACCTGATCTAGTGGGAAGATGTCCTTGCCCATGGCAGGGGTGAGTCTGTGTGTAACTAGATCTTTAAAGTCTCTTTCCAACCCAAACGTTTTTATTATGATTATTTGCCACAAATGTAGCTTTCCTTTGACAGTTTAGTTGATAAAACTAATACATAAAAAAGCTAAGTTATTCAAAATTATGTTTGTTATAAATTAACAGTACGCAGACCTCACCATCATCAAAATCAAGATGACAGTTTGGCTTAATATATAAGAGTTGTATGGATATTTCCCTCCTCTTCTATCAGCTAGGAGAAAATATTAAATTAAAACAGGATAAACAATGCATGCAAACTAGTCTGTTGCCATCAAACAGCTGGGCTGCTCCAACAGTGACAAAGAGGTCACTGTGTGAAAATACACAGCGATTACAGCAATAAAGGAAACAGCTGATAGAGGTTAGGCGGTGGAAACAAGAGGGCATCCACAACAGAAAGACAAGGCTGGAATAAAGACAGGAGCATGGGAGAAGCAGAGGAAAAGCCTGCCAAAAGGCATGGGGCTGGGACACAGCTACAGAATGAGAGGGAAGGGAAAAGCCTTAGTACCAAAGTTGTCCATTATCATATTGCATTTTCAGTTTCTTACAACTCAGATGGATTCTATTTAGGCTGAACAGTCATTCAAGAGTGATTTCAGAGAGAAATACGCACCTATTTCTGACACAGAACAAGAGGGTGTTTTTGGCCAGATTACTAAATTTTATTGACTTTTCTATGCAAGGCTGAAACATCTCCTTTATGATTTAGAACAGAGGCTTGAAAATCTGCCTGGGAAGTAAAACATTTGGAATGCACCTCTACCATTCTCCTACAACCTGCATAACTTTGGGCAAGTTCTATGTATTTCAAAAGGCAAATCCCATCTATATCTGTAGGTCACCACACTTCACAGTCACAGTTCTAGAAGATTCTTCCATGCATTTAACATATACTAGTCCAGGCAGGAACACAGATTCCCACTGAAATTTTGAGTCTGGATTGTGGAATACCAGGTCAAGCATTAAACTAATAAGACTATCAGCTCTGGAGTTTCAGTGCTTACTCCTGCTAGGGCTGAGCAGCAAAGGAAGAAGTAGAGGCATAACCCCCACACAACAAAAACTGGACACTGAGGGCCCCACAACTGGAGAAAGGAGGCTGGGACAAAGATAAGACGTGTTTGGGAGGGTTTGCAAAAAAGATGGAGAGGAAAATTTGAAGCAAGAAGTAAGAAGGCAGGGGGAACTCACTGAACAAGACAACTAAAAACAGAGGAAAGAAATGAAAGTGGTAACAGAAACACATGGAACCTATCTCAGAGAATGGAACCAAGGGAAGTATGAACTGATTGTTTAAGAAGGAGCTAGAAGCACAGGATGAGGGTAAAGAGAGAACTACCTAAAGAGTCAAAGAGTGATATTAGAAACAGAGCTACCAAACAGACTGCATAGCAGAAGAAATGGGATAAGCAAAATCAACATTGAGGCCCTGGAAAATAAGGACCAATATATGGATGAAAGCCTGTAGGCCTGTGGAGCAGGGCACAGATATATAGGAGAAGTTCTATAGAAGAGAACCAAGACTAATTGCTAACTGATGTGGAAGTCCAACGGGGAGAGTCAGACTAGCCAGACAATGAGCATGAACCAGGCAAGACAACTAAGGAATGGAAATTCCTAGAACTGATCAGAAGAATGAAACCAGAACAAACCCAAAAGAGGCAGGACTTGAAAAATGACACATTAGTAGCAGTGAGGAAAAAGATGTTAACAGGCAGAAGATACAGCTTTTGAATGCATGACCACCTTTTAGGAATGGATTCTTCCCAGGAAGTAGCCAGATATCATTTGCTGATTGAAGGCAGCAAATAACACTTTTGTCTTTTCCTTTGTTTGTGTGTGTGCAACTTTTTGCTTTTGTTAACTGCCCTATCTCAACCTATGAGTTATTTTCCATCTTATTCTCTCTGCCTTGTCCAGCTGAAGAGGGGAAATGATATTGCAGCTTGGTGAATATCTGGTGTTCAGCCAAGGTCAATCCACCAAACTGGTGCATACAACATGACCTGAAATAATTCTAGAATTATGGAGCTATAAGTCTTTTTTGGTTTCCAATTGATTTCAATTTATTGTATGTCCTTGAGATACGTGGATTTTCTCCAGAACATGAAATATTGGCAATAGATTATGACTACTTAAATCTAATTCCTTTTTCTAATCTTGATAAGCCACAGACAGCAATGCAACTCATTGTTAATAATTTAAAATAATTTCCCTCCTGTATTCCAAACAGCCTTGTTTTCTTTCTTAATGCTTTCATTAACCCTTTAGCCTGATCTCAAAAGGAAAAAGAGGCTAACAAAATGCACAGTTTATTTGCATGTCCCTCCTCTAAATTCCCAGCACACACTCAACTTCTGAACCCACTGACTGATCAGTATTAACCAGACATATTAAAATCCCTTTACATTTTATGAAAATGAAAAGCTGCACAGTGGACAAAATGAGTGCTTCAACTCAGCTCTTGGACAGACAAGGGCAATTTGGTTGTCACCCAACAGCTGGACTGGCCAACCTGTGAGTAAATGCACAGCAGACCCAGTCCTGCTTTCTGGCAGGACAAATGGGGAATGTGAAGCCTTTGTGGATAGAAGATTGAAAAAAAGGAGGGTGACATGGTGAGAGGCAAATGGAGGAAATGACTGGGTGAGGCACAGGGCAGGGAAGGTATTACAGTAACTGATACCCAGCAAACACAAAAGTATGCTGGAGTTACTGATGTGCACAAGTAACAGGGACCCAAGAGACAGCTCTGCAGGCCAGCCAGTTCCACTAATGCGAGACTGCTGGCAGCCCACTCCATCTCTCACCAGCGCGTCCAAGGTGCCACCAACTGAGGCAGCAGGGCTGGACTGCCCTTCCTTTCACAGGGAAGGTAAGAGGCAAATAGCAATGTCCAGTAGCAAAACCAGCTCAGCTGCACTTCTGGAAAGCAGAAAAGTAAAGCCAGCACCACCAGCCTGCTCCTGCAAACTCCACTTAGTCTAAATGACATCATGACCACAAAGCAGCCAGTGGGGGATGGACATGGGCAGAGCATTTGTCATCTTGCCTTCCTTCCGCGCATTTTCCTTAAAGATCAACAACAGCTGTATCAAGTATCACACTCTGATTACTTAACACTGATCAGACACTTCCCACTACAGTTTTAATGCTATTCTTTATTGTAGGAGTATCACAACACACACAGTGCACTGTTTCATGGAGTTGCACATGCCACTCTTAACAAGTTATTCCAACTAGGAGCAGTACAGCAACATTAATGCAGCACTGCCCGAACTAGCTTAGTCAGCACAGGCTCCTTTGTGCTGCACTAAACTGCACCATGTAAACATATCCTAAATAGGGAACAGAGCACAGCATCTCTTGGGTGACGTCATACTGTGTATAAATAACAAATAGGATTGTTATTCACTGAAGGGCCTGATCATTTGTACTCTAATCTTAATTTTCATCTTCCCACAAACCAGGTTCTGTGGTCTTATTAGAATATCCTGCTTGCATTCAAATCTTTGATACAACAAGCTTAATAGCTATACAGCTGTCCCACTAGTCTTGTATAGCAAGATCTATTCCACAGATCTCCAACTGCCACCAATAGCCAACATTGATACCGAATGAACTCTCATGAACAAAGCTATGTTTTCTTAATAATAACAGTTGTATAAACATAAGGTCTTCTCAGTTAAAGGGAAACCAACATCAAAAAGCAGTAAAACACGGAACCCTAAACCCTTCTTTCTTTGAAGAAACACGTTTGAAGCGAGGTGTTTCTAGTTATGGGTGAATGAAATGAGAATTCAGCTGCAACAAACGGACATCCAGTCTGTATGAAAGACTAATTAGATCCATCTGAGAAGCTGTGTCTAAAACTGCTTCACATATTTCAAAGGAAAGCTCTTCTAGTCTATCTTTTGAGAAGACTACATCAAAACATTTAGTCACAGCTGACGCACATCTATCCACGACAGGAGCACTGTTTTTCATAAGCCATAAAAGCTACATTTAAATAATTTTAATAGTCTGGTTTACTTAAAAATTAAAGGGGGGGGGAAGCAGCAAAGAAATTTTGAGCTAAGAAAGGAATTCAAAACAGCAATGACCTTACAGTTCCTCCTTATGCCAAAGCATCAAGAGATCCAAAAAAATAGTCTTATACTGAATATTGAATGTGCTAAAATTTGCTCAGAGAACAGAATTAAAGATGAAGCAGCATCCAGAAGCTGCAGGGTTAACTATGGTTTTTGTGGTATTAAGCCAGGCTCTTAATACTATATTAGCAGTCTTTAAGATGCAACTATTGCTTCTGCTGAACCAGCAGGAGGAGCTCACAACATTTTTTAATCTATTTGTTCTACAAAATTTGGGAAGAGGGGCTGGGATGTTAGAGGTGTTTCTGGGCACAGGAAGGAGTTGATTGGGTATTTTCCTTCCACTTTTGTTGGATGAGAAATCAGTGGTAAGAAAAACATCCAAGTAATGTTCCTGTAAGTACTGCTTTTAGAAATTAGAATATCATTATATGAATATAGTGGTGCAGGATATCAAGTGTGCATGGCATATGAATTGAAGCAACACCCATGCCTCAAGGTGTTTTCAGTTGTACATCAAAAGACTACAGGAAGACTAAAAGGTGACAGGATAATTAAATGCTGTATGCCAGAAACATGACTTTCTGAAGAAGTAAAATGGCACGTTATTGGTCTGTATTGTTACTGAGCTTTAATTTATATTTCAGTTTACTGTTCACTGGAATTCCTGGAACCACTGGATCATTACCTGTGGCAGAACATAATGTCCATTTTCATACCACAGGAATTCATGCTATGAAGCCACCTGTGTGGGTACAACTCTTCTTTGGGTAATTTAGAATTAATCATTGTAAAAACCTAATTCCTCCTCTGCCTACTACGGAATATATGTTAAAGCAGTGAAGTTTGATTCTAACACAAGGAAAATATACATCCAAATTGACCATGCCTGCTTTTAAAAATATTTTGCATTTTAGCATTTCAGACCTTTCACTGAACTTTCAATTTAGAAATGTCTTGTGGACTACATACCAATGCCGGACCATGTTATTGTGAGTTTTGTAGCAGAATACAAAACTCCAAAACCTATTATAACCAAGCTATTCCACTGCTCTGACACAGAGGGAAAAGCATATTTAAAGCCACACAGTGAATACATTACTCAAGTCATTTTTAATTCCCAACCTTGTAGGTATTTTCTCTATATGCTTATGGAGTGCTATATGAACAAACTAATCTGAGACATACAAACGAAGCAAATATGTACCATCACATTCTTACTGCTAAACTAGCATGGCCTTTAAAAAAACTGTACAATCCAGACACACTCTGCTCCTCCTCGGGCCTAGTACAAAAGCACACCTAAGTACATGCAAATATTATACGAGTACACTCAATATTTACTTTCAGTTCACGTAAGGGATCCCAGCACTTAAACTTTCTGAGATATTCAAAGAGGCAGAATGGAAATGCATACCAGAAACACTGAGTTCACAAGATATTGAGGCCAAGGCCACTTTCATTAAAAAACCACAAGGTCAGCAGTCACAGAAATGTACCAATTAAAGCAGTTGCCACAGAGTCAAAACTCATGGCTCAATGCTCTCCTCAGATTGAAAGATTCAAGTGCAGTGTTTGGCTCCCAAGAGCTCTTGTCCACATCCCATCAGGATAGGAGGGGGCCACCTCTACCCGGACAGTAAACCTGCCACTACAGAAAAAGGACTGCAGGATCTGCAAAGCCACAGAGTCCATCAACAAGCAGTAATACAACTATTACAGCCAGTGCTTTGCAAGGGTGGAAATTAGGGGATTTGCTCTCACCACAGCACTAGATTATGCACATTGCATTAAAGTGACATTATACACAATACACAGGCCTCACTAAGAGAAAATGCTCCGGATTTGAACCTGAACCAAGAGACTGAAAGTAAGTATATAACCTTCACAACAACAGTTTCTATACCTATACAACCCACAGAACTCTGTAACAGAGTTTTGTTTGTACAACTGTGCACGTACTGCAATGAAGAGCTTGTGAGCTGTGCTCCAAGTAAAATGCAAACCATGTGGAAAAAGGCAGAAAAAGTTTTCTGCTTACAGTTGTAAGGATTATCTAACAGATTTTGCCCCACCCACTAGTGCCTTTACACATGAATCTCCCTTTCCTTCAAACCAATATTGGACATGGGAACAATACATTTCATTTCAAATATAAAACATGTAACAATATATACTTAGAACTAGTCTAAGCAGAAAGTCTTCCATCTACTGCTTCTAGGGATATATGTTAATTTGTATTACAACTGGCTGCCCTTCTTATTGTTTTAATTCCTACAGGTATTTGCTTTTCATCCCTATTAATACAGTACTCATATTTCTTTCATATGACCAATTAATTATTATGTGCCTGGAGCACATCAGAAATATAAAATACTAGTAATAATAATTCTGATATTTTATTGATTCTCTTAACAAGGTTATTAATTTTACAGTAATAGATGGGCAATGATATTCTTCTACATGGGCTGCTTGAAAGACAGAATTTAATATGCACTGAATTACCATCCTACTCCATTCACATTTGTGTTCAAGGAATTAAATGTGAACTAAGCTTGCTTACAGCAACTTTCTGTATCATTGCTCTGATTTTCCATTATACTATTCCTTGTTCCACTTGATGCTTTGCACACTTCTGTGTGATTTTTGGGGGGTATTTTTTTCCTCCCCCTTACAACACAATGAAAATATTTCCTGAAGTAGTTTTCAAATCAACTTATCCATCAGTCATAAAATTTACAGCAAATGAATACAAAGTTCTCCAAATTAAATGTTTATTATATTTGAAGTAAAAGTTTAACCATAATTAGATAAACACAAATTCACTAACTATAGTAAAGCATTCACATAAATATGCACCTACTCTATATTGATCATATAGGATGTATTCAAATAATGATGACAGTAATGCCTTAGATTTTATTTTTATGCTGGCATTTTGTACTATACAATAGGTTTTCTCTTGGAAATGTTAAGAGGTTCACAGGCTGATTTTCTACCCACACAGGTATCTACTAAATTCTTTACTTCTCAAGAAAAGGATTTGGGGGAAAACCTGTGTTTTTTCCTAAAAATTATATAAAACATTCATTTCCGACTGGACTGAACAAGCATCAACAATTTTTTCTAAAGATTTCATATCTGTACTACATCTATCTGTTTTTAACTTTGGATTTAGGAAATGATCCAATGTTTTGTGAAAATGGTAGCCCATTCTAGAAACAGCCTGAATTGAGGTATTTAGCTTTCTTTATTCCTCTTATTCAGCATTTGACCTATACAGGTCCCTCTGGAAATATATCGAATTTCCATTTGCCCAAAGTAACTTCTGAACTATGACACCTTATGCTTAAAAAAAAATAAAAAATAAACAACTTCAATGATAAGAAGCTACTTTATAACTGAAAACATCTGGAAATTCTTTGACAACTAAACTGATGAGAAGATGAGGGTAAGCAGTCTGGGAAGGTATGCATTTACGACAGAGATGAAGAACCCTAACAGAAAGGATTGTTTTCAAACACGAAAAAGGAAAATAACTACTTGCAGAGAAAATATGCAAATCATTAATAAAGAATTCTCAAGACGCAGTATTCCTTCACTGTAGCAAATAATCAGAAAATGGACAATGGTACAAAGGTTTTCAAGAATTAAGTTTATTGCATACAATACAGTTACAAATTCCTCAGTGAACTAAAATTAGATTGGAAGGAGGGTTAGAACTAAATGCCCTTTAAGGTCCCCTCCAACTCAAACCATCCTATGAATAAACAATGCCACTATCACATGAACTAGACCATCCTTGGCAGCTGACATCTGGTTTTGAAGGATCATATTCATATGCTGAAGGGAAACGACACAGCTAACCAGGTTTCCTCAATATATGTAGGTTCCAAATTGATTTTGTCTCTCCCACCCTTCAATACCCTGCAGAATAGTTGAATTTTCTGAAGGAAGAACAAATTCCAACACTCAACAGCAAAATTCAATCAATAAAATCAAAAAATAAACACATTTGATAGCCAGACTAGCAATTGAAAACGGCAAGATGGGAAAGCCTCCTGTATTTAATTGAAG
The DNA here is from genome assembly GCA_013401135.1 of Cettia cetti. NCBI lineage: Eukaryota > Metazoa > Chordata > Aves > Passeriformes > Sylviidae > Cettia > Cettia cetti. The sequence continues at coordinate 169,877 of VZUI01036702.1, read as the reverse complement.
TAAACAAAAGATTCCAGAGTCTGGTGGTGCGGTGCTTCTGGGCTGCTTGTTGCTGTTTTGCATTAATCTCATGTAAGGAAGGTATTCTTCCTTCAAATTGTATTTTAGCAGTAATCCTGATTGTAAGACCTTTAATTCAATTGACAAGAGAAAAAATTTTAAGCATAAGAACACTAATCAAAGCTAAGAATCTGACCATCTGTCCTCTAAAAAACTGAGGTATATATGACAAGCAGTTAGTTTAAATATTCTTTTAGTAATTAATATATAGAAAAAAAAATGACATTCACATCAATTTAGTTGGCAAGTTCTTTGTACACAAGCAAGCACATACTACTAAAGCTGCTAAATTTTAATTCTCAAGTCAGATCATTGGAATCTTTTAATTGCAAAAGTGTTTGCTATGTTGATATGGTACACCAGAAACAACTATCAGGAATTGTACTGAAAATTCTAGTACAATAATTTTATATAAACTTAAGTTCTAGTATATATGTTGCTGGCTTCAGAATAAAAACCAAGTTGCTTCTATTCTAAAAGAAAATATACCAAATTAGGATTCACGGAAGTTTTTAACCTCTACTGGAACCATAAAAATTAATATTTTTGTTTGCAGTGCTTCAGGCAAAGAGCATTGCTCACACTTGACCACTTCTCCTTTAAAATCCTTCAGCTTTGGGAAGCAAGGCAGCTGAAGTGGCCTAAAGCCAGCCCCTATCAAGGACCTCTATTACAAGCAAAATAGTTAAAAACAGATGGTTTCGAAACTCAAAATTCTGAAAAATAAAGAGCAGCGAAGAGCAGTTAACAGTGAACAATTCATTAAGAGTCTCAAGATAAACGAAGAAAACCACAGATGACCCACAGCCCAAAATGCTGACGAATGATCCGCCCGGAACAGCGGGAACCGTGGAGAAGCCTGCTGCTCACGCTCCCTGCACAGAGCGCAAAGCACTGCACACTGCCAGCTGGGGAGCTTTTGGCTGGTGAGAGTAGCAGAGTTACAGGGTAATAAAGAAAGGAGTCACTGCTGGAAGAGTCCCTGTGGTAAACTAAGTAAATCAGGATGCGAATGGTGCTGCTGCAAAGCACGGTTTGCAGCGCGAGTTAACTTCTGAAGGGGAATGTGAAGGTGGCCCTCCCACTGGGCTAGCTAGCTGCACCACAGATTCAGCTATCTTTGCCACAAGCCACGAGGGGACACAACCCACAAAGGCAGGAGCCTGTGTCACACCAACCTAATAGCAAAACGTAAATGCATAAGTTCAGAAAGTGAGGCTTGTGTTTTTGACAGCAAAGTTTTTAAAGGAAGCTTTGAATTTCCCTTTATTTTTCCTGATTTTTTTACCTCCTGATCAGAAACAAGATTTCTCATTCCTTCTCTTCTTTGAAGTTTTAAGGCAGTTAGCTTTCCATTGTAAAATTTTGAATAACAATTCAGATTTTTGATGGTGCTGTATTTACTATACAATCTTGTCTGCAGCACAGTCACAGGAGAACACCAGGAAAAAGAAAATTATTGATGAAGAATAACATGTCCTGTGTTATTTATCCAGTAACAATAAAATAAGTTTAACTCTAAACAACCCTGCTATTGAAAAAGAGTTACTTGCTTTTTACATACCCAAGCTCAGGTGCAATTCTTAATACACTATATCTTTATAGGTATATGGTTTAAGCGAAACAGACTTCTCCTGAAACCCACTTAATGTGATTTATTTCACCAGGTATTTTCCAGATACAAATAAATAAAGAATTATATCTCCCCAAGTACACAGGCATGGTTAGGGTGGAAATAAAATGCAAAAGCAACTGTCACAAATCCCTCCAGCCCAGACTTTTAGGCACACAGCCAGTCCTAACCTGGCACCCTTAGATTTCTCCCTAGTGCTTAGGCACCTCTTCTCTGACACTGAGGGATGCTCCTGCCTCCTTGCCTAGCAGTAGAAGGTAACAGCAGTAACTCACTGCAGGGACACAAGGATATGAGGAGAAACTTTCACACTTGTTATTGTTTGAATAACAAACCAAATGATCAGAAATCAGACTCCACGTACACCTTGTCAAATTGGTTTATATTAGGTGTAATCCTCATACTGTTGCAAGGCATCACAACAGTTAGCAGTTCCATTTAAAGTGAGAGACAGGTTTGGACTCAAGCAAATCTCTCAAAAATGTGTGCATGTATGCAGATGTATGCTTGTGTAATTGGCTGTGCTAAACAGCTCCCTGGTTTGGAGAAGTCTAACTTGGGAATTAAATTTCTGAACTCACAGCAGCCAGGGCCTACGCAGCATTCACAGCAACCAGCAGGCTCATCCCCACAGCAGCAGACAGCTCTTGTGCTGCAACAAAAAAGGTCAAAAGGCTGAGGGCAATGACTGCTCCTGGGAAGGGCTATCTCTGTCACACAAGCCAGTGCCAGCCCAACTAAACTGGGCTGAAGTCTGGCAGAGGTGTTCTGTTGATTGAATCGGCTGTATCCAAGTTCACAGGATGCCTGTTAGGAGTATTGTATAGATTTTAAAAACTGCAAGCAGACTTGGCCTTTGTTTCTGAAACAACAATTCAGCAAGTAGGGTGTGTCATTGCTATACTAAGAAAATCTGCCTTATTAAAGCCTTTCTGAAACCTTTTGCCAAAGAGTCAACAAATACTATACAAGTCAACTGCCTATTTAAAAAAAAAAAATTAAAATCTTATTTTGGTTGTGGAATCACCATTAACAGACATAAAAAGTACTTCTCTATAAAAATTTATCTTCTTAATACTTCAACCAGCTTGTTTCTTGGCTTTATTCCACTGAATGGCTGAATTACCAAACACAGCATTACTGTTCTTCCACTGTCATGGTCTGCCCTTCTGCCTTTCATGCTGACAACATTAAGTGCTTAATGTTGTTACCTTTGAATATTTGTAAAAAACAATAGTTTATACACATCCATCTGAAGTGAATAAGCACATCTTGAAACACTGGCATTTTACTATGACCACATACAGTTCTACCACAGAGTGCTGAATAATTCCATTTGACTATGATTGCTTACTCAATTCACTTGGATCCTTGATTTGTTTTTCTAAACACCAGCTTAACGTAATGCAATTTTTGTCAACGTTGCTTTTATTTTCTTGCCCTCATATATCTACAATGGAGTATAAGATGCTACTTCTAAACAAGACACTAAACAGAATAATTTAGAAACTAATTTAATAAACATTTATATACAAAAAATGTTCCACAGGCATGAGCCCTGAGAAAAATCTCAGTACACTAGCACTATTTAACTGTAAGGGTCATGTTTGGTAATTCACAGCAATGCCTACTAAAGACAAACCACATATCTATCCTCAGCCAACAAAAAAAAATGGAGAATTTTAGTAGGTGTCAAGGATTATATATATTGACTCCAAGCACTGAATTTCTTAGAAAATGAGCAGAACTTACAGAAAATGATGAGCCAGCCTTTGAAATTGCAACTGGGTAAGTTCCATCTCCTAGATGCACAGAGAGCTGCCAGCTACTTCTCTTTGATTTAGCAATAGGAATTCTAAAAAAGAAACAGACAGAAGAAAAAAAATTTTAACAGAGATTTCATGCTTCTTCCAAGTTAACCAGCAGCACTTGCCTCATAGGATGGTCATGAAGGATATAAAACACCATTAATCTATAGACACAGTTGGAGAGCATACTTGAAAAAAATATATACTAAATACATTTTTCTGTCAAACAGCATATAAGGAGAAAATACACTCTTACTTTCTTTCTAGATTTGCCTTGACACACTGGGTATGCTGATAAAGTTATAGGAGGCCCTTGAATGCAGCCAGCACTTGCTGCAGAATTAGCTCAAATAGTATGAAAAGCAGATGAGAAAGTGGGTTGGCAGGAGAATAGCAACAGTGATAACTGGAGCAGTCTTTTAAAGTGCAAAATATAATCATTTTTTCTTTAAGCTCATTCTCAGTAAACCTTAATTAAAAGCCAATTACAGACAAAAGATTCAGCCAAACAAGTAATACAAGTAATTTTATAACTAATACACATTTTTAAGAATCTCATCCATGGAGCCCTTCAAGCATACTGGAAAAATAATGATATATCATCACAGCCCACATGCAGGATTATACCGATTTCTGCAGCATTCTGTGGCTGCACCATTTATCAAGTAATACAGGAAACCTGAATCTTTTCAACTTAAAAAAGCACACACCTGGCAGCAAAGGAATGAGAACTGAGCCTCCATTCTTGGCAATTCAGAGTGAAAAGTGCAATTTTCAGCTATTTTATTTAAATGGATATTCATTTTCAATTTTCTCATTCTAACTTCTCAAGTCTCTTCCACATTGCTGTATCAACTGGTGTCCAAAAGTATACTACAACTTTTCTAATGAGTGGTCACCATATATTACAATGGGCATGCAACACATGGCCTAAAGGGAAGACAGGAAGGTGTGATTTAAACTCCATTAAAACAAAACCACATTTTGACACAGCTTTTGTTCCACACTGACTCTTACATATTTAGATTTTTCTGTAAGAAATCTGTAGGGATAATAATTTTATCACCTTTACACCTTCTCTAAGGATAATTTCTGCTATAACAATCTCTTGTACATTACAGCGCTTGCTACACCTTTTATTGCAGCCTTCAGAGTCTTAAAACCTTAAACACATTATGCCATGTGCATCCTCCAGAGGATTCCACATCTCCCCAAAAAGAGTGCCCAGATTTCCTGTGGAATCAACAGGGAGAAGCACCTGTGAGGCCTCCAGAGGCCAAAGGAGGAGAATTTATCTGCCCAAGCCAAGGATAACACACTGACTTGCTAAGGATTTCAACAATTATTTTAAGAACATTAGGTTTTTAGATACCTGGAACTTAAGAAAGCACAATTTGAAGTACTTAAAGCTTCCAAAAATTGTGCCTTGCCACGTGCCTGAAAAGGGAAAACGGAAATGCTAAATATATCAAACACAAATAGAAGCATACTTATCCTTAGTTACTTCTGGATGCAAGCCAAGTAAGGCCTACATCAAATTTCACCAAACTTCATCAAATTTCACCTTCACGTACCTCTATCATTACCCTAAAGGTTCACAAGACAGATATTGAAAATAACCTGTTCCAGTGCTACAAATGGCAAGTGTCACCTTTCAGATTTAATATAGTGACACAATAAATCTGAGAAATTATGGTTTATTGGGTGCAATGTCATTTCTCAGCAACTCATACTGGAATTCCTGTATGTCACCAAACATTTAGACTGGCTGATAGGAAACGTGACAGACACAGGAGTTCCTGAAGAAGAGGAAGAGGAATTTCCTGCACAGGTAGCAGGCAGCAAGCTGAGAGATGTTTTCATTGCATTTCCTGGTATCAGAGCACCAGTAAGGAGAAATACAGGCAGCACCTGGTTAAGTTCTCCATGACACTCCACTGCAACAACCAACATGATTTAGTGGTTTATAGCAACTTCATATTTCTTATATTAAAACTAGGATCTCATTGCAAACTCGGCTTAGTAGATCTGCTTCACTGGTGTCATGAGATTCCTTAGAGCCTTGCTGGCACAGCCCTGCTTCATATTGCATTTGACTGGAAGTGACCTCATGAATCTGGCTGCTGGCCATCAAAGGAAAGACAGTCTTGTTCTCCAGCAGGGATTGTTTTTGTTCAGTCCCGTCTTGCTGAGCTTTGTCAAGTGTATCTCCAAACAGGATGCATGCCTCTTGAAAGGCATGACTATCATCACTGCTTTGCCTGGGTTTCCAACAGCCACATAATTCCTCTCTCTGCAACACCAGTGGCAGGAGGGCAAGGTCCAGAGCTGCATGTAACACCAAGTATACAGAAAGTTGTACTTCCCTCCTGGAATGGCTAGATTCATTTGCACAGGGACGTTTTTCAGTTTTGCTAATGAGCTTTGCCTATGCTTTTATAACTATAACTGACACCACTAAGACAGATACATTAGCTCACGACAATCCTGCTTCTTCATTAAACCAAATTCCATTCAAAGAAATTATCTGGTAGTAGACTCCATTTTGATAGGATTTGTGGGTAGAAAAGGTTCATATAAATAAAGATTACAAAGTCCAAAAGTAAGGATCAAAGCCTAAGTTTGCTGAATATGAAAAGGAAGTTGCTCACGCCCATGAACTACTTTAGAAATGCAGAAGTTTCTACCAGGCTAAGAAAGGAGATTTGTAATGGTGTTTTCTGTTGTTTTGTGGTGTTTGGGTTACTTTTATTTTTTAATATCTGAGAAGTCCCAGTGCATGGGAAATTATCTTTGTTCTTGGCCAAGGTTGCCTCCTTAGCTGAGAAGACTTTTAAGTCCTCTCAGACAAAGCATCTGAACTCCAAATATATTTCACACTAGTTCACAGAAAACTCCCCAAACTTCTGGCTACTCTCAAAATGTAGAACTTTTTAAATGCTACATAATGGGCTGAAGTGCAACATCCTGTATTCATAGAAAAAAAATCCCACTAAAAATAAAAATAGTGTAATCTTTGCCATCATAAAAGACAAAAAATATAAGGCACTTCTCTTCCATCTCTAGATTCAGAATCCACACAGTATGTCTCTCCTAGGATTCAACATGCCCTCCCTTTTTTCTCCCAGTTTTGGCAAATGACTTATCATCCAATAAAATTACTTCATTTATGTATAAATATCACTGGCTGCAGGAAGAAACAAGTTTCACACCAAGATGAGTGCCAGGTGGATGAGGAGCAGGGCCATGGAGAACTGTGTGCTGCTGATCCTTGCAGGAGCATTACACACAAAGGGGCAGAGAGAGCAAAGGCAGCACTGCAGCCACACAACAGGAGATGGGTGGAGAAGGGTGTTATAAACTCCTTCCACACACAAAAAAAGGGCAGTTCTGAACGCTCCACTCCAAATTGCCTTCTAAGGGGAAGCATCACAAGCACAGGAACACAGCTGAAGAGTGATGGCCTGGCTTTAAGTCATAAAGGCTTTACTCCAAAGCACCAATTACAAAAACATGTAAGCAATGCAACAAGAAAAACAGCACCATTTTCCTGCTTAGTTATTTATTTTCAAGCTCTACTGCTGTTTGTTCAACTAGAGATGATGTCTGTGTAGAATGTATTATGTCCTTTTTACCGCCAAATGCCATGTGTGGGAGAGGGAGACACTTGAGAACAACGCAGCAACCAAAGCTCCTGGTTTCTTTCTTTGCAAGTTTTCAGTGAGGAAAGCACACAACTGCTAAAAATTTTAGGTCGACACATACTGTGCTCATGCAAAACATTAATTAAACTATTATCTATTCTAGTCAAAAACAAGTAATGAAAGAAAATAGACACTCACAAAAGCAAATCAAGTAATAACTCTGCCCTGGCCATTTTGATTGTCACCAACCATTCAGATAGTAGGAACTCAATAAAAACTACAATTTTCTGCAGTTTGTGGCAAATAAACTTGCGTCTGCTGGTTACCGTTGATGATGTGAATGAGTTAGGATGTCACCAGCTCCTAAAGGATGAGAAAATTGAGTATAAATTTTTTTTACTTCCAATTCAAAGTATGTGTTCTAATGCTGAGAGTGAAAACACAAATTCCTCTTCACTTCTGATATTTTTGCTGCATAATACTTTATGTAAACAGAGAAATCCCAAACTATCATAACAAATCCTCCTGTTTGAAAGATTACAAGCGTTTGAAAACCACATTATATGACACTCCATAAAGCTGTTTTTCAATTGTGCAATTACCTATTCAGCAGTTAAATAAAAGTGAAATATTGACTTAAAACAATGTTAATGGTCAAAGAATCATTAAGAAATCCTTCATCATAACTTTCACAGCAGGTGGCCTGTAAAATGATCAAGAATAATGTGCTGGATTCTGTAGCCACCAAGGTCAGTTTCTGCATACAAATCTTGCAAAGGGAGAAAAAAAGACCTTCAGAAAGTGGGCCATTCATCTGAACCAAGTTCAGAGAATTTCCAGCACTGTGAAAAGATATGTTATGCAAGCACATAGATGTATTCAGTGGGGGTAGACTGAACCAGCTACATGGAGACTACAAAGGAGCCCTCCCATGGCTCATGAATAAGTCGAGGAAATGATCAGAAAAAAATGCAGAGATGTTTAGACAGATGGCCCACTTAAAATGCCTGGGACAGGGCATAAGCAATTTTAATGAAACTTTAGATCTACCATATAAATTGTTTCTTATTTTCCCTGCCCTCCCCCAACCCCTTAAAAAAAAAAATCAAGAAAGGCAAATAGAAATTTAACAACTCAAACAAGAGCCTATCTAGTGATGCAAAAAAAAAAAAAAACCCAAACAAAAACAAAAACGCACAAAAAAACCGCACAAACCACCAAAAAAACCACCCCAAAAAACAAAAAAAGGGAAGTAAATCTCATACTTTTGTGCATTACTGGTTTAATAAGTTCACATGCAAAGAAATATCCTTCACAGAACCTTCAACTATCAGATGAATATAAAAGCAGGGAATGGATAGATTAAAAGAATTCTAAACAGAAGTGTACTGCCAAACAAAACACAAATCTAAGCTTTAGTATCTGAGTACTTTCAACACTTTCCAACATAAAAGTTCATCATCACACAGAAAAGATAAAAGCAGCACTTTCACAGGATTATTTTAAGAACCAAAAATTATGTGCAAGGGACCCAAGAATCTGGGAATATTTTATTCAGCAATTTGAAGTATTTTCTGTATCTATTCACACACATTTTCTACATATATTCAGACTGGTCCATCTATACATATGATGTGCCCTTTTGCATAAAAATAGGTTTTCCTTCTTCCTGCTTTATATGTGCATACATATACGTGTAGCCCTTTCACTGTGAATATGAAAATATACCATCATTAGACTAAATTATAGTTCTTCATATATCATACAAAATAATAATCTCTACTAGCCTGAGTGCCAGCTGATCAGACAAAGGCTGAAAGAATTACTCAATAGTTATATCAAAAAGGTTTTTACATTACATTTTCTTACATATCACATTGAGATCAATAACAAATATGCATATTTATAGCCTATACTCTATTTGAATAGTGACCACAGGAAAAAATGAAATTACACGGAGGTAAACTATAAAATAAAAAGCAGTGCTAGAAAAGGACGCTATGGAGTGCACTGTGCTTTGATTCAGAACAGCATACATCTGTATGTTCTCTTTTCCTATAACAGAAGCTTTTTGAGCAATTTGCATGGACATAAAAGCCTGCAATCCAATGACCAACGAAAACCTCCAGTGCCTTCAGCAGTGAAACCCAGATGAGGGCTAAAGAAACAGTAAAGCTAGTTCTCATAAATCTAGGGTGAATTTAGCTGCCCAGATCTAAGAGTATGGCTCAAGGCCTTTCATCTTCATTTAACAGAGAAGTAACCTTGCAAAGAACCTCACCCTGGCTAACCCACTTCCACTGTGGAGGTCTCTAAACATGCAGGGTCCTGCAAAGAGGGACACCCTAATCCCAATGTTTTACAGGCAGCATCGTCAGCAGTCTGGCAGGGGCAAGGAACTAGGGGCTCCTCTGCCAAAGCTGTCTCCACAGTCTTAACAAGAAATTATTCTCCAAACATGCAGGCTAACAACAATTCTAAGTTTCTTGAAAGATCTTTCATGGCTCTTTTAGTTTTAAATCTATTGGGTAAATGAAGCAGGATTGCTGTTATTGCCTGTCTTGATTTAACAAGGTCATGGTTGCAGAGTGGATGTCCAAAGAATCCAAGATTCATGCTATCCAGTCTTCCTCAACCTGTGGGGATTCATATCCACCTCCCATATATCAAGAGAAAGAGCAAGGGCCCAGGTAGGAAGGAATGAGAGATTTATGGAGGCTCAGAGAATTCATGGAGACTCAGGTTTGCAGCCTGATGATGCATTCTTTGGGGCAAAACGTTTCAGCACTTGGTCCTAGTGCTGGGAAATCTCTATGAACTTTGCATTAATAAACTGGATCAAACACAGTAACCCTGCTAGTTACAAGTAGAGCCCAAGACCTCCCAGTTTCACAAAAGGGTCAGACTGCCCAGCCCTTCAGCATACCTCGAAAATTTCAAATAAATAAATGTAAAACATATCTGAAATTTATTTCCTCTCCTATGACATGTTAGGTCCTACTTTAGTATTTGGTTTATTTCGGAAAAAGCAAACATCATAAGCATTAATGCTGGATAAGAGATGCTGTTGTTTGTATCATTGCAGGCATTTGTGAAATAAGAAGAAAGGAACGCTCAAATCAAGTGTTCACAAGTAAAGAGAAAAGACATTTATTTTTAGTATAATTTAAAAGTCTGTGCTTCTAATCTGTTTTTCAACCATCTTTTATTTACAAAAGGAGGAACAACTTGCAAGCGGGTGTTTTTAATCAGATCAGTCAACAATATTGACTTGTGCATGCTAACAACTGTTATGGAGACAAAAATTAAAAATGTTTGTCATCAAAAAAGTTAGGGCTATTTCTCCTCCAATTAAAGTATTCAATTTCATAACATCGTTTTTCAAAATTTTTTTTAAATTTTTATTAAGAGATAACTTTGGGCAGTTGGCAAAACTAATAATAATAATTTACCCCATAAAAGAAAAACAAGCAAATGCCTTGTCCTATACAAATTTTCCCTTATTTCGTTAAACAAAGAAACTTACTGTGCAGATATTTAAGACTAGTCTTACAATAATTATCTCACTTTGTTTTCATGTGCAAAAAGCTTCAGAAAAAAACCAATGTGATGCAGTAGGGAGGATTATAGTGTTTTGTCAACATCATCCAGTAGCAGTTATGTACTTTCATATAACATGATGGTATTGGGATGTAGCTGCTTCTTGGGAGTTGTGTCCTACACCTCCATTCAAAGAAGAGCTGTTTCCAGTAATAACATGCTATTTTTCACTTTGTGTTAAGTTTAGAATACTACAGGTTTGCTGTCCACATAAAAAAAATAGGCAGAAGGAAATGATAACCTACTAATGTGAAAATGAGGGGAAGTGATTAAAAATTACCTCTAAGTTTGATAAGGAAATAATCCAATTTTACTTGTACATATGAGACTACTTTCCATACTCTCTTTTTCTGAAACATCCAGGCAAACTTCATGCTAGGTTTGCTGTGCTCATCTCAGTAGTGAAATCTGCCTACTAATCTTGAGCTCAATTGCCACTAAAAGCTGTAAACCTGAATCAAAATACATTTTGTGCTTTAATCTGTCATCCCTTCTGTCAGAATTTCAGTCATTCACCCCCTTTTCTAACAGAAGTTCTGGAGAGTATGGTAACTCAGAAGTAACAGGACAATATACGAGGGCTGTGAGAATATCAGCGTTGTACCTCAGATCAGGGTAAGTTCTCAAAGCAAATTATCCCAACCATCTGCACTTCGACTGATTTGGATCACACTGCAGAACAATCTTGGGATGTGCAAACCAGGTCCCTTTCTCATGAAGAAAGGCAGAAACCAGGTTCCAGTACTGCACCCAGCACATTCCAGTGACAAATGGGCATTCAGTTCACAGGACTGGACTAAGTCTAATCAAAAGTCAAATACATACAGTGAGAGCATGAGCTGCTCATCATGAACAAGAGGGTACACTTGTACTGGTGCACTCTCTAATGACAGCTAGATTAATCCTTGAAGAATCCTTTATTCACATGAAGAGACAATTTCTGCAATTGGATTCCCTCAAAATCCTAAGTTTGGTATCTAGTCTAGATATTCAGGAAAAAAATGCCAACAAAAACACTCTGACATTTAAGACTGTCAAGCTCAACCCCTCTTATTTAGGTGCCCCAGTAAAATTCATGTTAAGGAGTGTTTATTACCTACCAGCTCCTGCCAGCAAAAAGCAAATACTGTATAGTGCAGCATATTTGAAAAATTATTCTGCCATTTTGGAGAACAAAAAAGCTTATTTTAGAATCAAATCTATAATTCCATTTTGAAAAAATCATGGCCTGAGCTGCCTTTATCTTGTCAGATAATCTCTTCTTGAGCAGATTGCCATTTCCCCAAGTATCACTAACTTACAAACTTAATCCAAAAAAACACATTAACCTATCTCTTATTCAGAGATAGGAATCTGACCCATAGGTGCTAACAACAGACTGAAATAGTGTCTCTTTAAAGAACAAAGTTTTTAAGACCCACTACAGTGAAACTTTTCAGTACCTGCTGAACTTACTAAAGGAGGCACACTATCAGGAGTGAGAGACAACTACTACAGTCAAGGGAAAAGGAAAGACATCAGAATAAATCCATCTCTGAGGAAATTTGGCAACAGCACAGAGAGCGAGAACACTGGCCTTCTTTAAGGCCCACAAGGAACACAGTGTGCAAACTAAGGAAAAATTTTAAATTATACTAGCTAACCAAAATAAAACCCCCAACGTGTCTTAGGCCAAACTGAAAACACCTTTTTAGAACACACCACCTCAAAAAATCTTTTCAAGTTTTTTTGTTAGGAGCTTTGTATTGAATGCTGTCTTTCCTGTGGTTTACAGTTTCATTTAGGTCTCTCACCCATTTGATCTGTCAGTCCCCCTGGAACTAACCAGATTGTATTGCCAGAAGTATGAAGTTTCCACCACACTTTGTAGGACTCATGATTTGACCTAGTCTCCCTAAAGCCTGTCACATATGCAATACCCCAAAGGTCATTGTTTAAAATAGAATTACACTCAAATTTTTGTGCATCTTGGAAAACACAGTGCTAGCACCAGATTACAGTAGAGTTCCAGAGTACTGTAAGAGCTCAGCCATCACACAGAGCTTATCACCTCTCACAAACTTGTTGCAGCAGCACCAAGAGTCCATCCAAGAGCTTAACCATCTCATGCCAATGAAATCAGTTTTGGAATACAGCTGTATTGGTCACTTTGTTGTGCTTTCTCCTCTGTAAGAGACTTAATTCAGGCAATACATAAGAATGCACATTCAGGACAGTGCAGAGTCCTACAAAAGGATGGCAAGATTTTCCTTGCTAGCCATCCTACATGCTATAGTGTGAGAAACAAAACTGGCCAAGTGCCATGATTCACTTGGAACTGGCTTTTCAAATTCCATGTGCAAGAACCAGTGCTGGGTGACAACACAGGTGTCAACGATGCATCTACCAAACCACAGGTAAATGTGATTACAGCATTTGGCTAGAAGTACTCAAGCCAGTTTCTGAACAGGCAATGTGACAGCTAATTCCTCCCCACTACATGTAAGAAATGTGTCATATTCCACAGATTCTAAAGGTTTGTTCTCTGTTTCTTCTGCACTAGATTCCTATGAAACAGATTAACGTCACTAATTCTGTTCAGTTAAAGAGAAAAAACATAGCAGATGAGAAACCCCTCAAAAGTTAATTAAAAATTATATTAGATAACATAAAACATGCATATCTCCAACAAACACTCTCACATCATGTCTAGACAATTACAGCACATAGCAGAGCTCAGTGACTCTCATTACCCTCCGTTTTCAGCTTACATCCGGCACTCGCACCCCTGAGCTTTCACCACCTAATATTAACCACCTTTTCCCTTCTTAACTAATGCAAAGAGAAAGGTACCTCTCACAATGAGTTAGACCTGAAAATGGCTGAACTACCTTTAGGTAATGCTTACCTATATTTTTTACATTACTTAGGCACTTCATTTTTTACTTAGGCATTACATTTTTTACATTACTTAGGCACTACAACTCTAGGCCACAGAAACACAGGCATCTAATTATTTAAGAGTGATACCAAAAGATGGTAAATATCTATTGCCCTATGTATATTTTCATTTTTTTTAATAGGACATCTGCTATTGCTCATATTATGGTCTCACAAGTAAAGAGAAGAAAGACAACAAGAAAAACAATGTGCACAGACTTCCAACTTTGCTGAAGTTATATTCATCAGACCTGAATGAGGGAATTTGAGAATTATTAAACTACAGTTGAATGTGAAGGACAAAAAATTTGTAACAGCTAAACTTTCAGCTAACAGCTAACCTCTTTCTCAGTACTAATACAAAAACTCTTGCCCACTAAGCTTTCTGCTGACTAAGGTCAGAGTTAGAGAAGACAGGCTGTGTAGGTGGGATGAACCTTACTAATGATGGTTATTTTAGCATAACATGATCAATACAGGGTGGGAACATAAAAATGGCTGTACTGACAGGCCTAAATACCCATCTAGTCCAATATTCAATGATACACAGCAGAACATTAAATAAGGTCTAAAAGTATAAGAATATAGTTACACTTCTACAATGTACTTAAGTTCTGCCTCCTTCCTTTCCTTTTTGCCCAGACAATTAGCACTAATCAATGTAGTTCAGTAGGCAAAGAATTGATGTCCTAAATATAAAATATATAACATAATATATTAAAATGTAATATATAAGTACATTTTAAAATGCTATGTAAAAAAATTCTTTAAAAATTACCTTTTACACATCCAATTATTTAATGAATATAATTACACATAAATGATACTGTTCCTCTTTCTTATTAACCCAATACTCATATGTTTTTCTGTGAATGTTTCTATCCTATAAAAACAAGCATGACCAAACAAATTGTATGTGATCAAAAGGATGCTAAAAAGAACATTTAAAATTTTTCTGACTCAAAAAGACTTATTTTGAACAGAAATGCTAAAATGTGAAGTAAAACTGTTGCACAAACATGAGGAAGATCCAAAGTATTCCTGAAATACACTTTTAGCCGAACTGTGTGGCAGGTGCAAGAGGATACCTAAAGAAGATGTTCAGAATTGGTTCCCACAACTTTGCCTTCAGCCCCAATCTTTCCTGTGCACTTCACCTGCTGCAGGAATCCACACAGAACATCCAAGTTCTCCCTCAGTCCAAAGTTTCCTTGTTTATACCCAACATAATTTTTCTAAAATGCAGATCACTGCAGCCCCTCTGGACCTTCCTAAGTGAGACAAACTAGCCTTGTGTGCTGATTTTGGCTAGGGTAGAAGTAATTTTCTTCATATTTGGTGGCTGGGGTTAAATCACTAAAGTTCTTATCTCTAAAGTGTTATGCTCCATCCTTTACAGGCCTTGAACACAACGATTTCTCATTGCAATCCAACTTTTTTAAGCTATGAAACAGCAAAATGCTATCAGCTCTCACTACCCCTAGCTTCTGGGAAGACATATAGGAAGGACAAAGCTAAGGAAGCTGAAGAGAAGTGGGCTGTGGAAAGGTGCTACCTCACCCCACATAAGCAAACTGAAGCTTAAATGGCTGTCAGACTACCAGAGTTTGGAAATCACTGAAACAGAGTTGAAGCCTGTTAATTCAAAAGGGTTCACTTAAATACAAGTGTTAAGACTTGGGAAAAGGCAGCCTGTAGTAGAGGCAGACATGCAGCGGCCGAGATCAAAGGATAGAAAAAAACACAGCGAATAGAGGAATAATAGTGACTTAATATTAGTAAGCATCTTAAAATTATAGTGATTTGAAGATACAAGTAACAAGAATAAAGACTTTGCTGCAGGAGAGGAGCAGGGCAGGCAAAAAAATTTAAAGAAAAGTGCTCTCGCTAGCTCAAGGAAACAAACAGGATAAAGTTGTCTAAGGACATTAACAGCTAGGTGTAGCCAAATGAGGACCTGATTTTATTACAGTGTCTGTTAAAAAAATGGGCACAGGACCTAGAGAAAATCATTACTGTGTCACCAAGGTATGCCACCATCATGCCAGACAGAGGAGATTCAGAACACACAGGGGTAAAGACAAAAACAAAGTCTAGGAACCCAGATTTTTTTAAGGTTTTTTTTTTTCTTAAACTAGAATTAATATGCAAATAATTTATTTGTATCATCTCACCTCTAACTGCAGAAAGACTGATTTTACTAAGCACCACAGAGACAGGATAAAGACCTGTCATCTCCTTTCCATGGGTAAACATCCCTGGTTTCAAAAGAACGAGGTCCTGTGCTGTTCTTTCCTGCCCAGTCTTTCTCACACTACAGGCTTTGAAGATATATGTTAAAGGGAAGCCACAGCCAAAACAAACTCCAAGCACCACATCTAATTACGCAGAAAAGTAAACTACCAAAGAATGGTCTGTGAAAGATATTAAAGAATCATCCATAATCATAAAAGAAAAAGTCATCTGAGCATTCTCAACACAGATCCAAGGAAAAATACCCAGGTTTTTGAATACTTACGAAGAAACAACAGAAATTAGTATTAAGTATTTTTTTTACTTAAGGCATCATCTATCCCGAGTATCCCATTGAAAAAACGATGACATATCCGTGTAGATTTCCTTTTAAGATTCACAATATCTCCTGGTTACAGAACCAAAAATATACAGTACCTAAGGCAGAACAAAGAAGGCTACCTCTAATGCAGGTAGTAGGTGACTGATTTTGAGTTGTGGAAGTATCAGGGATGAGATTAAACTCCAAGATAGTGCATAGCAACACTGTTAGCAATGTTACCTCTCAAATAAGTCTCTCATTAGCATTATACAAAGCCGCGTTGTCACAAACCAACTAATAGGCCTTTGGTCTTACATACAAAGAAATGAAAAATATTCCTTTCTTTTATCATTCCTTGGTAATGCACATACCAGGAATTTTGTAACACAAAAGTGAAGATCTCCAAGTCTTCTGAGACAAAGGTACGGCTTATTTTTCTAATGAAAACGTCTCTTCAGTATTTTTACTTACACACACACACACAAAAATTATACAGAAGTGACCTGCCTCTCTGAAAGTTGAAAAGAAAAATGTCTTAGCTCAATCTTGTATGTTTACACTTTTAGTCTTACCCTTAAACAAGACTGAATTGAGCATAACCACACTGAAGGTTTAGCTTCTACACTGGCATATCAAATTTCAAGTCAACAGCTCTTTTATTTAAAATACGTTAGATAAAAAGGTAATATGCTCTCTGTAAAGAGTTCCCTGGAGGTTAGAAGAACCAATAAATTAACTATTACCATATGCTTGGCTCCTTTTGGCAAAATTCAGTAACAAAACACCACCAAACTTTTTTAGGCAGGTAATAATATTTGGTAGCTTATCGCACAACTTGGGAAAATGGAAAACTGGACAGAAAGCTTGGAAAATAATGGAAGAAACTTCATGTCTATCCTTCTACAGTTAGCTGCATGCTTTTGGAAGAAAAAGTCTAACAATGCAAACTCTATGGGTCTGATCTATAGCAAACAGCTGTCTTCTCAAGGAATTCACACACTGGCTAGTACAGGAAACAAATATTCGGCATTTGGATTTTTTTAAACAATGATAGATATGTATGACCTATTTTGAAAACAGGACGGTTTGTAAAATTAGTATTCTGAAGTGTTAACATACATATTATCACTGCTTTTCATTATGGGTTTATTTCATTATAAATGAGAAAGTCTGGGCTTTTTTGCAATGCAAATTTCTTAGATTTTACTTATCATAAAATTAAAATACTTCCCACCCCTTCTCCCCACATCTTTTATACCTATGTAATTGAGACTAGATCATGACAGATAAAAAGCCTTTACCACTACACCTCTAATTATAGTTAGAGACTGGGTATTTTAAGGACATTCTGTTATAGACATTTTTTTAATACCGACAAAAAAAGTGAGGGCAAACCTGGCTGGTCCTATTCCTTTACCAAGACAAGCAGGACTTGCTCTGCAGCATCAGTTATAGGAAATGAATGGGTTTTTTGAAATCAATATTTTCAGATATGAAAATGTCCATTTTATTTTATTTTTGTAATCATCTATGATAACACAAATTTATTATTTCCAATAAAATGGTTATAGACTGTTCTTCATGCCATGATGGTTGGCATTTAGAGGAAAAACAGATACTTAAAAATTCCATATTTCTTTAATCAACTGCATCGTCCCAATAAATTCTAAATTTGATGTATAAAAAAATACTTGCTATTCAGCTTACAGTTCCACACACATCTGGCAAGCAGTGTGAAGTAGGTTGACACGTATAGGCCAGACATTTCACTTCTTAAAGTCATGTTATTGCATGGTTAATCCTATATTTGCATTAATGTGATACAAGCACTTACAGGTAAAAATAATCCCAAAATATAGGTCTAAAGATTATAATAATAAGCCCCTGGAAGATTTTACCAGAGGAAAAATATTTTTTACCATTCTATGGATGTTTGCCTCATTCAGCCATTTGGGATTTTATTAGTAATCTTCTCATTACTGTATTCATCTTCTGATTTCTTATTTTTTATTTTAAGTAAGACAATTTCTGTGAAGACTTGACACTGAAATCAGAGACTTCATTACCCTGCAAAACATATCCACATTTTAAAGTATTTAAGAGGGTTAAACAAAATGCAAACATTTAATGCAACATTAAGCATGTGAAATAAAAACTTGATTGCCTAAAGCAAGCATGCTATGCTGTTACCCTGGTGACAGGTTAAAAAAGGATTGTGAGCTGAATGGCTGTATGATATGAAATTAAAATGTTTCACATTGAACAATCCAAAATGAATTGGGAAAGGTTAGAGCAGAGGAGAGAGAAATCAATTCTCCAATGGCAATGGTGAATGGAAGTGAAGTCTGAATAGGATTTGCCAGTGGGGTGCAACAGCTGCCAAATATCCTGCAGCCAAAGAATTACAATAATACTGATGAAGTGTGCAAGAGCTTTTGGAATCATTGCAGGGAACAGAGAAATACTCCTACAATAATGAGGCCATTCTGTGTCCCATCCCACTTTTGCAGTTGAATCAAAGGGAAAAGAAACGGTTGAAAATTGTAATACTCAACAACAAAGGTAAAACTGAATTACCTACCCCTTCAATCAGTATCTTGTATTTAACTACAGCCTCTGTGACCGTGAATGAAGCAAGCATGCTAAAGAATGGACAAATAGAGACACATACATGTAAAAGTATGCAGACAATATTGAGTGAGAGACTTGCTTCCCATATATTTTGTTGACAACATTTCTATAGCAACAGCATCTAGAATAAGCTATACACTACACAAACAAACAGCAGGACACAGCCAGTGCCTCAAGGAACTACACATGGTCAGGTGCTGATGGTCACGCTTATCTTTAATAATCCTAGGAAAGAAATATCAGTAAAATTTCTCATGCAAATGCAATTACAGATGTATTTACTGAGATTAGAGACCCCAGAAGTCAAGAAAAATGTTGCCCTTCCATAAAATTATCCTACACAACTTCATTTCTGCCCTTGGAAATTCCAAGTAAAATACACAGAGGAAGAAAAAAACATATCCTAAAAATACCTGTAAATGACCAGGGAGCACATGGCAATTAGCACACACCTTGTCAGTTCTACAGTTTCACACATGCACATTTTACACACAGACAAATACTAAAGAACAGGTTTAGGAGGTGTAAACTGCATGAGAGGAAATAATCATTGAGCTTATAGAGGGGATCAAAGTAAATTAAATAGAGAGAGGTCTTGTAAAGAGAGGATCTTGCAGACCAGGTCATAAGCAAAGCACAGATGAGAAAAGGGCCAGATTAACAAGCAAAAAAGGGACAGGAATTTGCCAGCACAATGGAAAACACTCACGTGTCTATATTATGCAAATTCAAGTTTCAGCATTAAGTGAACAGTAGCTACAGAAGCTGTAAAGCTCTTAGAGCAGATGCTGTTTCACCAGAAGACATGGTGAAAATAAAAAAATAAACATAGGGACTTAGCCAGGTCCATTTACTTTAGTGAATGCCTTTCCCACCAGCAATCACCTCAGCAAGATGTGCGGATCTTCCCAAGAGATGTTCATTGAGATTCAAACTTTAAGTAATTATTATCTTCATAATGATTTCATAATGGTTAGCAACTCTAAAGATTGAGCAAGTGTGGATTCCTGAGTGCCCAGAATACTTATTTCTCTACAAATGACAGCATGACAAGCTATGAAAATTTCCCATGACAGACTGCTCTGTTCCTGGAATAGGTGTTCAGGAATCATATGGAACAATGGCTCTGCTTTCAAACAATGACAGAAATACCTTATATTACTTGTGTTATCAATCTGATTGCATTAATTTAATCAAATCAAAGAAAGATATACCATACATACACTTTGTAGAGTCATAAATGCTACCTTAATGTACCATTTCAACTTTTATATTTTCCATAGAAGTTCATTCTCAACTGGCAAAAAAAAAAAAAAAATTGCATGTTTCATATATTTGCAGCCACTTGTTTGTCTCTAGCACATATAATTCTCTTTCTGTGATAATCAACTGAACAATTGACAAGGGTAAATAATACAGATTTTAAAGACATCTAGAATATTATATAGGGCATCTGGTTTTATAGTTATTAAGCAAGATTACAAAAAAAAAAACAGTAATGACTTATGAGAGGTCAAAAGAACAACATTACATAACAACTAAAGAGACAAGAGGGTTACCACAACCAGAAAAGCCCATTACAAACAAGGATTTCACATGAAAAAGAGGAGAACAGCATCTTAGTACCTTATGAGTCTATGGAAAAAGAGAAGACCACACAGTGAATAATGGTGTGAAGCTGCAGTAGTTACACAAACATACCAAAGACTTTCAAAGGCCTAACAGTAAATCTTGGGAAGAATGCCTTGTTGGGCAGGGGACCAGAACAGCAAGGATAAGACAGTGTTGTTTTCATGAGCTAAGGATGACTGCATAACTCCAAAGTGGGGGAATTAAGAAAGCCACAAGTAGGCTGGACTTGATCAACCATACTGATGAAAAAAAAGCAGTTTATCTTTGTATAGAGGGTATCTGTAGGACAGAGCAAAGTATACGTGTTTAGCTGCACTTGCAATAACTGTTCATGTTAATACTGCAGTTCTAGGGAAGAAATAAAAATTAAATTCACATAATACAATCTGATAGTTCAGCAGTGCCTGTGCTGAAAGTAAGAACCCTTTGCCTTTTCAAGAGGCCGGCTCAGATGACTCCAGTGAATTTTCCTGACATCATCTTCCTTCTTTTTAAAATTAATGTAACAACCTTGTTTTGTGCTGCTCCAGCAGTGCAAGAGAGACAGAAAACTCTCCTATTGGGCAGCTGACCATCCTTCCATATGGGGAAGCCCTAGGCTGGCAAAGAGCTGGCTCTGTCCCAGACTCCAGCAGGGTAATAGGTGTAGTCTCTGTGAGAGCCAGGATGCCTGAGAGGTGTGGGGCTCTACTGCTCTCTAAGCAGTTCCCTCACTGCCCTATAATCAAGCAATGGCAAGGCAAACATCAATATAGCTGAACTGAATCAACCCAGACAGAAACCTAGCATAATTCATTAAACATAAAGCTAAATAAATTAATTCTGTTCTTGCAGTTCACCAGCCATTTTATGTTCACTGCACTGGACCCCTGGATTTCAGAATTTTAAAACAAAAATTTAGCCCAGCTATTCCAGAACTTGACAAAAACTTGTTTGTATTTTAACTTTTCACTATAAGAGTTTCCTTCCCGGGAAAATATTATTTTACATTTAGAAAGAATAATCAATTTTACATCTCAAAATACTTCAAACATGCTGATAAACAGATATTTATGAAACCTCAGCAAAGTGCAAAGTATAAAGGCCACTTTGTCTTTTTGTAAACTGAGGCCAAATTCAACTGATTTCTCTAAGATCCCACAAGAAAAGTTTAACTCAAGACTCCCAATCCAGTCTTCTATATTAAACACAAAAGCAAGAAAAACCTTTAGTGTTTTTTTTTTTCTTGCTAGCAACTTAAAACATTTTCCAGTGCGTTACCATCTTTTTGTGTGTAGTATCAGGTAATATGGGCATGCAGCCTCACTGGTTTTTTTCCAAGTCATAAAATGATGAAAGGGTAAAACCCATAGAAAAATTAGGAAAATACACTTAGCAGCCAACACAATCAACACATAGGAAGTGCTGTAGGCAATTGGGTTTAGAAGTATAAACATCACATTAGGAGACCCATGAGATAGCATGATGTAGCCACACCTGGAGACACACTCTCCTATTCCCCTCCCAACCCACTAATGAAAACAAGTCTGAAGCCAAAATGTGAAGATTCAACTGTACAACATCATTTCTGGTCTCAAAGGATAACTACATCAAACAGACATAAAATAAGCTGGATTCACTTCAGCCAAAATATGTTTCCACTTGAAACAAGATCAAGTTCTCTCTAGAAGACCTTGGAGTTTTACTAGATGCTGTAAACCTGTTCAGCAGCTGTGGGTGGCACCAGTCTCACAATAAAGTGGACTATGGAGTAAGTAGGAAAAGTCCTAGGTAAAATAACTAAAAGCTGAACAATGAAACAATCATTAATCATCCATAGCTCTTTCCTGTAGGAAATATGTGCCCCTATTATCTGGATATCACAGTCAAATATTCACATTAGTATGTGGCTCACAAAATACCAAACACTTTCATTAGCAAACTGTCTTTCAAAAATACTTGAAAAAACACCCCAATCAGGAAGAATCCCAAAAAACCAAACCATCCCACATCCAATTTTTTGCAAGAAAATGGGTTAAATAAAAAACAGTTAAATTAAAAATAAAAAACACACACAGAAAATGCTCTAAATACTTGATTGCATCACAAAAGTAAATGCCCGTATTCCTGTAACTCTGAGCATGAATGGATCTCCAACAGCTGTTCTAGGTCAAGCCTGGCAAGTTAGTTCTAGGAGACTGTTGATAAGGCCAGGGGCACTATATAACAATACAGACAGTGGAAACTCACCTGTGGGTGCCCCACCCAAATCATAACACCATTTATTTGAACACAGGAAAGGCAAACCAGCCTTGGGCTTGTGGCTTGCATTAACCTCAGCACCAGAAAACCTACTGCAGCGAAGACTGCCACTACAGAAGTCAGGCTGGCTGAAACTAGCTGAAGGAAGCTGGATGCCAAAGGTGGAAACAGCTTGCTGGTCATCAGAATATGTTCCAGCAAGAACCTTACAGTTGATTTTTCAGTCACTCAGGGGACTGCAAAATACCTATTTTCCAGTCACACCCCAGAAAATATCATCAGTTACAGAGAAATCCCCCCCATGAGGCTGCTACTAGTTTGACCTGCGGCACAGAGCTAAGGCCCACCTCTGAACCCCTTTTATGAGCTCACATCTTCCTCCTTGCTCCACACTCCCACTCTTGTAGCTCTTCCAGAATAATTCCATTTGTCAGAAGTAAACTGCTTTTGACAGAATGATCCAAAGTAAACTATTATTAAACAGTTTCTATGCTAACATAGGTCATTTTTGCAGAACCAGAGTGGAATGCAATTACACACGAAAGCACACCTGCATACCTGGGGAGGAGAAAAAGAGCAAGAGAGGAGCAGCCTGCAACAAGATTCTTTAATCTGGCTCAGCTTCATCTGATTACAGTCCCGGTAACCCTGAGAGTGAAAGCTGGAGCTTCTGTGAAGAGCTCTAAGCATGGTACTTTCTGTCTATCTGACCAGAATAACAATCCTGATCATGGACTGAATAAATCACAGGGAAAAAAGGAACACAAAATACCCCTGCAGTTATGAAGAGAATGCATATGATAAATATGGTTCCCAAAAGGGGAAAAAAAAGCAAAGATAAGCATATAACTCAAGTTTAGCAGAAAACTGTCTGTTTGACAGCTGTGACGAGTTTAGAAGAAATAATTTATTATTTCAAAATACTACTCTTCAGTAGTTTTTCACACAAGAATTGCTCAATTGCTTTTAGTGCAGATGAAAAAAATGCTGTCAACATAAATAGCACCAGAGAGCTGAAATTCTGTAGGTGATGATCAGCTTATCAATGTACTTGTCCAACCCATTAGGAGAAGGTTACAGAACAACTTTGGAGCATGCAGTCTGTCTCGTCTGCTCACATCATCCAACACAGATTTAAAACTCAGACTCCAAATGCCTAATTCTGCCACAGTGAAGATTGCACCCAAGATAACAAGTGGCTTCTTTAATTTACTGTAACACAGGTTCCTACTCTGAACTTTTTGTTTGCAAGTATTATTCAAGCAGAGTGTATCATCATGAATAAAGATGCGCTTTTTCTCTGGCCACAATCCTGTTCATTAAAAATAGCGATATAGGACACCTTCAAAAACAAGCCAGATGCAGTTTGGGTAAGTTAAGGACATGGCAAAGAATCCTTATGGGACTACAGTAACTCATATGCTCCACAGTGCTCAGTCCCCTCTAGAGGGAGTCCACTAACTGCTCTAAGAAATGGAGAACACTGCACAAGACACGGCACAATCCTTCAACCTCATTCTGCATTTGCTTCTTTCCTTTTTCCTTAGAACAAGCTGTATGATTTTGGAGAAAGGGTATCATTATCAGGTTTGATTTCTGTAGAAGTTACTCACCAGTAAGCATTTTTGCATTAGCTCGTCCTTACTTGGCCTCAAATAAGCAGCTTTGCTATCATTAAGGCAAGTAGATCTAACAGTATGTATGTATTGAAACCACGACACATTCAATAAGAACCACACTCAGCCATCACTTGGAGAAAATTCTAAGGCTTGACTTCTGAAGGATTCATAAGTATACCCCATCATGGCAAGAGAAAGTGTATTGTACTGAAAAGTGTTCCCTTTTTTTTCTTTTTAGTTAGTTAGAGCAATTTACAAGGAAGAAAAAATAATCACCAATCAGAGCAGGGAATGCAATACCAGTTCAATCATCACTGCTTGAATTAACAATTCTTATCCTTATTTTAAGTACAAAATAATCCATTGCATCTCTGTAGCAGTACCAGACTACTTAACTTCCTATGCTGGCCAATAAAAACTACAATCAAGGCTCCTCCTCATTTTCCCTGATTAACCTCTTTTTAGGTAACAGTGGTCTTTGAGTGTCTGTTCTTCTCCTTATGCTATTCACTATGGAGGATACAACTTGTGGAAGGAAATAAAAAGGTGCTTTACTTTCCCCTATAGATGCATAAGGCAAGCAATGACCCAGCCCTACATATGCTATACATTACAAAGCTGTTATGCTTGCCCTAAGTGTCTCTTTCTTTTTCTTCTTTTTTTTAATACCATATGGTACTAATTATCTTTGTGGGTACAAATAAAAATGAAGACTTCTTGAAACCACATTTGATTTATTCCTGACCACTGTAAAATCAGTAATAGAATACACTGTCAAACCACTGGCATGGAATGTGAATAATGTCTACCCTGCACTATGACTTCACTCACACACAAATATATATGCAACTACATTACAAAACATGAGGCAAGGAGAGTTTTGCTGAAGTAAGGATTCCCTGTATACAACTATTGCTAACACTAACTACACAAGCTCCACAAGTTCAGTTAATTCTAACAGAAGGTCTCAAGGCACTGACAGTGATGGGCCAGAGGACAAGAAAAGCTAGACATCCTACAGGAAAAAAACATACTGCTCAAAAAAGCCAAAGAAGTGAACTAGCATTTTGACATGGGCTGCTGCAATGGCTGATCAATTAACAGTACTGCCTAGGTTACTAGCAGCTATGATTCAAAAAAAATGGGGGAGTAGAGGGGAAAAAAGCACCAAAAAAAAATAGTTATAGCAAAGTGTTGACTCTTCCACCAATTACCTTCCACCTTTACACTCAAAGTGTTTTCAGAATTAAGACTCTAAACTATTAATGTTCTTCATCAAGGTAGCAAATTACTCAAGAATCTACAATATTTTAACGCTCTTTAGCTGAATATTCCTATTATGCCAAAGTGCTTAGTTTGCTTCAAATGGGCACATGGGAAATTTGTGATGCTCAATTTGTGGTTAGTTACTAATGCAGCAACATTTTGCATTAATGAAACTCCTGATGTGCATTAATTACTGTACTGGCTTGTAACACATTTTGGTGCCTATTAGTTTGCTAATACTTAGAATAAAAATAATAATGTATGACTTGTGCGAGGAGGGAAATGTAAGCCACAGCTCATTTGAATTTAGAAAAACAGACTATATTAAGAAACCATGCAGTTTCTCACCAGTTATTCTTGTGCATGAGAAGATGCCATTAATGAAATGCATCAGCACATCTGATTCCTAGAAATGAACCTACCTTGGAGTCCCTAGAAATCGCTGTGATCTCAGTTGTTCAGCCACATACAAAGACGCTGCTGTTGCCAGTAGTTGTCTTCTTTCAAGATCTGTCAACTTGTGTCCTAGTTTTCAGAAAGAAGTTTAAAAAAAAAATTAGTACCACAGACACAAAAAGTAACAACTACCAGTAAAGACACTGCTCGGTCCTTACACATGAAAGCTACATTTTTTTTCCCTCTAAATTAAGATGAGGCGTAGCACAGCAGACGCTCTGAGTTTCAGAGTTTAAATTGTATGTTTTCATACAAATCAGCCCAACTGCTAACACTGGTATCTCTGTTAAAAACAATTTGACAACTGAAAGAAAAGAAACTGAATGATGCGGCAGCATCTTGTTTTCGTTACTGAAATGTCACTGGTTGACATATTGTGCCTCATGCTGGTAAGGAATCCATCTGTACATTAGAACTTACTCAAAATATAGAACACTCTCAGTACTTGATCTGAGGCAAAGGCTACAGATCTTCGAAACAAAAGGGACAGCACAACAGTATAAACCCAAAAAATAAAAGGGAATAAGGCTACTTGTAAGCCCTGGATCATTTAGTGTTATTTGTGTAATCATTAGTTCACAACTAATGGAGTCAATGTCATGTTTGACACACCAGAAGCAGAAAGTGGCTCAAAGCAGTCTATAATCCGAAGGCAGGCAACCTAATATATATTTGGCAAAAAGATACAACTGGGGTGATATGAAGTAGGTTTTCTCCCAGTCTGATCATGTTCCAGCAAGAGAAGGCTAAATAGAGACTCAATTGTCCATCAAAAGACTAAAAGAACACAGTGCAGAACTCTGCCCTCCTCATCTTTAGGTCAGAAATCACACAACACAGATTTGGTATGAAAAGATGGCAAATAGGTGGCCAAGAATGATTCAAGATTCCAGAGAAGGGCCGGCAAGGTGAGTAGAGAAATGGAGAACCTCTCCTATGAGGAATAGCTAAGAGAACTGGGATTGTTCAGCCTGGAAAAGAGAAGGCCTCAGGATGACCTAACTGCAGCTGTCCAGTACCTGAAATGAGCCTGCCAGAAAGATGGAGAATATTTACAAGAGCATGTACTTAAAGGACAAGGGGGAATAGGTTCAAACTAAAAGAGCTTAGATTAGACATTAGGAAGGGAGTGCTGAGCAATCTGGTCTAGGGGAAGGTATCTCTGCCCATGGCAGGGAGGTTGGAACCAGGTGATTTTTAAGGTCCCCTTGAAGCCCAAGCCACTCTGATTCTGTGAGAGAAAACAAAAAGAGAAACTACTCAGTCCAAAAGGCAGGAAGTTAAAATTGACACAAAACAGGACAAGAACTGCAAAGCTGAATAGTCATGAAGAAAAGAGGCAAACTTTATCCTTGAGAAAGATTTTTTACAAGTGAAAGCAAGAGTTTCACAAGGAAGAGAAGGATTACACCATAAAGTTAACAGAAGATAAAGGTTGAGAACTGAAAGACTTAGCTGAACTCAGTCACAACACAGCTTTCAAAAAGCGCTTTATGTGTACATATCACAGCAAATGCCATCATCCAGAACAAGTATAGATTTCACATGAAAGGATGAGGGAAGAGCTTCAGAAGGCTATCTCCCAGAGGAATTCTGCCCAGGGGAACACATTTGCTTCCAGTCCTGCAGCAGACAAACAGTTACACAGATCCCTTCTCTATCTCCACCCTCCCATCACCTCAGTGCTACATAATGTAAATTCACGTTCCCCAGTAACGATTACTAGCCAGTGACAATTTCTATCAGCAGAATAAAATAAGACTAATGAGATCCTGGAGAAAATCCAGAATGGAGACTGCTGTAAAGGACTGGAGCAGACTCTATAGCAACAAAGTCACAATTTCAAAACAGGATGTCTCCTGCACAGAACCCATCATTTCACTGGGCATATTAAACAGGGTCAGGTAAAGAGGCTAGAGTCCACCTCAGAAATGCAATTATGCCACAGTGATGGGAATACATTCATTAAAGTCCAGCTAACAGCACAAAGAAGTTGTCACAGGCCAAAACATGTAAATTTAAAAATAATAAAACTCAAAATCTGCATCAATCTCTTTTTAATTTAATCCACATTAACATATTCTGGCTGAATTTTACTGCAAGTTCCTTTGCTCAGTGTTTATTTTTTCTATCTGCCTTGAAATGGAAACTGTCTTCACTTCAACAAACATATGCAGAAGTACAAATGCTGAAAGGTTGAGAACCTGGCTTCAGAAACACTTGATCTCTCCTTTGCCAGTTACTGGAAAAACTGATTGTGAGGCAAAATTCAAAAAAACACTGAGCTCTTATACTATTTGTTCATATATACACACACATACGCATATATATACACCTTATGTAATTATACATTGCAGTAACATCAATTATCTGGACATGAGATGTGCCAATTTTCCCATTGTTTACACACAGTGAAGAAACTCTGAGATCACTTTTTCAAGACACAGAATCTAAAACTGATGATATGTTTACATGCCTCAGCTAAAGGCACATCAGGAATCTGCCCCAAAGCCTTTGCCTTTCAGTCTCCCTGCCCAAGATCCATGACAAGACTGTGTGACCAAAACTGCACATTCCCACCTGCTCCAACACACACTGTTAGAACCAACTCAAAGGAACAAGGTAAAACTAGAAAGATCCCATTTCAAAGGTTTTATTGCATGAAGTCTGTCTTGGATGAAATAACTGCTTTTGCACTTGCTGTGCCACAAAAGCTATTTTCTTCCTATCCTCAATAAAAATCAAACTCCAAACAGCAAACAAAGGTCAATAAGTTGAAACAGGTTAACAACTGAGGAAGAGTCACACTAGCTTCTGCCAACATGAAATAAACATTTATGCATTTGTCACTATTTACACAAGTTGTGTCAGATGTGGCAAGCAGAAAACCAGTTATGTCTGTAGTATCCAATGTAGGATTTCTGGGACATAATAGAAACTGTTGACAGGAACATACCAAAATTAGGTTTTAGTGCCTGGCAATAAACATACAGCCTTACCACAGAATGTCCTTAACATAATTTTGGAGGCATAGCTCAGAAGTTTGATTAAAGGCTGCTTCCTAAGGATTTATTACACAGGACAGACTACTGTCAACACTGCCTAAGCTCTCTGAACTCCAGTCCGATTTCCCTTGCTGTCTGCTTTTGCTCTGTGGCTACACTCAGCTGAATTCTAAACAGTTTTGAAGTCAAACTTACAATTACATTACTATATTAGGAAATACACCAGTGTTCCAGGTAGTAATACCTTTCTTTCCTGTCAAGCATTATTTCCCTTCAGAAGCTACTCTCAGGATTTCAGTGGGATGTCTTGAGGAACAAGTTAATATTCACTATCACTAAAGATATAACAACACAGCCCCTCATGGTCACCATACAGATTAATTTGAAGAGTAAGAAAGCTACCTCTGGAGCAGTTGTCCAAGTACTTCTTGGAAAGGGAGTGAAATGAGTAAGTAGCAAAGGTGCCTCAACTTCCAATACAGGAAGTTACACCATTGCTCTCCCCTGCTCTCATCACTGCAGACTCCTGGCTTACACAAATTTCACCTCCACAAGTGAACTGGCAGCTCCTAAATCTCTCTGTTTAACCTGGGATATACTTCTGCATTATCACTGAATTATCAGCTGAATTTACATAAGGCACATGCCAAACAGGAAGAATGGTTATGAAATTAAGTCACAACTAAAGGTGCGGAAGCAGTGTTGTTCATATTATTTAAAACTAGACTGCACACATCTCTTACTACTAAATTGCAGAACCCTGGTTGGAAGGAAGACAAGAAAAAAAAGTATTTCTCTCTCATTTCCCTGATGTTATGATTGCTTAAATCAATATTATCCCAGTATCCCCCAAGCTGAGTCAAAAAGGTTCATGCAATTACTTTACATAACCAACTTCAAATTAAATTACATAAAAGGTCATTTTTCCCATAACAGTCTCATTTGCATTTTGTCCTAGAAACGTGTTTCCTACTATCAATTACAGTGAAAAAAGAAAACAAAACAAACAAGCCCTGGTTATGTGCCTCAGTCAGTTACTTAATACTTGAAGAGTGATTGATTTCTGGCTGGGAAGAATAAAAATTAAAAGCACAATGGGCAAGATAAAAAGTGCAATGCATAATTCAGATCAACACCAATATAGGCAATGTTTACAACATTCCTAGGTTCTGTTTCAGCTCAAGCTTTTCCTGAAGGATTTTGAAGTTAACCATTACAGATGGCACATATACCAAGTGGG
Organism: Cettia cetti; assembly: GCA_013401135.1. Classification (NCBI taxonomy): domain Eukaryota; kingdom Metazoa; phylum Chordata; class Aves; order Passeriformes; family Sylviidae; genus Cettia; species Cettia cetti. Next base: position 139,569 of record VZUI01036702.1, on the reverse strand, counting down.
CAGAGGCAGAAGACACAGCTGAAAGTTATTAAAGGGTTTAATTTCTTGTGAAGTTGAGCACAGCTTTGTTCCACCCAAACAGTCATGGTAAAACACAGGCAAACACTGCATAAGCAATCTCAAACCATTCACAGTAGTGAAGAAGTCTGTCTCAGAGAACACATGGCCACTTCTAAGATGCATGCTACAGTATACAGAAAGGAAGCCTCTACTATTTTGAATTATAAAGGAAACAGTGGCAGACCAAGAAGTGGTTTTTTGCCTCACCTGCCAGAAAGAAGAAAGTAAACTGTTAAATCAACCTTTATAATCCAGTAGCTTCATAAGGTTAAAACTAACATTAGACTCCAATGCAGAGAAAATTACTGGAATTAGCAGCAAGCATCCTTCATCTTCTAACAGTGACAGACAGGGGACATTGCATTCTCCCCAAAGGCAAAAGCCTCCAGACTTAAAGTCATATCTGCAGTCCCAATTCACCTTAAAAAGCACTTTCTCAATGACTGAGATTGAAGGGACCTTGAAAGGCCCCTCTCCCCACCAAGCAATCTCAACATCAAATTCAGAATAGATTGCTTAGAGGTTTGTGCAGCGAGACCTTTAAAATCTCCAATTTATGACCCCTGATTCTTGCTGTGCTGCTGTGCAATTCACTGACGAGCCTGGCTTCACATTCTTGGGAACCCTCTTGAGGTCCTAGAAGGCTGTCCTTAGGTCCACCCTAAGCTTTCTTGCTTCCAGGCAAAACAAGACTGGTTCTGCCAGCTTCTCTCTACAGGTCATCTGTTCCAACCCCAGCACCACCCTTGTGGCTCTTCACTAGCCTTACTCACGTTTATTTCCATCTTTCTTACATGCATGGGGGGGTTAAAACTGGACACAGTATTCCAGAGATGGTTTAATCAGTGTTAAGCAGAGTAATCATTTCATCCAACCCACATAATTACGATAAAGACAACATATCTAAAAGTCTTCACCTCATACACAGTGTCTGGAAAAGAGAAGTGCTTCCTCTTTATTCCTTTCTGTATTAGAAATATAAAGGATTGCCAGAAATTTCTGTTCTTCCTCTCCATCCAAACAATGTAAACATGCTAGAAGAGGGAAAGTAAGTGATTCCTTTTTTTTTCCTCATGTATTTTGGGTGACTTCTGTGATAATCTCTTGGAAAATGCCCCATCTTTCATTGGCACAGGATGTGTCTCCCAAAGAGAGTGACTGATTTCAGACATCCTCTAATAACCAGGAAGAGTGGAACATCAAGAAAAAGAAAATCTCAATACTTAAAAAAAACCCCTAGGAAAATATGAATTGTGAAACAGACTGAACCACAATGATTAATCCCATGAACAGGGTACTAACCTAAAGATTCTTGAATTTGTCTTTTGTCCAAGATTCCTCCTGGATCTTTGTGAAAATAGAGATACACTTTCTGTGCCTATAAAATAGGGGTAATACACAGTAAATTTCCTTCTCATCATGCAGACTGGAAACAACAGAGGCTTCCCAGGTTTTTTGGAAGCTGTAGAAGAACAGTGCATCTGACTCCTGCATGCTGGCACACATTTTTACTCTGTAAGCAAAGTGCTTGGAGGCTACTCTAAGACAGGTGGGTTTTTTGTACCACCTGACCTAATCAGTGTTCCTGCACCCATCCTGAGATGCACACACCTCCCAAAACATGCATGGGTGCTCAGAGCAACAACCCACTCCAGCTCACCTACTGCCAGCCAGCATTCCAGCCAGCCAGCCCGCACATGAACAAAAAAGGGCATGACATGACAGCAGCTGTTTCTCACACTAATGAAACTGAATAAGGTTACTTTCAGCACAGCTATTATTTTAAAACAACTTGCAATAAAACTTCTTCTGGTAGTTATTGTTTACTTAAAGGTGTGAAGAAAGAGTTAAATCATGAAAATTGCTAAACATGCCATTCTACACGTAATTTGAAGAGAGCATCACATAGGTTAATGGAAAAGTAGCCAAGATACATCTAATTCATTTTTTCTTAACTTAAAGGTCTTCTAACAAAGGATTATAATGGAACTCAAAAATGAGACTGTAAAACAAAGCATCTCTTATTTTACTCTTAAGACTCAATATTTATACTTGAAAAATGCACATACAAAATGGGCCAGTACTTCACGCAGTCACCAGAGAGAACACAGCTGAGATTCATTACTTATCAATGTAGATCACTACAATTGTAGGGTCCATTGTGCAGGTTACAAAAGAAACACATTAGATTGTGCTTGAGCATTAATATTACCCACATCTCTATTGAAATGTTTCTATTTCTTAAGTTTTTCAGATTCAAAGCACTTCTGGTATGAATTACTACTGTTAACAACAGCACATATTTTTTACGTACTCCCATATCTATGTTGGCTATACATTGCTCTAATTTTTCAGATTGTCACAGTTCCTTTTTTACAGCTATGCATCTTCTATAAGCAATAGTAAGATATAAGAAGCTACTTAATTTTCAAATCCTCCTAGCAAAATTTACCCTGGGTATTTATATTAAATAATTAGTTTAAGTGATTGCAAAAATTACATATAAGTTAATTTTTGGCTTTGCTTCTCTCGTTGAGTATCTGTCATCTGACTACCATCCTTGCTTGCCTTCAACAGTTCCCATTTGAGTCCTTGGATTTGTAGAAATATTTTTCCATGGGTACTTAAAAACTATCCTCAAATTCAAGTCCTCAAGGGGTTTTTTTAAGCATGAAGGATTTGATCCAGTGCAAACTACATCATTAAAAGGGCTCACCGTTTCTTTGATGAGCTTTTAATCACTATTCACGAGTAACTATTCTTGAACTGATATATTCCATAATATGTGTCATTATTTTTAATTAAGAAGGCTAATGTGTGCTTGTGTTTGATACGTGGAAGGAGATGAGCAAGACTTTTCATATAGCATGAACAAAGTCTAGGAATTTCACATATGACAAGCATTAGTTTCTGTTATGAAGCATCACAACATCTGTTCCTGTGTCCTCTGGTGTCCAGCGCAAAAGCATATCCTCAAGAATCTGTTAACACAATACTGCTGTTTGGTTTATATTTTTATTGTTCCCAGTTATGTGCCAGGTGAGGCTGCCTTCTCACAATATGGTATGGGGACTCTAACATCTTGCCTCCTTGCCTTTTTCCTCCATTCCCCTCTCCCCATTCCCAGACTGCCACTCACTCTGCACATCTACTGAAGTTCACCAGATTCCTTATGAAGCTAAGTCATAAAATTTACAAAAAAACTACCCCGACAAAAGAGGCAAAAGTAAAAAAAGGCAGGTTTCACAGTGGTTCTACTCAGGATCTGAATCTACTCAGGAAAATGACTGAATAGTCCCAGAAACATCAGTGAGACAAGACATGAGAATCTGTATTCAAGTGTGAGGGAAGGGAGAGAGACCAGCTACAGCAGTACCAAGCCTTCAAGAGCAGATGATCAGAGTACCCTGGAATCTCTGCTGGATGAAAGCCAGAGAAGTTATCCAAAGATTAGCTAAATACCCCCAGCAAAAACAACAAAGGAACTTTTCAGCTTGAAGCATCACAAACTCACTGTCACTCAAGGTGGCTAACACCTGCTCCTGTGGTCTCAGTGAGGAGCCAGGAACAAGCAGGACGCATTAATCCCACACGTAGGACTGTATCACACACAGAGTTGTCAATTACATCACGATATCAAGTAGTTCTATGCAAAGAATAGTCATCCACACACTCACACACGGAGTCCTGAGGTAAGAAAAATCTGTTCTGCTCCTTAATGAGACTGGAATTTGGCAAGGTGCCAGTCATGTCCAGTGACTGCCAATCTGGCAGTGCTGCCTCCAAACTGGGATGAGGATTCTGCCACATTGGATTAATGATGAATGGGGGGAAAGTAATCTCCACGGGATTCATAAAGGAGCCATGAATGATGAACTATAAATACTGTATTTTTTTTAATAAGAAAGATGTTCTGCCTGATGAATGCCAGCTGGGGTGAGAGGCCTGTATGGAAGAACCAAGTCTCTGACCACATAGGTCAAGAACGCATCTATAGCAGATTAGCTAAGAGAGAAGACAACCTTTTAAAACCTAACCCCTGTGAGAGAAAACAAATCTATTTTTTTCCTTACATTGTTTTAGCAATCATTGGTAAACATTTTTGAAATTGAGTAGTTTGAGATGTTGTAAAGAAAAAATTTGTGCTTATGTTAACCTAGTGTATGAGTTAATAATTTCAAAACAATGACCATTACTGCGTGTAATGAGTATTAAGACCAAGATACCGAAATACTCTGATAAAGTACCAGGTCCTCCAGACAAGGCTACAGTGAAAACAAAGGGTGCCAAAAGGCAATTCTAAAGGTGCTACAACAACTTACTGAAGAAGTAACAGTGCTGAGTAAAAAAAAAAAAAAAAAAATCTTACTTGACTGTAAGTTAACAGAACTACTGTCTGTAGCAAAGCGTGATAGCATAGCAGAATTGAATTGGTATTTATTTTACATACATGTTTATTCTTGACTTTGGGTGTATTTAATTTACTATTTTATCACTAGAAGTATGTATTTTGTCTTCTTGAAAATAAAAAAAATAACTATTACAACTTCATGCACTTAAAAATTCTAATTGTGTGTATGCACAGTTATATTTGAAGAAAAAGCAAAGACTGGGGAGCATATCAGTCTAATCATATAAAGGAGGAATAATCAAAACAACACTGTTCAAGAAAAGAAACATTTCCAAATGGAACAAACCTTTAAAACCCTCAGGATAGACTTCAGGAAGGAATTTAGTGCTGATGTCTCCTTGAACAAAGCGTGGATGGACAATCACTTCTCGCAGTAAAGAAATATTGTGAGCCACACCTGAAAACAAAAAAAAATAAATCAATACAAAATCAGGTAATATTAATCACAAATTACTTTGGAAAGGAAAGGACTTATAAAAATATGAACTACTACCTTTCTGGAATAAATATTTGTTCACAACTTAGATATCATAGTACTGATGTAATCAGTGCAGATTTACCAGTTTTGTTTCACACCTGCCTCAAAACCATTTTAAACACTCAGTTTAATTATAAAGTAAACAATCTAAATTTTCACCTCATCAAGCCTAGTTCAAACATCTAGTTGAGTTAAGGACAGCAAGCATAACCAAGAAAGAGACTTTTGGTTCAGTTCTAGAAGATGTAAGCAAGAGCAGAGCCATCTCCTTTGAAATGACAAATTAGTCATGACAGTAAATATTAGCTCAATTCCACTGAACCCTGAATAGAACATATGCACCATGTTACACCCCAATCACAGCAATGAAATACAGTAAAAACTTTTACCACCTAACATACCATTTTACAACATTTTTATCATTTGTAACATATAACGGACTCCTTTATAACTTACAAAACAAAGAAATGTATTGTTTCCCCCGCATGCATTTATCCAACCCTGCCTGGTCAATTCTTTTATTGAAAACCCTGGTTCCCCTTCAGCACCACTCTGACTCTGTTAGGCATATAGTCCATAAAAATTATTTACTTAATTTTAAAATTATTTATCACAGAAGCTTTAGAGACAGCTTTATCCTTTAACTTCTTTGACTGTTATGCAACTTTATATTTTCTGCATTTCTTCATCTCTTTTTCATTCCACTTCTCAGACTGTCTCCTCCATCTTCTAAATAATTTTATTTTCAATTGAATAACTTCTGTGTAACTAAGTTAGTGACTTAATGCTAAAGCTAAACTGCACTTTGCCAGAAATACTTGCAGTTTAGGACTGAATATGATGGTCACTAAAAGTTCTTTCATTGAATCCTTGCAAAAAAAATTCTCTAGATAATTTAAATTAATTTCTCCTTATTGCAAACAATTTTCAAAAAGGTACTCTCTCTTTTGAGATAGCATACAGGTGATTTCTGGAAAGTATAAGATTACAGGTTAGAAAACCACGATATTTATCTCCATTCTCTTCTCAATTTTAGAAAGAGAACAAACAAAGTTTGATGAGCCATAAGATTTCCATCTTAATATGACTACACACAATAACATTGCTTTATAAACATTATTATTTCTTAAGAAAAGCTGGAATAGGCATGCAGTTCAGAGGCATGACAGGTGTTGATTTATTCCAGGTATGGATAAACAAGGAGCTCCTATAGGAAAGGGATTATCCAGCCTCAGCTGTGCACATTCTCACCCCTCTGGAAATACAAAGTAATCACATTCTTTCATCACTGTCAGAGGAATAGGTAACTCCAAACATTGCATTTGCCATATCACATTAACTTTGGCTTATAGCTGCACACCGTTAAGTATAAAATGCTGAACACATCACAAAACAGTTTAGGGCAAAAATTTGTCTGTGCATCCATATCTCTTGCAAAGCACAAAATTCTGTACTTCACATATGTTTATGCACAAGTTAGTATAGTTGTGATAATATGATCACAATTAGAGACGACAACTCAATTATTTGAGCTTTTTTTCTAATAACTCTAGTTTAAAAATAATATTGAAAAAATTAATTGCAAACTCAGGTACTTCAGCTGTAAGTTAGGTTATTTGGATTTTTTCCTTTGTTGAGATCTCACCAAAGCAAAGACACTCACTAGCATTACAGTACATGCAAATTGCTGAGGCTACAGGAGATTCTTTTACTCCTTTTTCTTTTGTGTTTTTCCAGTTTAGAAGCATGAACAACATCCTTGTTATTTTATATGCAGACCAGTTCAAACACTTTCAAAGCTTTCTTCCCCTACTAGTCTGCTGCTGGTGTGAATTTTCAAGCTCTCTGTGTGGTCGTCACTGAAACCACTTTAAACACACTGAGTCAGACTCGGCCTCATTGAATCATGAACTCACAGCTTTAAAGACTCATTCATGAGCCATTAAATAGCAAATGACACAAGCAGCTCAATGATGACGTGATAGAAATTTGTCCATTTGATTAAAAGAAGATCCTTGCTGCCTGCGACCTAAATAATCATTCACATACCCTGATTTCATAAACACTGAATGAAAGTCATGCTGCATCTCCACTAAACAAAAGAACTAAAAATCTTACGCTAAATGACCGTAACTTGGAAACAAATAATGTCTGTCTTTTGCTGCTACAAATGCCCCCAAAATTTCCAATCTGAATAGTAAGTTGAAATATCCCAGAGACTTCATCTATTAGAGCATCAAGACAAGGAAGAGTTCTTCAAAGCCGCCCAACTTTGAATCCAGGATTTAAACTTGCTACAATGTGTAACCAGATCATCTCACTTTTTTTTTTTCCTCAACTGCTCTAAGGTCCCTGGTGAGGTGACGGCTGATGACAGATGACAGAGCTTGGTGTCTCAACTGACTGCCCCAAAAGACCTAAAATCAAAAAAATATTATGAGTATTCTTAATTATTTCTACCACATGTGCATCTGAAAAATATGAGGCTTCAGCAATGTTTTAAGCTCCAAAATTCCTTGAATAAATTCAATAGAACAGACAAGCCTAAGTGTTTGGGAAGCAATATAAAATGCATTTTACATACACGAATTAAAAATGTAATAAGCAAGTTTCCTGACAAAGTATCGTGAAAGGCTATCTTTATCAGTCCCTCTGATCATTATGTTAGCAATGACCGCATGGTTGATCTGCTCCTCAGGACTGAGTTGGTATTTCTAGTGATGTACCAAATCATATGGCTTTAAAAAAAAATTACCACTGTAATCCTTCAGAAGTCTAGAAGTTTTAGATTTGCAATTTAGTGTGACCTCTGTCAAAGTTCATAAGGTCTCCATCTGTGTGTGAGTAACTACTAGGCTACAGAAATATGGACCCCTAGAGCAGCTTGCTCCTGACTACCTGCTGCTTCCAAAACACTAGCCAGACATTAGCCTCACACTCTCACAGGATCAAACAGAGGCTAACAGGCAGTGCTTATTTCATGCAAAGTTAGACGCTAAACTGAAGTATATTGTATTTATGTTAAAGTGGTTTTCAGAGAATTTTTCTTTTTTCTTGACCAGATCTGCAGTCTGCCAGGAACAAAATCACATTTGTTAGGCTGACAAGCCGTGACATTTTCAACAAACAAGCAAAATCCTAAACTACATCAATTTATTTCTCCTCCAGAAAACAAAATTTCACTTCAGCATCATGATTTTTACATTGTTAAGGCTGATGCAGAACTGTAGTTAAAGTTATATTCTTCTTTCCTCTAAGTCAAAATATAATCAAATAAAATAATCACTGTTCTTTGTACCTCTATTTTTTCATTTTATGTGGCTGTAGTTTTCATACAATATTACATCAGTAGAAGCTCAACTTAAGACATGCTTCTTGGGTTTCAATTTTTGCACACTATTTTCTAGAATATATTTGTAAAAGAAAGCAGACCAGCGTTTAAATTATGGAGAGCTAATGAAATTTTTTAAAACTACATATTCATATGCTTTATATAGAACATATTCCTGAGGTTCCATTAATTTTCCAGTTAAATTGTCATTATTGCCTAAAGAATACAGGAACACACTAAATCACACTATTCACCAGAGCTTATTAGCAACCCTCTGTCTGAAGAAGCGCTCATTAAAAAAAAAATAAATTATAATCAGAAATTATTCCCCACATTGCCTGTCTCTATCTTGCCTCCTTCCCCTCTTCATTCTCTGCCCTAAGAACTCTGCTAAGGACACCAGAGTTTTCATTAACTTACATACTGTAGCCTAGCTCTTAACCCGTCCTCACAAGAAAACCCTCAAAGACCACAATAAAATGCATTTTATAGAGAACAGTTTTATAACAGGTTTATGAAGAGGCTATCACACCACATTTTTACTCACTAAAAATCAGAACTTGGAATGCCAAGGCACAAAATCATAGGCAATGTTTTCACTATAAATATTTACTGACACTAAACATATTCAGTGTTGATTAGCCTTTTTACAGTATTAAGCTTCTGTCATCTTGATGCCTGCAAACACAAATCTGCATTTATCCATGTAAACTTAATTGGAGTCCTACATGCCCCTCTGTAGATAAGCAGTTGAATAGACTTAACTTGCTGATAATTTCAAATGGTGCTAAGTGGAACAGAAAGAACTTGATCTGCACACTTACTGACTGCAAAACCAACATGTGGAGTACAAGACTAGAGGTTTCTCTTTTTAACGAGCCAGCAAAGCTAAACTATCACCCAACAATTTAAATGCTGAATAAGAATAAATGTGATGAAGCTTAGAAGGTATCTCAGTTATTTCTCTAAGCAAAATATTAAAAATATTAACTAAGTTCTGCACTGAGCATTATGAAACACTGACTACACTATAGTTCACTTAAAACAAGAACATTATCGGATTTGCACAGACAATGAAAGCACCACTTTCAACACATGAACTTCTCAAGTCCATGATTACTACCCAGCAAGCCTCCATGTTTGTAATTCCAAAAGTTTTCATAATATTCCCTAAAACCCTCAACATTCAACTGTGTAACTGTCTTTCAAAGCTTATGTTTTGCTACAACTCACTTCAGAGCTGGCTATCTGCATACAAAATCCCATCCCAAATGAAAAAAAAAAATAATAACCCGGGGCTTTTAGCTTTTAATACACAAACATCCACATAAAATTCTCACATGGGATCAGTACACCACTGACCCTCAAAGCTGAGCATGTATTCCAATTAAAAACAACAATTCTTTCAGATACAAAAGTCTGGAGCTCACTGAACTCACACCAGGATAAAGGGGGAAAGAAAAGGAGGTAAAGGAGACAATATATGGTAATATCATACTGCAAAATCATAAGCTCAAACTCTAAATTTTGTAACTGCATGTGGTTCTGAACTTCTTAGTAAAGAGGACCATTATCTACAGTGTTAGCAAACGCATATGAGTGCTTGAATCAGTAGAATAATTGGAAGCAGAAGCTAAGCAGGCTTTGTCAAGAAAAGTAAAAGAAAATAAATGGCCATTCTACTATCATCCTCTCCTCAGATATCCTTTTACCCTAAAGATGGGTAATACAACACTAGGACAACTTCATATCTAGAGAAAAATAGCACATGTTTTTCAATGCCTTCTCAACTGGACACCTTACATTTCTTATTTGCCACTACCTCAGTTCTTTCTCCTTAATAAAAAGGAGAGAAAAAATCAAACAAAAATAATTATCTGGCAAAAAAATATGTACCTTATTTTAATTTCCCCTTCTGCACCAATAACACTGCCTTCCTCTTTTACCTGATCTGCCTGTAGTTCAATTGCCCTTCCCTCTTTCTCCTCCACAGGACACTGGTAATCTGTAACCCTTCCTAAACTACATCCCACAACATTTCGCTGAGAAGCTGGCATTCCCACTCCCTCCCTTGTGACTGGCTTAAGAAAAGGAGAGAACATCTGAGCTCCAAGCTGATGCTACTAAGCATTCTGAAATGGTCCTTTCTAGCGATTATGAACTAAGTCTGTTTCCTCTCCTCCAGTTTTGCCTTCCACATCTATACACCTGGGAATCTGCAAGGGTGAGAACAGATACTCTTGCAGAACTACCTGTCTGTTACCTCTGCTATTGCATGACTTGTTGAAGCATTTTTAAAAAGCACAACCCAAAAAAACCAAAAGTTTATTTCATTTAAGAACAGACACTAGACACTGCTTTTGCAGGGAAATAGGCCTCTTATACACAAAGGTTGTTTTGCTCACAATATCAATGAGAGCATTTGAAGGGGATCAGAATACAGGAGAGTCTAAAACTTACATGTATACTGCCATTGAGAAGTAACTTTTGAAAAGCTTTGAAATTTTATTTCAATATATGATAAAATAATAAAATTGAATTTGGATTTTTTCCTTGGGCTCTAGGATGGCCCTGCTTGAGCAAAGAGATTGGACCACGTGATCTGCTGTGATCACTTTCAATCTTACTCATTCTGTGATTCTAGGAAAGCCAAGGCCTTCTCAAAACACTAAGTGAAGCTTTCCTTTCCCCACCCCCAATTAGTGTGCTTACAGTTGCAAAAGCTCAAGACAACACTTTCTGCTGCCACTATTCTGGCAGGTCTCCACTCAGAGAGTTGACTTCTACATTTCTTTTCCCCTCAAACATTTACCACAGTTATTTAAGATTTTCTGTTTTCTGTATGCTACTTCACCTCATACTGGAAGATTCCTCTGACCCCAGCTGGTGGCTCCCTTACTTCCTCCTCATTTCTACTCCTTCTTGCTCTATCTGCTGCTTACCCTTCTCCTCAAAGGCTCCTTTTTCCACTCTTCTTCCTCCTAAACGGTCTAATACATTCTTCTCTCCACAGAGCAAGCAAGATCTCAACAAAGAAGGACTGACTTTATACAAAGACTTGAACTTCATGTTATTGCTTTACTTTTGAATACTCAGAGAAGATAAAAAGCAAACAGAAGTCAAAGGAAAGATTACAGGAATCTGCACTCAAGGATACGAGCTATCTGTCCAATCAGACCTCTAGTGAATTGATAATGTATTCTACTTGCTACATAAATATAACCATTTCTTTTATTTAAATATATAAAAATAACTTTCATACACAAACTTTCCAGAACTCCAGGCTGGGATTTATATATGTCTTCAAAGGAACAGATTATCCAGGACCAGAAATGACAAAAACATATTAAAACTTTAAAAAAAACTGAGAAGGAAAGCACGCCACACCATGTTTACACACACAGGAGATACACTGAAAGACATTCTTTCAATACCCTATTTCTGTTGTTCAAAAGAAATCCCCCCAGAATAAACAACACAAAAAGTTTCTGAAAAAAGTACCATAAGAGACAGATGAACCAGTAACAACAGTGCATTCTCAAAGGAAATAAATCGTGCCTCATCCCAATGAGCAACGGTGCCTCTCTGCTGGACTGGAATCTTGAGCTTTTCACTACTCACAAATTCTCCAGTAACCACTGCACAAAACAAGAAGTGTCTCCTCTTGAGACAAATCTGGGTTGGACCCTTAACTTTTATCACTCCTGAACTATACTGCAAGACTCAAAAATGTTGCCTAATTAGACCCTTTGTCATTCCAGAGTCTCAGCCGAGATTTTGAATTCAGATCAGTTCAGTGGAGGAGCCAGTTCCTGTCAGAATAATTTAGACTGTAAAGAACCTCAAGAAATCATTTAATCTAATCCACAACTGAAAGAAACACTATCCTAGACTTTCATCTGCTCCCATTAACAACAATGGAGACATTACACAGGAAAAAAGATGGAGATTACATTCCCATGATCACATTTATTCTATCTTCACTCAACCTGGAGTTAGTCATACTCCTAGCATCTACCAATGAACAGACTGTAGCACTTCCTTTTTCACTGTGTACAAGTTGTCATCAGCCCAAACTGTAATAAAATATTAACACAGTGGGCATTTTCAAACCACAGCACTGTTGCAAATACTCCGATTTTCTTTATTCAACATTTTTAATGAAGATACTGCTATTATAGGCACGGTATGACGCACCCTTGGTTGCTTAGTAGGTATTACTTACTCAAATTTTGCTTAAGCCTGCTTTCTTCGCAAGTATTAGACTATTTTTAAAATTTAATTATTTTAATTTCTTTCATGAGCTTGTCAGGCAGATTTAACTGGGAAGGACAGCTAAACCATGAATTCAAAGCCAGGTAGCACCCAGTCGAAGAAAACAAGTCAATAAAGCCTTGTCTGGGGACTTGTTCCCTGTAAATGGATCGGAGCTAAAAAGGAATGGGGTAACTTGTGAATATCCCAAAGCCACAACAGTAGAAACTGAGTGTTTTCTCACACAGCCAATAGACAAGGAGCAGCAGAGTAAGTCCTTGCCCTTCACACTGCCAACATGCCTCAACCCAGCCTAGATGAGTCACCTCCTGAAGGGTCACTGTGCTACTTCAGTCCTGGCTTCTCTGTTGGGACTGCCATGAATGACACTGTATGGCGGCATTTGCTCCACGAAGACATTTGTCTTCTAGGAACTAGATAAAAACCACTGATTTCATGCAGGTCAGCAAGCAACCATCAAAACAGTAGTGACTAAAACTCCTTACCAACTTTTGTCTGCTTTGAACTGGTGACACAGAAGTGATGGGGAGGACTCCATCCTCCATTAGCAGTCCCTAAGCTACATATTAGATGGTCCTTGACCTGTTACCCAGTCACCCTACATCCCGTTCCCACCCTATGTGAGTGAACAAGCATCTTTGTTTACAGAAACTGCAAACATTGGGATTTAAAATCTAAAAGTCTCACAGTACACATCATCACTACAACTGACACTGACTTCAGCTGGTATAGCTTATACTAAAATGCTCTGCAACTCAGGAGAGATACTTCATTACTTACAGGGAAAAACACACTGTCTCTAAAACACCATGCAAACATAAGTGCTGCTTCCCAGGAAATCAGAGGGACAAGGGGTTGAGAAATAGGGATCTGAAGCATACTATTCAGGAGGACTGGTAATCTCTGGTTATTTACAAGCTCACTATTCAAACATAAAACTTCAAAAATAGGTAAAAAATTATTCTGTATCTTTTACTACTAACAAAAACTCAAGTTGGAAAAGACAAAAACTCAAGTTGGAAAGAGGCACTTTACAAAAGATCAAGGTAGTTTAATATTCTGTTACATAGAAACCCAACATTGTAAAGCAAAAATATATACCATCATTTAGGGGAGGGGGAAACAACAATAACAAAAACCACAAAAAAAAAAATCACACCACAAACACCGACCAAAAAAAGGAGTTCTGTACATGTCAATGCAGTTTAGAACATTACAGACTGGACAGTTTCTACTAACTACCCTACCAAGGATCACTCACAATAGGCAAGAGAAGAGATACTTTAATATCCACAAATGTTCCATTTTAAATAAACACTAAGAAGAAACTATCAGCTGTGTAAAAGTAGACAAAAATCCTGGTGGTTTTCAAATGGAAACCACTGGCCACTGCAACTAAAACTGTGTTCTGAAAATTCATCTACATTTGAAACCTGTAATACATTAAATTTTGTGGTTTGCAGTACTTTGGGGAAAAAAACCAAAACCTTGTAGTTCACTAATTACCTCTTTAAATGTTTTTAATAGACTAAAAGCTTTCTCAGATATACTACAGAGACACTGGATATGATGGATACATGCATACTAATAAAAAGACTGTAAAAACCTCAAGAATACAAATTAGTACTTTTCAGGTGTAAGATCTCATATCCTTCACAAGTATTTATAATCTGTGGAACTGTTATTAGGTACATCTGTGTAAAACACCGAAGCACAAACGATCACTTTCCATCCCATATTACAGCACACAATAAAAGACAATGCTCCACACACATTTGCAATAGTCTCATAAATAAAATACTTTTAGCATCACTTGCTATCAATACTAGTGAATGTGAATCCAGAGCCTGCCTCCATTAAAAACAACACCAACAAATCTCCCCTCACATCAGTCTAACTACAGCAGTATAAATTTCTCTCTCATACAAATTTACTCAGCTGTTATACAGCAGGGGTTTACATCAGCACATTGTACTGCTACAGTATAATGGCTCAAGTTGCACCAATATAAATCTATCTTAGAGGTAGCAGTTCATTTACAACGGCTAATCCTACCATGTATTTAGCTACACTGTGGCAGAGGGTTGTTCATCTTCCCCTCGACAGATGAATCTTTCAAGTTTGACAGGGCAACTGTACCATCCAGCAGCCCAGCATTAAAGCCAAACCAAGTTTTACAGAAACTTCACAGAAATTTTTACCTCTCTTATCCTGAGTTGTCCTTCCTATTTTCCATAAGAAACAAAGGAAGACCTAAAGATTTCTCCCACACAAAACATGACTTCCTTCACTAAAACTTAAAAGGAGTGAAAGCTGCCTGGAAAGGCTGGAAGGAGATGGCTGCATCTCCTATGCAGTCAGTGAGCAAGAGCTGTAACACATGCTGATCAACAGCCTACATCTGTATCTACCCAAACCAAAACAACGGCCATGAAAATTAGAGAAATATATAAATACACACAATCAACTACTGCATTGTGACAATATTTAATTGCAATCAATGTATTAAACTCCTAAAAATGGCAATTACTTTACATTTCTTACAGTGCAATGACATTCTATTCCCCCCTCTACAACACAATAAATCAATTACATGCTACCATTGAGCAAGAACTTGAAGTTTTAATAAAGTTATTTAAATATTTATCTTACAATATTCAAGAGAAAAATGGAGGAAAAAAGGTCTCTTTAGAGTTGATGTATCTTCTCAGCTTAATTAACACAAGCTTTTTCTGTTTTAATTTGCACTTAAGAAGTGGGAACTTTACTCAATTTGCTAATTACTACATTTTCAAGCTGTTTTCTTGAAATAGATGACAGCCTATCACACTAGGAATCCAAATTTCTCTAGTTACCTCGAATTACGTAGTTGTCCAAAGCCTCTTCCATTCTTTTGAGTGCTTCAGCTCTATTAGAGCCATAGGTAATCAACTAAAGGAAAAAAAAAGGTACTTACATTACCCAGAAATTAGATGTTTGTCTCTTTGTCTCTAGAATTTTAATAGTATTCAAAAATTAATTAGGCTTGCAGAACTTCTGCAGTCATAAAACCATTTCTTGACCATTACGGTATTTGTGCTACAAAGGCTCCCTGAAACATCAAGAAAAAGCTAAGATCTCTTAACTTTCATTCAATGAAAGAAGGCAAATCACTTTTCCTTCATAAAACTGAGCATCTAAACAAGCTCTGAGAAAATCAGATGAGAGGTTCAATATCCATGCTGACTCGCCAGATTCCTAATGCTCAAACTCCTAAGATACTGTTTTTTTGAGGACTGAACTCTATCATGTCATATTTATTCCTGATGAATAAGAGGCACTAAGAGAGACTATCAAGCATTTCTTTCAATGTCTTTTTTTTTTTTTTTTTAAGCCAGAATTATTGACATTTACATCCAGGCTAGACTATATTAAAAAAGATAGATTGGCAGTATTTAAGTCAGACAATAAAGGCTGGTGTTTAAATTAGAATCTTCTTAATAATTAGAAACTGCAAGACAAATAATTACAGTGTCAAAAGGTAAAAGAATTTCATTTAGAAGTGACACTAGACTTCCTCTACTCCACATCTTCCTTCACTTCTTTTATATTCTCTTGAGGCATGTTATGCCTGGCACCATTAAAATACTGATTTACCAATCCTTTAATAAGCTCTCTCTCATTTAAAAGACCTATGTATAAAACCAGTACTTCATACCTTTACAATATTGAGAAATAATAATCAACTTACTTTTGAGATCATGGGATCATAATAAATGCTAATGTCACTTCCTTGTTGTATACCACTATCAACACGTACCTTCAAAAATAAGAAGTAAAAATAATTATATATTACTGGAAAAAAAATTCAACATGGGAATCAAATCTACCCATCACCCTTAAACCAGAACCCCCACAAAGCTTATCACATACATTTTTTCCCCTCTGGAAAGACTAGAATAACTATTTGTTTTCAGAGAATCTGGGAGGAGGGAAGGGAAACCTTTTTCTTCACCAGCAAAAACACTTGCAAATTAGTCTCTCCTTTATGAGAAACTTGACTGTAATATTGAGTTCATGGTGAAAACTGTCTTTTGTTCTCTAGAATGCACAGTAAACACAGTAAATCTGATCTAAGAATTTCAGCTGTGCTACACTCGCTTTAACTCTAAACACATTCAATTCTGACTTAATCCCTGTAATAAAATACAGTTGTAATTATTTTTCTGACTGACACCCCGCATGAGGGATGACCCTTATAATCACACCCTTTCTGCATCTATATGTAATCACATCCCTCATGCTCTGCTACAGCCCTTCCAAGGGCTTCAGTAGGAACAGAAGTAGGGAGCGTTCAGCAGGAACTTTGGAGCTCTGCTTATCAGCTCCATAGGAATACTGAGCCTATGGTTTTCATGTCTGTAACACTTTCCTTCTCTGTCTCACCCTCTCAACTGTTAAACAGGGGGGTTTTTTTCTGTTGCTGCTCTTCCCCCGAGCCTTTAATGTTTACACAGCTTTTTCCATGGCTTTGCTTTGTAAGGACACAGCCCCAATTAAAGCTCTGATTCTGCAATATTCATGGAAAAAAATAACACGAGTTCAAAAATTTCTTTTGAAGAGGCTGATTGCTGTTAACCAGCCAACAAGTTAGTTTGTATATTGCTGATTCTTGTTTTCATCTCTCAGTTTGATTTCATCACTGTAACAATGAGGTTAGCCATATAAAACTTTTCAAATGAGCAATTTCTGGGGAATAAATATTTATTAAATTGCTGGTTTTGAGCACTGGAATCTGAAATATTTTTTTAAAACTAATCAAAATAACTCAAGTGATAAATGCATTCTGGGGATCATAAGGACGGAGGGCTCTAATCAAAGCTGTTGAAACAGCAGGGCTCCGATATACTGCATTGTAAAGGGGGTGGGAAAGAGGGTCCTGGAATCTCACTTAAATCTTCACCTGTGGGAAGGAACCTTTGTAATAAACAGCAGCTCATCTGTCTGCAGCAAGGCAGAAAAAGGTCAACACAACGGCTGTTAGGCCTTTAATATTTTAATTTAGGCAATTATCAAGGGACCACATGTAGAACCTCTTGTCTAGAGAATCCACATGAGGGCATGATGATGACTTTATTATCCAAATGACATAAAAAGATACCCTAGCAGGTGTATTCACTTTCTTCAGTAAGAAACATTGACTAGTTTTCAGGACATTACATTTATTTTAAGAACAAATACACATTTGTATTCATATATTTACATTTTTTTTCTATACTTATTCACATGTAAAGGCAGTATTGCTTCTGTACCACTTTAATAGCATCTTATCTGAATGTGCTTTATCTGTGCTTAACTGGGCTCCCCACTACTCACATCAGGTACATTTAACATTAGCTACTGATGAGAAGGTAGTTCAGACATGTCATGATTACAGAAAAAAACATGCAGTGTATTTCTCATCTTCCTTTCTTCCAACTGCTAAACCATTCTTTCTCACAGAATGGCTGCCTACGTATAAAGTCAATGCACACATTCTCACATTTAAAACAGAAAGATTTCATTTACCTACTCAGTTCCAGATAAATCCCCTGCCCGTGATTTTTTTTGTAATACTCAATAAACACATACATAAGACAAGGTATGACATACAAACTCCACACATACTTGAATTGTACTGTGACTTCTGTCTCTGAAGCAGCACCCATAAAGTGATCGCACACGAGCTTTCAGGGGTGCTTTACATATGCATAGGTAAGTACTCACACATGTATGCCATCTTTCAACAAAGAAAAAACATACAAAAGGCATCTAATTCAGACCCACAATAAGTAGGTTAGTCAAACCCTAAAGTTAACTAAGACTCCTGAGGCTACCAACTATATGTTCTGCCTGGCTCTATGTTTCTGTTCATATGCAACACATGTGCATGACCACTACAAAATTTATACTTTTCCCTAACTACTATTTTGAAAAGGCTATAGTGAACATAAACTACTTAAACTACTGCATAACTGCCTTTAAAAAACTTCCATTAAAAAAAAAAAAATCTGGAGTCTTATTTTTAAAAAAAACTCAAGATGACTGAAAAAATGACAGCAAAAAAGAAATTCATTTATACTATCTTCAATTCTCCCTGTGGTGCTTACATTTTCAGAGCCTGGTAACAGTAGGTGATTTTATAAACTATATGGTGTGACAGAACTTAATGAATATTGGATGAACAAGAAACCCTAATGCAACAGATACTCACCATAATGTGATGAACTTCATAAATAACAATATTTATTAGACCTCCAGCATTTACTTCTGTTTAATATATTTCCTTTATTTTACTCAGTATTTAAGATATTTAGGAAAAGCTAGGGTTAAAGGTCCTGCTGTAGCCTAGAGCTCATTCATATTACAGCCCTAACACTTCATTGCTGTTGTAGTATCCTCCTGTGTTATTACATTAGGACAACAGCAAAATGAATTAAAACTGTTTTGGGGGAGTAGGAGGAAGCACTGTCTGTGTCTCAGTCCTGCAAGAATGCATCCTAATGCATCAAATTCCACTAAGGAACCCAAACAGATTCTAGTATTTCTCAATTCTTCGCTATATCTAAGATTTTTCTTTTCCTGGTAAGAGTCATTAAAATACCAGACTGCTGCTCATACTGACAGAGAGCAATGCTGGAGCTCTCCAGATACAGCAGAACATGTTGTGAAGGAGCACCAAACATCAAAGCTCACTATCACACATAAGGGGCTGTTTGCCACCTGTCTTAAGCTTCATTATCAAAGACAAAAAAAAATTTGGTACTTAAGAGAACCATGTTCTAAGGAAATTACAAACTACATGACACAAAACCAGCCATCTTATTCTCCTTATGGCTAAGCAAAATCTCTCACACAGCCATGCTCACCAGTTCCACCAGCATGAGATGCTGACACATGGGCATGGTAGGCAATCAGAGCTAACTTGAGACACAGAAGAAATGAACTGAAAATACATTTGGTAATACACATAAGCTGAACTTGCTGTGACACACTGCAAGTGTGCTAATTTTCCTCAAGCCAAATTGTTGACAATTCTAAAACCTAAAATGCAGAAAACAAAAACCACAGCACAATGGGCCTGTAACACTGTACCTTTTCAGCCATATTAATTTTGTTCTTAGCAGCATGACATTCTCAGGAGAGAAATTAGTTTCATGGTAGCAGAAATGTATGTATTAAGACACCAAATCATGAGTGTCTACATAAAAATAGTTTTTCTATTTTTTTAATAAGACAGTGGAAGTAAACAGGAAGAGAAAGCCTAGAGACTCCATATGAGCTCCTCAAACCATTGCTCTGAAGCCTCTAGTGTAATTAAAATCTCTTTCTTTGGTACCACGATGGACTATGTGAAGCAATCAGGCATCTCCCACCCTTCATTTTCAATTCACCTCTCCCCCTAAGCACAACTCCCAGCCCACCCCGTCTACCTGACAAGTGACAGCCCAATCTGATTAAATGCTTGCAAGGGAGGGGACTCATGGGCCTCCATGACAGGCCAAAAGTGATCACCATGGAGATACATAATTACAGCTGTCAACGCGTCTACTGTCCTGCTGGCATCAATTTGATTGCTCCCAGCAATAATGATAGACAAAGCTTAGTGTGCACTCTCCTACACCCAATCACTTTATCTATTCCGTGGTCCATTTAGCTGACATGCAACATTCACACAAGCAAATAACAGCAGTAAGCAGAACATTTAAGGCATTTTAATTGTTTTTTCTTTGTATGGATGGCTCACAAGCGCAAATGTTATTACATAAAACTCCTGCTGCAGCATTAATTGAAGAAAGATTTGGTGGGACAAAGACTGTAGGGGGTATAGTTTGTCCATTATCACTTGTACTTTCAACAGGTCTCACGTTTGGAAAATTGCAAATTGCAAAAACTTGCAAGGGCAAAATGTTTGACATCGTGTTAGCTATTACAACATGGTGAAAACTTCTAACAACCACTGGAGTATTCATTATAAATTCTTATTAAATACACTCTTTGTTTCATTAAAAAGAAGTTTAGATACATCCAGTGATACCTTTTTCCCCCCATCTCCTCTTTAAAAGCACATAATGCCTTTTAGATCTTCACAATTTTTTTCTGCTTTCAGGCTTTGAACACAGCATGAAGCCTTGAAGACCAGAAAGGGTCAGGTCCCTTTGGAAAGTACACGGGCAAAAACAATTTAAAAAGCGAAATAAATCATATATCCAATAACAACTCCAGATTTAAGATCCATCCTGTAATCTCTCAGTATTTTCCGTGCAAGCAATCAGACTGAATAATTGTATTCACAGATGGTACAGTCTCATCATTGCACTGACACAGTGTCATTCATGTATTATGTGCACTTATAATTTAAGACTACCTTGATTTTACAGAAAGGCAGTGTATTTGCTCTTTACACCCAGCAGAAAACACTGTTTATTAAACAGCTATTCTATATAATTAGGTTGTATCCTGAAACACGTAATAACCACTGTGAGAAACTCTTCTTTCAAGTCTTTAAAGCTAAACAAAAAGCTCTGGGAGTTTCTCACCAGTGTCCCCAGATCTCTATGCTTAAAGAGCTTAAAGAGCTGACTCAACAGTCCACTGTCATTTCTAATGACCACAAGTACATTTGCTAAAGCTGTGTTTGAAAAACTTAAGCTAAAAGTTACAGAACAAACTTATTTCAACATGTATTGGTTTACTGTTATACCCAATCTGAACATTTTTAACCCAGTTTGGAACTGTTCGCTTTTAATCAGTTTTTCAGGCTGCACAAATCAGTACTGCAATGTCCTGTCCCCACTCTGGCAAAAAGCTGGAAAAAAAGGCTTGGTTTACAAAGCTGCTAGTATTTATAGTCTTTATATAAGAGACACTCAAGCACCTACAAAAACCAGAACAGAGTTACTTACACTTGGCACATGCAATGGTTCCTGATACTGAGAGAGTTTACCAATGGATGGCAGGCCAAAAGATTTGTAGGGGTCCTGGAAAAAAATTCAACATGAGAAAGCATTAAGCTTTTACAGATGTGAAGTAGATAATGTTTAAAAGCTTTAAGTATGAAAGAAACTGCTACTAGAATGACTCTTTTCTTGCCCCGAATTACTTGTGTCGAAGAACATTTCTTTATCCATCTGCCCCCACAACTCCAAATAAAGAAATGGAAGTATATAAAACCTCTTGCATCAGTTAAAAAAAAAGAAAGAAGTATTCTGCACCCAGTTACAATATACCAAAATAAAATATACAATGATAACATTTTCATTAGCTGCACTTGGAAGAAGGATGGAAAAGTATTCAGGAAGCCAGGCTTGAAAAGAGTATAAGAAAAATTTTTGGAGATAAAGGCAGTTAGAATTTCAATTATCTTAAGAAGTCAAACTGATCTTTATGCCACTGGAAACCTCCTACATTAATGTACATAATGCAACACCAATACAAACTTAATAGGAAAACAAATAAATATATGGCCTACAGATTAACCTAATTCACGGCAAAGTAGTTGGATTCATTACTTAAAAATGTGAGGGGGTTTAAGCTGAACAAAACAAAAAGTAAAAGCATCAGTTACTCCAAGGTAAAGCCTACTAAAACTCAGAATAGCTTCCATGCCAGTCACAGGGCAAATATTTATTCTTTATCAAAACAGCATGCACAACTTGGAATCAGTAGAGCAATTGGGAGGTTATGTGCATGTCACGAAGGGAAAAAAAACCCCACCAAATAAGATGGTCTAGGTAACAAAACTCCCAACAGTTAAGCAAGGGAAAAAATGTCTCAAGGTGCTGAATTAGTTTTAAAATGCAGAGTTACTTAAAATGTTCCTGAAATTAAATAAAGGAAGATAGGCATTATTTTCCAGCCTCCATCCCTGAAAATATTCAAGGCCAGACTGGATAGAGCTCTGAGCAACCTGGTCAGAGGAAGGTATGCCTTCCCACGGCAGGGAGGTTGGGACTAAATGATCTTCAAAGGTCCCCTCCAACCCAAACCACTCTGTCATTTTATTACTATTTGCTTACTTAACAAATTTTCATTTTCATGTATCAAAAGTGACAACAAAAAGACATTACATCAAAATGTCTTGAAAGTGTGTGAAAACTGGGTTTAAATATTCGTAAGATTCTTTAAGGTGAGATAGAGACTCATACCGTAATTATAGTCATTGTTTTGGAATGTGCTATTGTTTCAGAAGATGTGTAACTTGGCTTTTCAACAACCTTTTCAAAAGTTTTATTCAAACAACAAAAATTACATAAGATTACATTTCAACTGTCTTCTTAAGTCAAGAAGTTTCAACTACACATTTCAGAAACCTAGAAAGAGTAGTGAACTCTGGTAAATAACTCCAGCATCATTAGCTGTGAACTGAACATGCAGGCTTATTTCTAATGATATTTGCTTACCTCTTTCTTTCACCATCTTTACTTTCAATTTTCAGGGGAAAAAATGTTGAAACACACATGATATTTTTAGTTAAAAAATAAGAACTCGACAGTTCTACAAAACCTCATTAACCACTTGCGTTACACACTCTAATCCATGACTTTCATATGATATTCCTTGATTTCACCTTGGCATCTATCCACACCTGGGTATTATTACGCCACAATTCAACCACCCACCCCCCCCTCACCATTACCACTCATTTACCTCAGCATAAACTCGACATTCAACCGCCCAGCCATTGATGGGAATATCAGCCTGTTTGTGCCTGAGAGGGTAACCCTTAGCAACACGGATCATTTCTTGGACTAAGTCCAGGCCGGTAATGCATTCTGTGACGGGATGTTCAACCTGCAAGGTCAAGAACTGTCAGTCAGCAGGTAACAGAAAAAAAACTTAAAAAAAAAAAAAAGCACCTCTCTGTAAACAAACACAGATAAACAAGAAATTTGACCAGTCAAAGAACAGAGAAAGAGTATGTTTCAATTTTGATCTTTTTCCATAAAAAAAAAATTTACTTAAACTCCAGCAACTGCTGTTTTTGCATGGAAAACACAAAAAGATAATTAGCAGATTACATTAACTCGGAGCAGCATACAAAAGGAGAACTAGAAAGGTGACCTAGGAAGATTTGTAGGGGGTTTTTGTTTGTTTTTCACTTATTTTACAAATTCAAATGCATCAGGTGACAATGAGTTAATTTTTCTTTGTTTGGAAGCTTTTTCCCATTCAATATTGTTCTGAAGAGATTCACACTGTAGCCATAACAATATTTTAACTGAAAATCTCAAAGTAACTGATAATCAACCCATTCTGCTACACTTAACATGGCACATACAGGAGCCACTACCAATTTTCCACAGAACCGGCATAGCCTATATCTCACCCATTCGCCTTCTTTCACTAACCTGTCCTGACAAGCAACCAGATTAGCGTAATCTTGCATCAGCGCAGTGTAGCAGAAATGAGCAGATGGATCCTTCAATTTTTTTTCCCCCTCCAGACTTATCTGTTTAGTGCTTAGCATGCACAATAGCTGGGCTGGACCAGCAGAGTGGCTCTGCGCGCTCAGCAAATTGCCGCTAACGGCTTTGGAAGACGCTGCCCTGGGAATTGCCGTCGCTCACGCTCATGCGGGATGTGCGTACGAGCATGCACACATGGGCGCGCATATGCACATGCACATACACTTCTGCCTTCAAATGGGCACAGAAACGAGCGCGTTGATTAACTTTAAAAAGCCCTTAACTAGGCATAGGACAGTAAAAAGCAACCAAGATGGTTCCTCTGATCACGACCACATCGATCAAGTAAGAGGTAGGCATGCTAGAAGCATGTTCTTCACACAGAAACGGCTAAACCACCTTCCATACAGAAATCATGACAGAACTGCCAGTTTTGTTTTAAAATGTTTGTGCTCCAAGGGGCAAAATACCTCAAGAAAATGCACTTTGCAACTGTTTATCATGAGATATCATACTCTGTACCTTTTCTGACACAGGAAAAGGTCACTGACCAAACCACTTGTCTTTCTTCCTTCAAGTATATAACATTAAGGAAAACATTCAGTCATTATAACAACATTGTGGGTTACCAGACCAAGTAGATGCTTTGGTCTTAAAGAAAAAAAAGCTTTGTAAAAATAAACAGATGGCATCCACAATTAGCCCTGTGTGTGCTGATACTTTGTTTAGAGTTTCAACAACATTTTAAGACGTTTTGATGTAATTTTAATGACAAATCATTACTGAAACAAGCACCTATTCTTTGAAGGACAAAAGTGACATTGAAATGGGAACCTGATTATACAGTTTAAGGATGCACCTTTGGGATTCAATCTTGATTCTAACTAACACATGATACTCTCCAGCATGCCAAGCTTAATAACAGTATTTTGAGAATCTATGAAACATCTCATCCATCCTGCAGTGTTAAATTGAAGCAATTCATTTTCTATTAAGACTTGAAATTTCTATTAAAAGTCCCTAAGTTTTAATAGAAAGTTACTTATCGCACATTCATATTTGTACAACAGAACTTATTTTCTTACTTCGGAATTTAAGTTGTAAAAGATTACCTTTGAGCTGAGAACATATTTGGAATTCTAACATTCCAGATAATTAAAATACTTTTTATTTTTCCAAAGACATTTGCATTATTTAGTTATACTGCCATTTTTCTTGGATAGCAATTGGCATTCCAGATTCAATAGCTTCATTGTTGTTTTCACTTTTATTGTTGATGATCAAAATAAGATGGAATGTCTCTGAAAAGAAAAATATTTTTGTTGTTTGGTTCTTGTGACTCACAAACATTTATTTAATCCATTCTTCAATACAGATCTTTGACTTGGTCAATATTTTCTTCTGTTTCTTCAAAATACTCCCTTTGTGTCTCCACACAAAACAGCATTCAGAAAATATGTATAGGAAAAAATGTTGAGGGTTTTTTTGGGGGGTGGCAAAAAGCTATCCTACTTTATTTTAAGACTCTACTTCAACTACTACTACATAGGCATAACGTAGACAATTCCAATCATAGGATTAATTTGGGGTACCAAATACATTTTAAATGCATTTTAATATTCATTAAGACCATTAGATGACCAAAATATGATAGAAAAGAACTTTCATCTCAAAAATCTCTACAAGAACTGTAACAGCCAATTGACTGAAGTAATTTTATATCTGTTATAAAACCACTTTAAAAGCTAGACTTCAATCACTTCTCTCTTTTCCACTTTCTACTTCAGGTGCCATCTTTATTATGCCTGTTCTATTTTCTTCTATTCATTTTATGCTATATCTCTAGTCCATCAACAGCCTTTACTTGCCAATATAGGGAGACTAAGTCAAGTACTACATTTTTCACCACATGAATGCAAGTTTGCTCACAAATGGAGCTGAACCTCACTCAATTGATCAACTCCTCTAGCTTTAGGCCATACTCAGTTTTGCAGTTGACTAACCCAAGACATTGCCAGTGAACCCCAGCCATTAAGGGCCAGTGTTGGTATGGTTATATGATAGTGGCTACATTCACACATTATTGCTGTCTTCAACACAAAGGGCAAAACCAGACATGTCTGCAGAAAGCAATCACAGCTGTATCAAGGCAGCTGTACCTTCTGAGAAGGTACAGGCAGAAAAAATTGATCAGCAAGAACTCTCAATTAATTAGCTGCCAAAAGGAACACCTTTACTATCAGTTCCGTTACTTATACCAAGTCTGCTCATAAACAGTTGACAAGTCATCATTTCAATGCACTTAAGAACCATATATACCTTCTTTAAAAAGGCTCAAGTCTCTGTAAAATGCCACTTATATTCCTGCTTTCAAGTCCACAAAGCTATACCTCCTATGACCAGCAATAGCTATACCAGCAAAGTGCTTTCCCTTCATACTGGATCTACTGCTCTTAAGACATATCACAGCAACCAGATTTCCCATGAGCATTGAAAGTGCTTTTGCTTCACTAACCCCTTCCCATGTATACAGCAAGAGAACCTAGTGGCAAAGCCTGTCAGAAAATAATAATTAGGACCCAGTTTATAGATGGTAAGGCAGGTATATAAGAGTTGGGGAACCTACCAATACCACAAGACAGTTAGCATGCATCACCAGAAGAGTATGGAAAGGCTCCTAATTCTCCTCCTGTTCTGTGATTGCCAGTGGTTTTAAAGCTTTACCATACTGGGGTTCATCCACAGCTATAAAAACAGTCATGCAGTTTTTATGGACAGTTGGAGTTAAGAGTTAAATTAGTGATGACTGCTCCCCTTATATTCAGGGGCACATTTTTCTCAAGACTATCAAGGTACTCAGATCTAACAGCAAACAATTCTGGACACTCACAGACTGCTCTTGTCCCTGTGTGTATAAGGCATCAAGTTACTCACACACCAGTTGGAACATTCAAGCACGCCACATCAGCCAAGAAAATCTAAATTTCAGTAGACTTAAAACTACAGCCTATGTCACCCCTACTACTGTAAGTCCCTAGTTGGTGTCATATACCCCTTTACATTCAGATAAATAATCTCAAAACTAACTTTCAACATACACCTCAGTTTCCAGGAAATGTGATTCACCTGGAGTCCCACAGGCTTTGCTGCTGCAGCCAAATCCAGTATCAATTGACCCAAACGCACCAACTTACAGATGCTTCTCAACCCCCTGTATTTCAGTAAGCCTGGTTTCTATTTCGGAGAACTGCACAGCAACAGAGCTGCACACATGTTCTGCTCTTCAGGCATGCAAGCTTCCTGACTACTATGAGTAGGAGCACACCGGGGTCACATCATTCTGCAAAATAGTTCACGTGTACATGGGGTTTGGGAGCACACAGCAAAAAACAGCTTTTCATAAAGGCTACTGAAAAACAGACAATGGTTGGATTAATGTACAGAATGAATGGAAAGCAAGAATACATAGCTGGCTACCTATAGACATCCTATATAACGACACTTGCTGTTTGTTCCCTGACTTATTAGCATATAGTTGAAAAACTGAAGGCAACCAGACTACAAAAATTCCCATCAGCTAAGATGTTCAGGTAGACTTCTTTTATTGTTTCCCAAGTAAGATGCAGAAATAAAAACTAATGCACAGACATTTGGTACAAACTAATTTTTTAATTGTAGCATATAACTCCGAAAATGTATTTCATTTACTTCCTCATAGGAAGTTATAACGCAATAATCATTGACACAGTCCTCAATTTTCTTTTGCAAGGATTTCTTTCTACATTGTATGGGACAGACATCTTATCTGGTCTATGAATCTGGAGTCTTTTCTATGCTTTAAACAAATAGCACACACTTTAGGTCAACAAGTTAATTAGCTCACAATTTCAACATAACTTTCTCAATTAACATCCTGCACTTCAAAAAAATTTCTTGAAATTCAGTAATTCTACACAATTTTCCACTACATGCTCCATGTAAGAAAATAAAGAAACTAGTATCCACAAACCCAATACTTTCTTTCCTAAAGATGTAATTCCTGCTTTTACTGTATTTAGCTGCAGTATTAAAGCCTTCTCAGAACACTTCATTCAAGATGGCTCTGATCCCACTGCAGCTATTCTTTGGTTTGCTTTACATCAAATTCACCAAAGCAAAGAAACTAATGTACCCTTTGAAGAATGACCTTTTGTTTCTCTACTTATTAAGTAGTCTCCTCTCTCTGTACTTTTTTTAATAGTACTTTCTGAGAGTTACATGGGAATGAAGTCTCTAAGATATCACTCCATGCCTTGGCAGCACTGTTAATGGCATCTTTCAGATTCAATGACTTACACAAACAATGTTGTTCTCTTCTGTCAACAACAATTAGCAATGCTTTTCTGTAGTTCTTTTGGGAAGCCTGAAATCAGACAACCAGTAGATACATAATGGAAGTTGCATTAGGAGGCAAGAATGTGGCAAAAATTTGGTTAACTGTTGTCGGCTGACCCTCTTGTGTGAAGAAGTGTTGTTTGGCAGCAAAATCACCTTTTCTTCCAGTTCTAAAAATGGCCATGAACAGCTGGTATAAACTGTGTGCAGAATGGATTCTGGCGGGCTTAGCAGATTGGTAATGGGATAAGAGACCTTTCACCTTTAGGTCAGTAGTTCGAATTCAGCCCAGGTTAGCAGCAATTGAAAGTCTTTACCATCTGACACTGCTCGTTAGACTATTTAAAATGACTGAAGCGAACTGTTGTCACAGTAAAACAAGAAATTTTTAGTAAAACAAGTATTAAGAAATATGAAGAGTCTCAGCAAACAGCAGAAACAGTAGCTTGAGATTTTACTTTGAAATCCCACCATAGAAATCTGGTCCTCTAATTCCCAACAGCCCCTTTCCCTGCTCTCATACTCCTGCCCACCTATCACAAGTCATCCTCCACGCAGCTCCCCACAACCAAGACAGCAAGAGCACCACTTGCCATCCCATGGCTTTGCAACAGATACTGAAGTCACCACCTCTCTGTGGCTTTAGATGGCAATCTGGACTCAGCTCACCACTTTGCTATTCGTATTTTGTTGTTAGTGTTACATATAGTACAGCTGCAATATTTTCCAGCACTAATATCCTTCACTAAGCAAATGTAGCAGGTGCTGACCCCCAATGAGCAACAGAATAGAGATTAAGAGGCTGTTAGAACCAGGAATTTATAAGCAGTGGAGCTCCAAACCATCTGCAACAGGATTTCTACCTACTTTTAGAAATTTTCCAAATATGCTTTGTATATTTTCATGGGCGCACAAACATGAGAGGGATAGACATGTTGCATGTAAAAATTCTTCCCATTTTTTACACTAGTCACAGCCAGTTTTGCACAAAGAAAGTTCTGGAATATATAATTTTCCAAAGGTCAGTAAAATCTGATGAAAACCAAGAAAGTGATAAACAAAAGTCTTAGCATTGTGTAATGTTTTGTAAGTCTATGGAAGGTTACTTACCTTCACTTTATGCCTTAGAATCAAGTCACTTTAAAAGAACTTAAAAATATTTACATAAAATACTCTTGTGATAACTGTAAACTAAAAACATAGGTAAGCAAATCTCTCACAAACACATCAGATCAACTCCTAAAAAGTTGTGACAAAAGTACTCAAACTGACACATGAAGAGAAAACCCATTGCTACTGAAATTACCATATTTCCCAACTCCAGTCTACATAAATTATCTTTTCAATTACATTAAGCAAATTCAGTCACATTTTGAGGAGGAAAGGAGTACTCACATGTTACTTAAATCTCATAACTCATGAGGGAGACAGAAGATTGGGAACAGGCCTGAGACACAAACATACCAATTGTATTGAGCGTAAGAGCTCAATTCACATCACTCGTACATTTCTCTAGCCAACAAGGGATGCTTCTCATTTCAAGGTACTACAGACATCTAAAATATGGGATATTTTTCCCTTTGCTGTCACTAACTGATTCACATGTGTGAAGTTTAGCTACACCACACACATAATAACAGATTTTTTTTTTTAAGTACAGACCACAGGCATCCTTAATATAAAGTCCAAGACAAACATCATCTAGTCTTCCAGTGAAGAAAACAAGAAACTTTTCTGGTGAAAGCCAGCTTCTGAAGTATCTTACAAGATCTTGACATAACTTGGAAGCCAGAAAGGCTTTCAATCTAAGGGGTCAGAAACTTTGTATTTATTGAAAAGCTCTGCCTAAGTTGTTTTGGACCATGACTGCCCTTGATTAGGCTGATGACAACTAGGTAACAGAAAACACACCACACTATGAGCAGCTATGAAGAATCAGATATTCGACATCTGGTCTGCCTCAATTTTAACAGTGGTAACTGCCTGAAAACCACTGCAATGTGCTCTAAATGACACTGCACAGCAGTTCTCTGATAGCTGCTAGGCCGGACATCTCTACGGTCTCACGTGGAAAGTAAGAACAACTAGTTTCACTATCAATTATCCAATCCCCAATCTTATGTCTCATACTTACCAGCTAGCCTCTGAAAGATGACAAACTCAGATACAACAAAAAACATTGCCAACAGCAAATAATGAGCCATTCTAGCTGAATCACTAAGAGGCAGTAAAACATCTGTAACAAATTTGTGTAGCATACAAGAGACACAATGGAGCTGATTCACCAATTTTCTTTTGCTTCTCAATCTTGTATAGTATTGCAGCAACATTTAAAACAAAAACTTACTAAAATATAAACTTCCTCCAAGGTGCTATTTACGCTTCTTTTGCATAACTATACAACAGAAAAGGTATATTCCCAGAGAGTTCCCCAAAAAAACAGCAAAGTAAAAATATAACTCTGATAAATGCAAAATAATTTTCCAGAAAGACTGAAAGGCATCCAAAAGGTACACCAGAGGGAAGGAGGGGGGAAATTAACAGGCAAAATACTGGACACAGTTTAGTTTGCAAGTATTTTCTGAAGTCTGTATCTAAAATAAAAATGTTCCAGTGATCTGATCAGAGATTGCTGAAACATTAAAAAAGAAAACTGCATAATTTAGTAGAAATGCTCTGATGATGTTGAGATGTAGCTGTGTCTAATGTACACCAACAAATACCGTAAGAGGATCATTTATGGATCAGACACCAATCATTTTGCAAAGTTCTTCCAGCTGTGGGGAGTTCAGCAAGAACAAGGTAAGTGAACCTGTTAGTCACTGATCATGGTCCGGAGATGCAAAAGGGGTTCATCCACAGCTATAAAAACAGTCATGCAGTTTTTATGGACAGTTGGAGTTAAGAGTTAAATTAGTGATGACTGCTCCCCTTATATTCAGGGGCACATTTTTCTCAAGACTATCAAGGTACTCAGATCTAACAGCAAACAATTCTGGACACTCACAGACTGCTCTTGTCCCTGTGTGTATAAGGCATCAAGCAATACAGGGACATGTGGAGACCATCCTGGCCCCAAAGTTAAAGCTGGACAAGCTTCAGTAGGTTTTCTAGGCTTGGCTCTTAATAGTAGGGAGCAAGTACTATACATTAGTTGCATAATTGTTAGCGGAACAGAAAGTAAATCTTGGGACTTGGGAGAAGTGAGAGATCAATTGGGTAAGACTGGGGGAAATCAGAGAAAATTACTACTCCAGACTCAAGATGAAATGCTAATTAGAGACAATACAGAGTCAGGACAGAGGAAGCAGAGAATATCTATGCAAGTAGTCTAATTTAAGATTAGCAAATTTCTTTAAGACTTGGAAAGAATGAGTTTGCTATTATAGGGGATTGTCAAAGTGCTTAGGCTATATTTCAAAAGGAGTCTAAAGTCCTTAAAGATGGAATTGTGAAAGCTTTCTTCCTGCCTATGTGGAAGCCTTAGAAATTTGGGGCTACAAACACGTACCAGTGGTTATTGCAGGGGGAAGACACTGCAAAACAGCAAAGATGTCTTAAAAACAACCCACAGAAAGGAGTCCAAGGATATTTCACCACGAATTCCATTTAGGAACTCATGGTCAACAATACTACAGCAAGCAAATGGTTTTGAATTTCTCGTGCATTATGCAGAAAAGCCATACATTAATTTTCTTCGATGTAAACAAGAATGTGAATTCACTGAAGACACATTGCCTCAAAAACTACAAGATGGGGGAAAGTGTAAAGAATGTGGCCAAAGTGAGAGAATTCTTCATAGTATTTTAATGAAGTATACATTGCCATTAACCACCACTCCCTCTAACTGACTCTAAGGTGGACCTGATAGTGCCTAGCAAAGGCATGTGAAGCGACTGTCACAGCTAATTCCAACACCACTGCTGTCCTGCAAGGCAAGAAAAAATTTAGCAGCAGTCTTCCCCTGGTAGAGAAGATTTTAACACCCCCCCCCACCCCAAACTCTCCTTTATTTACCCAAAACAAACTTAGTTAAATCATAATTTTACCCAGTTATTATGTAAGGTCATGCAAAGATGTTGGATTATGAGGATCTCTTTATGCTCTATCATTGCCCACACGTACAAGCAGCATGCAGGACATAACTGTAATGAAATGCATTTAAAACAGAATGGGAGGCTTATCAAACTGGTGCTTGATTCCACGTTTCAGTCTTTCAGGTGTTATTTAACAAAGTGAGAAATGGAGGATAAAGGCAACAGAACGGACTTGCTTACAAGCTGAATATTCTTCTGGTCTTCAAGAATGATATCCAGACTTCAAGTTATATACTTGAAGTATATAACTTCAAGTATATAACTTATGACCAGACATCCATCAACCAATCAAAAAAGTGTTTGAGGGGGTTTTCCCATAAAACACTGTTCATCACTTGCAGTGTACATTAGAACAGCTTCTACTGACTACATGAATTGCGACAAAAATCCTACATTATGTCAGCATGCTTTTTACACAGTCTCATTCAAGTCACAATTTCAATCATATGCAGATTCCTAGTGTTTTATTGCTCATATACACATATAGTTTCAATCACCCTCCTAGAGAAACTCAGCAAGCCATCATCAAAGTATAAAACATAAGAAAGAAACTTCAGGGACCAGTAGGCTTCAGGAAAGCCTCAGAGGACAGTGGCTAGGCACTTACTATGAACTCACAGTGGCACTTACCAGTGACCTTTTGCAAGGTCTTTAGGTCAAGTGTAACAAAGAGCAAAAGCTTTGAACATTTACTAGAGTGCTGTGCAAGGGCTCACTGCTGCAAGTCTTGCATGAGCAGGCTTATGTGAGTAGATCTTTTCAGTGAGTAGATCTTTTAAGTTCAGTGAGAAGTGCTCACGTGCATCAAGATACTTGTTTGAATCTTTGCAGGAGTAGACCTTTAAATATGGGAGAAGGTTATTGTCTGCTTATTTAAATAACACTTTTCTGAAGAGTTGTTTTTCTTACCTGAAGTCTAGTATTCATTTCCAAAAAGTAGAAATTCTTACTGGAGTCCACAAGGAATTCTACTGTTCCAGCAGAGGAATACTTTACTGCTTTGGCTAGAGCTACTGCTTGTTCTCCCATTGCTCTTCGAGTTTCAGGGTCTAGAAAAGTGCTACAATATAGAAACAATGATTTTTTAGTTAAAAAACAGAAATTATTCTATCATTTACTTTTCTGTTTAAACTATGGTAAAAGAGGCCAGCATCATTATTAAAGTTATGAAAACATGTCAAGAATGTAAAGTGTATGTCTTTACATTTATACTGCCCCTAAGTAGATACACTGCATGCTTTACAATTACTGCTAGTGTATAGGAAATTCAGGATAAATAGCTATATTCTCTAAGATATAAAATAACAGAACGCCTCACTCTTAGAACTGTGAGATATAAAATAATAAATTAAATTTAAAAAAGGCATACAAACAGATGCAATCTTAGAAGACATTTATTATCCATATTAATTGCAATACATTCTTTTCCTCAAATCTTGGACACACTCAAGGGCACACAAAGAGCAACTCCACTACCACCTTGGGAGCCACTGTGAACACGGCCCAAATGCCAACATTCCTCATTCTAGGAGAGCACCCCACATCTTCCACTGGGCCAGTGAAGCAAAAGACTCTGGAAGTCATTCCGGAAGTAACATATTCTGCTTGGTACTCTCATCTGTACCATAAATTCAGATTTAGATTAACCTATGCAGATTAATTTTTTATATATATATATGTATATATATTTCCATGGTACTCCACCAAAGCCTTGAAACCAGTTGCCCCTCAACCTGATACATTGATTTTTCAATGAAGGAACATGTAGCTATTAATCTTACATAGGCTTGTAAATACACTTATTATTGATATTTCTGTTTTGACTTACATTAGGCACATAGCTCAGCTATTATCTAAAAAGTACTTTTGCAAAGGAATAGAGAGCCACTTCTACCTTCCCTCTAAGTTACTTTTTAAAACACCAAGTGTTACATATTTCTTGAGATGGCTTCAACAGTGGGCCCTAATTCTGCAAAGGAGCAATCAGGAGCCCTCACCTGTGTAAAGTGGCCTCAAAACCAGTGAAGCTCCACCTGGAGCCCTGGACTGCACTCAGACAGAAGCCAGTGCTAGATCAGGACTTATCTTTCAGCACTTACTGTGGTGTTTTTCACTGAGACCTGAACCCACAGAAGACCTAGAGACTTCTGCCACAACAAACCATATTTGACATGATACAAGAAGTGAACAAACATGTAGGCAAAGCAGGAGACAGTGGAATCCTTTCCTTTACTGAAAAAGTGCTACTTCACACCTCTGTCCTTCCAGTGCCCACACAGGAAGATTCTGAGGGATCATAAGGCAGGCATTTTCTGACTTAGGAAAAAAACTTTTCTTGACAAACAATGGGACCAACAGGAAAAGGAAGTAAAGTCTCATTCAAGAAAGCTGTATGAGATCCTATATCAGATGAAAGGGAAGATTAGAAGACATAAAAACTGTCATACCTATAAGAATAAGCACTGGTAAGTATAAAATTAGTTTATTATTTCTTATTTTGATTTGGTAAGAGGATAATACATTATATGAAGTCAACATTCTATAATTCAGTGTGGAGTTTCCACAGGGCTTTGATCATGAAAGGTCAATGAGTGGCTTATGAAGAACAAAACATTCTCAATATCAGCTTCATACTCTATTTCTAGAATAACCATTATTACTTCTCATATAGATGAAAGACAGTTACTCCCCTTCATTACAGTGGTGTCTTCACTATACTTGTTAAATATAAGTCTGAGATCTCACTGTTCACCTCCTGCTGCAGCCAGAGAATGGAACACAAGTGTCACATTGCTAAACTTGATCTCTGCCACACAGTTAAGCTATACTCTCTGAAATGACTGGAACATCCCTACCATTGGCTAGGTTAATTAACCAAAGTTTTCATATTCCCCTCTACTGCTTTGCCTTTCAAATACATTGTTTCTCCCTTTTTAAACCATGTACCTTTTATAACCAAAATAACTCTTCTCCAGTCTAATTAGGCATCACTTGAAAACACAGCATTTTAAACATGACTTCAAATCTTTTTCTCACATATACACCTGTTTTCCTTTGGACCAAACAGCTCCAATGGCAGCACAAAGGCTACCATTAAAAAAAAAAATCACAAAAGCATCAAAAAGAAAAAAATAAATCAGACCTGACACTTCATAAGATCTTCATCAAGTTATTGTAGAGCTAATCAAAGGGAATACAATTGGTTTGTCACTTTGTTCCTACAGCCAGGGAGATGAAGCACACGGGCAAGATGTTACCTCTCCACTGCTAGTTCATCAGATAAGGTCTCCCAAAATACCTCTATCCCCTTTACTCACAGACAAAGTTGAGATTTTGAAAAAATACAAACAGTTACACCATCAGTGAAAATTTACTACTCAGTTTGGACAAAAAATAATAACACTTACCCTTCCTCTGAAGACAGTTCACTGGGGGAGTGAACCTCAATTTTCTAAATGTCAAGGTCAGCTTCCCAGCTCCAAGCATATTGTTTGTTTTAAGAAAAATTACTTACCTACACAAAGCATTTTCCTTTGAGGTATTCATTATATACTACCAGATGATGAGCATAAATAGGCTAAAGGATTTGAGTACACAGTTCTGCCCCTACATCTAAATGGTGCCCACCCATGAAGCACATGCTTCACACAGTCATAAACAGAACAGGCTCACATTTCTCTTAACCCAAAATCCTTCAAGGATTTCTAGACAGTGAGAGGAAATGTAGAGTCTGACACACATACATGCATAACAACTCCAAGAACCTGTAGATAGAGTCTAATCCAATAATGCACCTTTCTGCTATGTGCCTGCCTGTATACATTCATTCAAATTGTCAGTGCCTCTGAACAGATGACCATTCCTCCACATGAGACAAATTTGAAGGGCTTTAAAAAGCTTCTAACAGGCTCAGAAATTGTTAGATAGGACATGTGCTTGCCAAAGAAGTTTCAGAGCACTCTGAGTTACTACTCCAATTATTGAAGAGGATATCAGTTAATAGTCCTCTGCATTCAATTTTGATTATTCCTAAAAGATCCAAGGATTTTCTGATAAACTTATAGGCCTTGTTTCTCCACATGGGAAACAATCTCTTATTAATCACTCCACCAACAGGAAAGAAGAACCACACCTTTGTATTTTTTCTTGCCAAAGTACAGCTTCTCATGGCAACTGCGAAAATGAACAGAGAAGAGCTTGGCCACTTGAGGAACAAAAACTCAACTAAGGGACAACACTAAGTATTAAATGCCACACATCTCTTTAAATGTCAGCCTCTGTGAAAGGAGAAGACATCAGCATATTCAAAAAATGTGTGAAAGTAGAAGCAGATAAAATTATGATACATCACTGGAAGCTCTGTGAATCACTAATTTCACCAAGCACAAACTAAAAAACTGGTGATGATTGGATGTGTCTTATTGTCTGCGCTTCCCAAAAGAGGACAACTCACCAAGGGTATAAGTAAAGTTTTTGGTCTCCTATTTGAATCTGGGGGATTGACCATCATGAACACAAGGGGTCCCTTGAATATTGTAGCCTCATTAGTGTGTGAACTGAAGGGGTTTCTCTCAGCAAAAGACAGCACTTTTTGTTTGTTTTTTAACAAAAGACTAAACTTCCCTAGTAAATGATCCATAAGGATAAGTTCAGCAGCTGCAGATTTAGCTTTAAGAAAAACATAGGTTCCTCTCCAAGCCAAAAGGCTCTCAGTCTCTTAAATTAGACATTTAGGAAAATGTCATATTGAGTAAATCAAAATAGGCATGAGAAGAGGCCAATGTCAAAAGCCCTAAATTGTCCAAGAGACAAAAAATTCCCCCAGCATTTTAGCCCATAACACCCCTATCTCCCAGGCTTCATGAAAGAAAATAAAAAGGTGTGACCTAGCTCAGAGTTCTTAATAGCAGCTATCATTCAAAACAGGAGAAAAGAGGACAGTATTTCCTACATCCAGCCGCACCAGAAGAAGCATGTCCAGGACTCCCTAAGCAATCAAACTGAAACAGCATTCATAGGAAGGGTTAACTTGAGGCTTTAGGGTGTCTTTGGGACTTGAGGCTCTTTGGTGTCTCACTGAAGTTACCGCCCTGCTTATCTGCAAGTCTTGTGACCCTTTGAAAATTAATGGACTCTGCAGCCAAGTGTGAGTGGCTGTAAGGCTGGTAATGCTTCCAAAGCTGCCAGTAGAAGTCTGGCAGAGTCTAAAACATTCAACAACAGAATGGAAGAAAAGTTTTCATGCCAAATTTTGGAAGCTATTGACTTGCCCACAATCTTGTAGGGTTATAGGAGAGGATGAGAAAACTTACTGGCAACTCCAACAGAGAAACCCAAGAAAGTTAAAAGGCTAGTATTTCTGATGAAAGAAAACACTGATCACACCTGGTTGGTGAAAGATGTACCATGCCACTTGAATTGACCACAGGCATGGAGAAGGAGCAGGCAGGAATAAAAGGCATTGCCTTACAGATAACTCATGAGGCAGAAGATGCTCCTCTTTTAAGTGCTTAGGTACACATACATCACATGTGCATTTTATCAGGACCTGAAGTATTCACTTTCCATAATAACACAGTAAGATCTTTAGATATAAGCAGCATAAGGCTTCCAAGAAATCCACAAGCACTAGCAGGAAGCATTTATAAGTGGATTTGTATCTTTAGATTTAAACTTTGTTCTTTTACTTAAAATATAGGCCAAACAGTGACAGTCCTGCAATTATGATTCAACCTTAACTAATGAGGCACCTCAAAAGAAATGTCATTTGGGTGATATGCTTTTCTTCACATCCCAAATTGTTGCATCACATAGTTCTGTGCTATAAAAAAAATACAGCAAACACATCCCAGCTGGTGAACACATTACAGTGATAATTCCCACAGGCAGTGATAGACCCGTGTCTGCCCTTCTGAAATCAGAATTTCTTGCTTCCCTTTTTATACACATAGTCTCTGATGACTGCTATGCAACAGAAAACACAGCAAGGCCATAGCTTGCATAGCAGCAAGATATTTCAGCTTCATATTAAACCAGTAAGATTAAAATAGTTTTGCACTTTTGAGCCACTAGACACCTAGATCTCCAGCTCACTACCATGACTGGGTACTAAAACTGCTGCAGAGTATTTTGTATTTCATATTCCAATTCAAATGGAAATATAGACTATTAATTACTCTAAAAGCCAAATACCTGTATCTGTGGAAAAATTCATACTTACTTCATATTTTACTTGACCTTTACATCCAAAAATGAATATCAAAGAAAAAATTCACATAAATAAAGCTATATCACATACAGTGAATTGGTAAGATCCAAAACCATTTTATACAAGATCACGAAAAAAAAATTAACTACATAACACCAGTTTTCTTACAGAAAGACACTGTAAAGCAAAATCAAAACACCCTCAAGAACAACATCAGAATTGCATTACAGTCAAATGACTGTAACAAACTTTTATTTTCTTTGTGCTTTTAATAGAATAAAATTTACTTGCGTTTGTACAATAAATGGAACCAGCAGTTCTATTTATTGTACAGAAGTGCATTCAGTTACTATGGAGCTGCATCAAGAATCCAATATACACACCTTGGTGCTTCCTCCACAACTTTCTGGTTTCTCCTTTGAATGGAGCATTCTCTCTCATTCAACCACAAGGCGTTGCCATGTTTATCTGCCAAAATCTGAAAAAATAACACAGCTATTAACAAACAGACGTAAGCATATGGTCTTTTGAAATAATACAACATGCAAATGTTATACAACATTTAGGGTTTGGGATTTTTTTCTCATCTAAAAATAAAGCTTGGGGGAAAAAGCTCATGTAAAAAATTAATTTTATATGAAATACTAGTTGAACATTCCTTCAAATCCTGAGGACTATTCTAAAGCCTCTGTGTAGGGTCTGTACATAGCAAAACACCCTCTCACTTAAAAATTTGATTTCTGAATATTAGGGATCTTCTTACAAAAGGCTGAAATAAGATTAAAACTACATTTTCAAGCATTTTAAATTGCACTGCATTACAAAATTACACAAAAGCAAAATAATGTGCCGCCAAAACATATCTCAAAGGATGCCAAATTTTGCTCCTGAACTACACACAAAAGCTTTCAGAAAAAAATGTCTAATGGAGTTTTCTTAGTAGGCAAATCACTGTGCCCTGTCTTTTATGAAGAAGAAAAATAGGTTTTCAGAAACTTTTTTTATCCTTAAGGAGAATAAAATTTGCACCTGCCTCAGTACTTTAAAAGGAAATAAAAAAAAGCAGTATTTTCAAGAAGATTTTTAAAAATCAATAACTACAGTTCTTGGCTGCAGCTTCATGGAAGAGGTAACAAAATCAAGTATCTAGATCCAACTGCATAAATTACACGCTAGGAAAAAAGTCCACAAGTTGAGCATAGCAGAACTCTTAATTGATTCTTCAAGCTCTTAATTGAACTTCAAACTAGAGGTGAACATAAGAAAAGGAACTCTGTCCCTTTATGAAATTGATGGTACAATGCAGCCATTTCCAATACCAAATAAAAGACTTGAAGATTCAAGTAGACTTCCTCCCATCTTATGATGATAACTCTACACTTATTCTTAGAACAATTTCTTTTAACACAGACCACACCTGCTCCCTTTATTCCTTATAAAATTTTTCTTCTAACCCATTTTTTTTTCCCCATCTGTCTTCCTGCTCTGATCTGCGGGAACCCATGCCAATATTCATGCTTCATTCTTTAATAGCTCAGTTCTACACTGCAAACCGACAAGATAAAACAAGGAGACAATCTTCCTCAAACTGTGTGAACTCAACCATATCTACTCACA
Source organism: Cettia cetti (assembly GCA_013401135.1). Lineage (NCBI taxonomy): Eukaryota > Metazoa > Chordata > Aves > Passeriformes > Sylviidae > Cettia > Cettia cetti. The sequence continues at coordinate 99,292 of VZUI01036702.1, read as the reverse complement.
TTTGTGACAATGAATCTGTATTATTTATTATTCATTTTAGCATCAAAGAGCAACTATGGCACTAGGCAAGATGAATTCCAGCATCTATGACACCAATGGTTGCTAAGGCGTGAAAAATCTAGGTAGATGTGACTGAAAACGAGGCAGTGAACTCATGAAGACAACTCGTGCACTGTGCAGCATCCCATCCAGGGTATTCTGGTAAGATCAGATGTTTTCCTTCCTAGAAAATTCTGTTGTGCTCCCACAAATGTATGGAGTTTTCTAGTGAAAAAAGGGGTATAGCAGATAGACAACTTTAGGATTTCCTAAACTACAGCATCTCCCAGAACCTTTTTCCCTATCCAGGGGGAGTTTAGCAGCAGCAGTAGCACTAAGATGCTCCAAGCAACTGCTAGATCCTGAAGGAAGGAGGACACAGGTAATTCCTACCTAAGTGCTCACCCATCCAATCCAGATGAGTGGTACTCTACAAACTCATGGGGCCCTACAAGAAAAAATCTGGGAGGTCCAAAGATTTTTGGACTCATTTTTTGTGGGGGTTATTTTAGTATTAAAGCAGTACCTCTAGAGCATAGCATCATACTTGATGGAAAAATCACTCTCCTGTAAGTAGAATGATTCTGTGTGAGCACTTCTGCTTCACTGCTAGAAAGCTTACAATTTCCACAGAATTCTGTCTCATCAAAACAAAAAAAAAAATCTTGGAACATTACAATAAAAATTGGTCATGTTTCTCTCCTCTCTCTCTGTATTTTTCAGAAGATACTCTCTTCTGAAAAATACAGAGAGAGAGTGAGAAGTACAATACTTTTTTTCAATCCAAGAAGCTGGGGTTTTTTTTACCTCAGGACATTTCTCATATCCTACTTAACTTCAGCACCGTGGGTCTTAAAAGAAATGTTTTTCCATTATTAGTTAATGGAAAATAGAGACATGCATGAACATCTACTATGAGAAAGTAATTACAAGTAGAATAAGCCAACAACATTCAGTATTAGTCTTCTATTTCTATTCTGTGTCTTCTATTTCCAGTAAAAGAAACTAACCATAAAACAATTGTACCCCAGAAGACATTTGCAGCATTCTGAAATCATAATCTCTGAGATGATGCAAGATTCCAGCACATATCTCACTAAAAATGCATGTCCCAGCTACAGCTTTTGTTTCTTTTACCTAAACAGTCATAACAGAAAATGCATTTTGTGGGATTAGATGATTAGGACATTAGTATACCCTATGTACATCTACATGCCAAAATAATTAAATATTACGTAGTGGAATCCCTCCTACATGATTCAGCTAAATTCTGTTTCCAGTTGTAGGATTGTTGTCTGGCCAAGCAGTAGACATTCCACGTACTCTTACGTTAAACTTTTTATCAGATACTTCAGGAGAACAAGACTTCAAATCAGTTCAAGCATAAAGTGTATTTGGACTCTATTTTCCTGTTAATTGTTTTAGTCTTTTCTCATGTTTTACAAAGTGATTGTTTTATAGCTAGACACAGGAAACTTCTTATTTAATAATTTTAAGTACCCATGCTTTGGAGAAATATAAGAAAGCTAAAAAAAGTTCTATTTAAAAGTCGCTGCTGAATTAATAAATATTTGGCATCTGGTCTCAAATTGTTTGTATATTCAGCAGTTTGAAAATGAACCAAGGTCAACGTCCTAAAGCCGATTAGAACATGAAGTTAAAATTATATGCTATGATATTGTTAAAAGGTACCATCAAAGTGCTTGTATAAGGAAAACATTCACTGTATAGCCATTAGAAATAAAATTATAAATTATTAATAGCAAAACCATTTTGCTGAAATTATTTAACAGTTCCTAAATACTGCACTACTTATTTTTGGGGGGCTAACCCTTTTTTAAACCCAAAGGAATCAAGACAAGGTAAAATCTGCCCCAAACTCATGGAATCAATCTCATCTAACTTTTTTCACTGAAGAATTAGTAGGAACCTACTGAATCTCCCAAATCTGCAGGCACTGAAGGAAAGATCTTTAAGGTACAATGGTCTGCATAGACAAAAACAAAAAAAGACATAGGATAAAGGACAAAAATTATTAGCCATAGCAAGAGAACACAGAAAGAAGCTCTAGCAATCTGACTGCTTTTGAATCCTAAGATCAATGCTGAAATTGAGTTCACTATATACCTTTCCACAACTTTTCAATAGAGAATAAGGTGGGGTTAAAATTTCATTTCTACACTGTTTCTCCATTTTGCTATTTCACTGTTACAGACTGCTTCATCATTTTACTCTTCCTTCTTCCCTTTTCTCCTTCTACTCCTCTCTGCTGAGACCATACCAGGAGTACTACATCCAGCTCTGGAGTCCTCAGTACAGGAAAGACATGACAGAGTAGAGCCACAAAAATAATCAGAAGAACTGAACACCTCTCCTGTGAGGAAAGGCTGAGAGATTTGAAGTAGTTCAGCCTGGAAAAAAAAAAGGCGGCTCTGGGGAGACCTAATTACAGCTTTTCAATACTTAGAAGGGGGCTGATAAGAAAGACAGAGAAAAACTTTTTAGCAGGGCCTATAGCAACAGGAAAGGGGGTAATGGCTTTAAAGACAAAACAATAGATTTAGACTACACACAAGGGCGAAATCTTTCATTATGAGAGTGGTGAAACAACAGAGCAAATTGCCCAGAGAGGTGGCAAATGCCCCATCTTGAAATATGCAAGATCAGGTTGGACAGGGCTCTGAGCAGCCTGGTCCTGCTCATTGCAGGGGGTTGGACTAGATGACCTTTTAAGGTCCCTTCCAACTCAAACCATTCTAAGATTCTATGATATGCAAGTTAGCCCCATAGGAAGCATCTGGCTGTGGGTACACATCTGGCAGAGTGAAAAATGTTAAATATATCTTTCTTAGAAATCGTTCCACACTATCAAGTTTACTGTTGCTGTTTCAGTTATTGAGCTACTTCAGGGTCTCACTATTTGAAAATAAAAAAACCCAACAACCATGTGCCACAACACGGAAAGGGTTTAGATTTTGCACAGAAAGAAACTAAATTTCTGTGTGAAAAAAGGAAATTTCTGTTGAGGAAATGAATACACTTTGAATAGATTTCTTGTCAGGAAGTACCTCAATGCTATTGACAAAACAATTCAGCAACCTACATAAGATCAAACATCACAAATTTTGAAATTGTAGTATTGTGAACAAGTGCCTAAAAGAAACAACTTCTGTTCTGCATCAGCAGACCTAACTTAACTCTAAATTCAATAAACGACAGAAATGGAAATAATGCAGAAGTTAAAGAGGATATTCCAAATTTTGAGCCACAAAGTGCCCAAAATGGGACACAAATCCTCCTGACTTCTCAAGCAGAATTAGATACTTCAGAACAGAATTCCAAAACACTGACAAAACTACCTAGACCTTGCAACAAATTGTCAAGGCATGGCAGTTCTTGAACTCCTACATCCTCTGCTGCATTCAAACACTTCAACAGGATCCAGAGTTCAAACCTCCAGCCTTCAGGACAGATGCCTATAACTTTTTTTTTTTCTCCCCCAACAAACTGAGCACAGTTCACAGTCTTCCTGCCAAAGAAAGGCTAGAGAATAAAAACAGGAAGGCTGTATTGTACATGATAGCCATGTAGTTTGAGCAATGACCCAAGACACCGGAAAACACAAGACTCTAGGCCTTTTTTAGTGGAGTGTTTGAAACATTTTGAACTTTCATTTATTTATGAGTTCAAACCTCATTAAATAAATACACAGGAATTAATAGTAGCAATAATAATAGTACCAACCTGGATTTCTATGTGACGAGGATTATCAATGAACTTTTCTATCAGTAAGCGATCATCACCAAAACTTGAAGCAGCTTCTTGAGATGAAAACCTAAAACCTTCCCTTAAATAATGAGAACAAAAAGAATAATCTGTATTTTTCATGTCCTGAAGCATACAAGATAAAACACTTACTGATTTCAGTAAACAGTCAATCTTCACTAATCAACACACATATCCAAAAATCAATCACTCTTTCTTCACGCTTTTCTTATAAAAGACAAAAAAAAATCCCAACCAACCACAAACCAAACCAAAACATTCTTAAAGAACAAAAATTTCAGTGTGTTTAAAAAGCCTGAACATTTACAACAATTACATATTCATTTCATTTGTTGGCATTTTCTTCTGCAAAACTAACAAAGTAATAGAATTTTAAGGCCCAGTTATTATCAAGTAGTTTTTAAACAGAAGTAAAGGTGAAGCTCACCATTACTTACAGCACACAGCCCTCTTAAAACTCAAGAACAGCAGAGGTTGGTTAATTGTGCATTAAAGAATTGCAAATGCAATGTTACAGACATTGCAAATTCCACCACTGAACACAACCTAGAGATGCAATACTTGACCTCACAGAACACACCAGCTGTACTAGTAATTTTTCCCTGCTTTCAAATATAAATGAGTGTTATACAGAGCACTCTGTATGCTTCCCTCTGTTTCTTCTCTTACATGTGTAGTTACACAAAATAAAGACTGCAAGATACTTTACTAACTTTTTTTTTCCCTCTAAATAGCAGAAAGAATACTCCTTGGGTCATAAGCTCTGACAAACAACTTCCTGAACAGTTGTCTCAGGGTGAGACAGAGCATAATGCAGGGACCCAAAGGCTTCTCTGAAATTTTCTACTGTAAGTGGCATATTAGTGCCATTCATGTTGATACATATGGAAAGCTTGCTCAGGTTTCTGTGTAACTGACTACTGAAAGAGCATCCCTGACACTTGTGCCCAGAATAAGAACTACAGCACAAGTGAGTTGAAATTTTCATGCTTTCCACCTCTTGGATGTAGTTAACCCAGACCATAGATTCACAAGGTAGGTAAATTTACAGTAGAGAAATGTGTAAATTTAAAAGTATATCTTCATTTTTTTTTTCAACAATGTTGTAATTTTGAGAGATTAAACCTTATGTACAACTCTCCTAAATTCATACCTAACTTCAATACATTTAATTACCTAGTAAAGAGAAAAAAGGGACATCAAAATTAGTGATTCTGTGCACTACCTGATCTGTCAAAAAAAAGCCATACACAGTGTTTCTTACTGAAACTGATTTACAGCTATTTTAACTCCTATATCAAAGATTCTATTTGTTTTGTAAACACTTCTGTGGCACAGTTTTATGCACAATTATTCACAATTGACTTTTTCTTTCACTGAAAGAAGTGTGCTAATTAGAAATCTAAACTGCAATACTTGTTAAAAAAAGACAGGTGCCTAATCATCTCATCCATACATCTGTAAATCATTTTAAATTATATCTAATAGTAATGACTATCTCAGATATTCTGACCTTGTTTTATCTTACAAAACTGTGCAGTTGCAATTGCCCAGTGATTAAAAATTACTTCCAAATGGATGTGAGGAAAAAAATTGCTGGAGAGAATGAAGAAGCAGAGCAGGCTTTTTAGCGAGGCTGTGTAATCTCAATGCAAGACCCAATCAGGCAAAGCTCTAAGCAATCAAGTTAAACTGGGAGCTGATGTTATTCAGAGAATGAAGCTGGATGAGATGCTGTCTCTAGAGCCCTTCAAACTTGCACAGTTATAAAGAGGAAAAACAGGATCTCTCTAAGGTTCCCCTCTCTCCCTACTGTACGTTTACTCACACTGAAGTTTAAGTTGTACAAAAGTATTACTGATGTTGCCACAAGCCTTCCTGTGGTTGTCTGAAGAGAAACAGCCAAGCCAACTTTCTGCCTCCAGCTCTGAGACCAGCAGTGCTGCTTTAATTAAAACAATTTTCTTTCAAGGCAGTCAGACACTAACAAAAGACTGTACTCATTATGTAAAATTTCAGTTCTCTGAATCAGAAAATAGTAAAAGAACAGGTTTTTTTCTTGTCAAGGCCAGCATTAGAAGGGCCATCTAGTTGATAGCCATTAGTATTGTAGAAGCCCTCTAAAACCCTCATAAATAGCCAATAGATACTCAAATGTTGCTGACTTCACACTCAGAACCAATACAGACTGCTTCAGCTTATTTATTATCTACTCACAGCATTTTACATATGTTTACACATGTAGATGGCATGTGAATATGTGGGGTTTTTAAAAAACAGGGATTTCGGAAATACTTTTCTTTACTCATCCAATAGATACCTTCCTCTTACCTGAACAGCAGACATCTGTGCAGGACAGACCAAAGATGTCAAGCCCATATACTCCTGGTTTTGCACAGCACTTTGAAAGGCCAAATGCAATGCTTTGGGAAGATAATAAACTCAATGCACAGGCTTGCAATAGGTAATGCTGTTGAGTTTTTAAAGCATTGTCTGTTTATACTGCACACTGTATATATCCTTTGCCTTAGGACATGGAGGATTCAGAATGATTTGCTACTTATTATTCCACATTAACTTCTTCCAGTCCCACTGCTCATTCCAAGCAAAATACCACAGAAGAGAAATTATAAGGCGTTCTTGGAATCTGAGAACAGATGTTTGATTTCTGTTCATAAAACTGGCATAAGCACTAAGAAATAATTTCAGAAACAGGACAATTTACATTTTCCTACTATTATAGGTTAAAAGACAAAATCTTTTCATCTCTCTAAATATCTGTTGCTGGAAGCTGCCTTGGTAAAAACTTTCAAAACAGATACCCACTACGCATGCAAGACTTCAATATCTAGGAAAAGTTACAGAAGGTGAGACAATAGGGGGGAACTACTAACCAAAGCTCCAAATTTTTCAAAAGGTAACTCTTAAAAAAATAATTTCAGACAAATTTCCAACTTGGAGGTTATCATGTCTGGAGCTGAAGCTACTAGCTAAAGAAACTAATTTCTATCTGCAAATCCACAGAGTTCAATAACTCCTGTATGATGACCTCCAGTATTGAACCTACAAGCCAGTAAATGTCTTTACATACAAAGATCTATCACAACCTCTGCCAGAAAATTTCAATCTGTTCTTTGGAAAAGACAGAGCCCTGAATTTAATTCCTTTTCAGAGCTGCTAGGCCACCATTTGGAGCCATGAAGCCTAAAGATTTAGTTATAGTTAGATATACAATAGTTATGAGCATACTGGAAGGAAGAAGCCTTCAGTTTCTCCACAAAGAAGGAACTATACAGATGAGGTTTGGTCATGTTTGGCTATACTGCATCATGAACTTCACGTTGCCTGGACCTGGAAAACACTTTCAGGTCAGGTTTGCTGGGAGGCAAGCACAGAGGCTCTTTACATACAAGACCAGAGTTGGGATGATCAATGACTAAGTTAAAAATACTTCTAGATACAGACCACAGCAGAACTTTCTCAGGTTGTAAAAAAATCTACCAACCTGAACTCAAGGTAAACTGCTTTTCAAAAATCTGCCCTTCACTTTCAATACAATTGCAAGTGGGCATCTATTAGGTCAAGAAAAGGCATGCTAAATTATATTTCTCCAAACCAAGAAAACTAGGTAGGGATTACATAAGAGTGAACATAGGGCTATTTTAATTTCAGATGTGGATCAGTGGCTTGAACGGTACAGAAAATTCTACTCTAGAACTTAACCAAAATATGGAAAAAAGCAATAGAAGTGAGAATTGGAAGGGACTCAGATCTTAAAAAACACAATGGGAGCCCTACCCAGAGATGGGGTCACCACTGCAGCCATCCACAGTGAAGGGCATGTGAACAACTATTTCAAAAAACAAATTTTAACATTGACCAAACTGTACCAGTTATTTCCTTTAGAAAAACTATCTGAAAATTAACAGAAATCTTAGCTATACCTGAAATAATATAATAATTACAGAGGATAGAAAACAATTGTCATCACTTGGCATATTTAAGGGACATGAAAGATGAAGCAGTAAGTTACCACAGTGAATAATTCTGTAACGGTAGCAATTAAGTTTTCAACTAGCCTGAAAATCCAAAAGTATTCTTCAAACAAGGAGAAGATTCTTCAGCCAGAGGCTGGTTGGGCACTGGAACAGGCTCCCCAGGGCAGTGGTCACAGCACCAGCCTGACAGAGTTCAAAAAGTGTTTGGACAATGCTCTCAGGCACGTGGTGTGACTCTTAGGGATGGTTCTATGCAAGGCTAGGGGGTGATTCTATATAAAGACTTTTGTTTTCAAGTAGTATTTTCAATTAATGTCATGAGACAAAACCAAAACAAGCTTACAGATCAAAATATCACCCACCATTTTTCACACTCACCTTGCATTTATGAACCCTAAAATGCAAAAGGCCATTCAGATTTTGGTTTTTCCAGAGTCTGTCCATAGTTGATAAATTGTTTATTTTCAGTATTACATGGACCTGAATGCAGCAAAACTATACAGTAGTTTTATGCAGTATTAAAACTATCAGATTGTTTTGTCCGTAACAACTGAGTCACCTTCAAAACACTCAAGTCAGGTGTTTTCTAAACACATAAAAAGCAACAACTTTAGATCCATAACACAACTAATGGACATGTACAACAAATCTTTTACACCCTCATAGGTATTCTTAAAGACAGACTGGAAGAGAAACCCAAATGCTCTACTTCACTTGCTAAGTAAATGTTTGTCTTCAAGTTCTCTTAAAACTCACTTTCCTCTTCCTGTAACAAGTATTTTGTCAACTTTATTTTACTTATTCAAAAATGTTAAAATAAGCATTTCTCCTTGATTTAGGTTCAATAAATAACTATTGATCTGTGACTGTCCTAGTGTTGTTCTTCTCAGCACCTTTTAGATTTAACATTACACTGTAAAGACAAGGCTTGCATAAGTAATGAATATGATTATTGGAAGGACTCCACTCCAAATAATGCAGGGGCTGAACGATACTTCAGAATTGAATTGGACTCAATGATCCTTGTGGGTCCTATCCAATTCCAGATATTCTATCATTCAAAGGCTTTCCATAAACAAGGCAAGCAGTTCAAATTATCATTAAATAGGACTGAGTCAAAGTAATACCACTAAATTAATTTAGTGATACACAAATGTACCTAAAAGAATATCCCTAGCTAGCTTCTAGTGGTATCAATCAGCTCTACCAGGTGACTTTCTAAACCATAACCACAGCCTTTCTCCAAAATAAGTTGGCAATCATGATTTTAGATCCGCTTTTACTTTAAAACAGTAACTTTAATCAAGCTCCTTCACTCCTTTCTGAACTAAACAAGAAATTAATGCCTTCCCTTCAAGTCCAACTTGAAGGGAACTGCTGCCTGAACAAGACTGAGGCATTAATTTTGGATTCTAAAGCAGTAGCAACAAAGTATCCTTTAAAGAAAGGTTATTCTAGATTTTCATTCTTATGCACAAAACACTATTTTCCTATTTAGATTTGAATATAAATGGACTAGACAGAGCAAGGTACAAATGAACCCACCATGTTTTCTTTAAATCTAAAATTTAACTGCTAGACATTCATAGTTCTTTTATCCAATTTTTAGGTTTTGACAAACAAAAATTTAATAGGGGACAGGGAAGTCTTACAGGTGACTAAATTAAACTAATGAAAATTTCAGTTGTACATTGAGTTGACTCAAGCACATGTGCTGCTCCCTCTGTGCAGAAAGGAAAACCTTCAGGTTACTTTGGATCAAATAGGCTTTTCATTACAAGTTTTGAAAAATCAGAAAATACATTTTTCTGTAAGATCAGCAGCACATGGAGTTGAAATCAGGCTCCTTGCTGCCAGAACATCAGCAAAGAATGGATTGTAAAATTCTGAGTCAACAACAAAGCATCATGAGATGTTCAGGATTCAGACAACCAATAAGAGACATGAAAACATCCGTGTATTGAAACGTGTGTTGTTTCAAAACAGACAAAAGTACAATAGTTTGCTGATACAAATGCTTTAAACACAGAAGCATGCAATTTATTAGAGCACATTCTGGTAAAACCATATGTGTTTCCACGTACGAATTATCAGTCTCATCAACTTTAACAGAACTAATGGCATGCATTAATGTTTGTGAATCAGGGCCAATAAATAGTCTACCTAACACAGAGAATTAATAAATCAGCATTCTGAAAGGCAAGCAGTGAAATGTTATTTACAGTCTAACACTGGACTAACAGCAATTGTAAATATTGTATTTTTACTCAAATTAATGGACAATGTTTTGTAAGGTTCATGCAATAATTAATTAGAAATAGGCACATGCAAACTTCCAAAGTATATTTCTCACTATGCCAAAGGGAGAAAACCAAATAATATCCAATTTCTCTGTCTAACATTTCATATCTGCTCAACTGTCAGTTCACAATGGCTTAATGGAAGTTCAGTAACTGCAGCATTCATCAAGACAAGCTTTTGGACAGCATCTCACCTGGTCTCTTCATCATCCCAAGCGATTCTCATGCCTTTCCCACCACCACCTGCTGAGGCCTTGATCATGACAGGGTAGCCTAACAGCGGGGAACAATTAGACAGAAGTTCAAACTTTGTTCAGTTGGTCAGAGGAACATGACAACTGACCACATGTTCAATAAAGCCAGTAGACAATAACTTCGTTTATTAAAACACTTTGTTTGCAGGAAGAACAGAGGAGAAATTTTCTTTTCAAAACTTAGCTGTCAGTGCAGTAATCTCTACAGCCAAGAAAGGCTGTCTTCTCCAATTCATTTATACCAAAAACACACTGATTGAATTATTCCCAAATGATGACGTGATTTATGAACAAAGCATTTGACATTTCTTTAGTAACATTTTTTCCTTTGTTGCTGCTTAAATAATATTTTTAATTATTAGCAAAATGAGTAGATCTTCATAAATTAAGTCTAAAGACTAAGCAAATATGCGTCTTAACACTTCTAAGCCAGCACATCTTAAGTAACAGAGCAGCTCAAGAGCTGTGCTGCTTAGATATTAGGTAATAGCATCAGAAAACACATTACTTTTGTTTACAATAAAAAAGTATCCTCCCCAAACTGACATGTAGTAAGAAAAAACAAGGAGTATAAATCTGTCAGCACTGTACATAACTGGAAATACCTTATTAGTAGAACAAGATACCATAATACAGTTACGAGGAAGGACCTTCCTTTTCTGAAAACTAGAAAAATTACAGTAACAAAGTACACAGTTTAAATGCAGATTTAGTAATTGTTCATCTTTTAATAGAAATTATTTCATTCAAAGCAACTTTCTGAAACAATTTCATCATACCAGAGAACTTCACCTTTCTCTACACAAACATGCAGAAAACTAAAAATCAAGGATCTGATTAAAATGCTTTTGACATTTCTAGGATAGCAGAAAATTCTTCATGCCTTTGGTCTCCAGTATGTTTAATGAAAATCACAACATTAGGCAAATATGAGACCAGTTGATATCAGCTGCCAAGAGGAGTCTATCAGTCCTTGAGAAATGAAGATATAGTGTATAAAAGGCTTTGATCTGGGGACAGAAAGAGACATTCGAATATGGTTCCTAGAAGTGGTCCAGTCTACTGTCATATGTGTTACTGATATTTAGAGGTTCCTTCTGGAATGTAGATCTACTCTTGCTCTGTTAAGTGACAGCAATACAATATTCCCACTTCCTCCTCATAGTGATCTAACTTAAAGGAGGTTCAGGAGACGATAATTAAAACCAGCAAGATCTGGAAGACCTTTGTTTTCTTAAAAACTCTGAAATGAATACCAAAAAAAAAAGGCATGAGGCAAGCATAAGAAACAGTAGTGTTGACTGGAAGGCACAAAAGCAGCAACAGTACAAAAGAACATTAAATTAACAAAGAAACAGGAAAAAAAAATCAATAAAATACTTTCCAACTTAACACATTATTAGATTGTGAAACCCCAGGCTGTAAAGCATTCACATGGCTGAAAGCTGTGGAGAGCTAATAGTTAAGCATATGTAGAGCACAACCCAAGCTCCTATAGGCATGGATTACCAAAAGGCTATAAATTTCCATGCCTTGGAGACTAAAGTAGTCTCTTGTTACAACATATAAGGTTAAGACCAGACAGAGCCATGTAAATAACTTTTCTAGAGGCTTAGATTTTCTTATTAAATATCAGTTACTGCCCATGGAAGGGTACAGGCTAAGCCACAGAGTAGCAATGAGCTTGATCCAGACCTTTACAATCCCAGAGATTAAAGGGTAAAAGCAACATAACTCTAGATTACATGCAGCAACAGTGAAGTTCAACCAATTTTCAAGAAATGCAGTATACGCAATACCTACACAAGAGCATTTTATTGATGCTGTAGCTGTATCTCCACATCCCTGGCAGCTGCCAGGCTCCTGCACAAGTATCTTGTCATCTTGAAATAAAGCTAAAAGCACATCTTGTATAAATTCCATGCAAGAAATGAGATTTTACTGGATAACACTAGCAAATCTCTGGCAATACTATCATCATCTGGAGACCCTGTCCAACTCAAAAAGCTGCAAGAGGGAGATTTTGAAACAAGCATTGTTTTAAGCCTTATTATGGCAAATGCACTAATGCGATTTCCATCATTTAATCTATTTTATTCCATGTTACATGTACTTGAAAAAATCATTAATTATGCTATCAATTTCAGTCTAACAGTATCAGTCTCTTGAATGGTTTGCTGATTTAAATTCTGTAAGCAGAATCTACTCCTAATTTACTGTTCTTTAGTTTTCAAAGCAAAACAGGCATGTTGAAATTGAACCTTGGTAAGGCTTTGCATCTAAGGCTTCAAAATGTAATTCATATATCACAACTCACATGGTTAAATTATCAGAGTCTATACATGACTTAGTAGTATCTTTCACCAAGTCTAGTACTGCTTTGCTTCCATTCCCTCACACCTTTTATATATAGTGATATGTCAGCCATGCTTGTAGGCAAGGCAGTTAAAGACTCACAAGAGCCACTATATAAGTAAAAATAAAATAAGTTTTAAAAAAAATGAAGTAAGCCCTAATTTGAAAAAATAGATACAGCTTTTCTGGTTGCAAAGGAAAAATTGCAACAGACCTCTCTACATGTTAGCATGTAAATTAGCCAGTCCTCTGAAAAGAAGGGTACTGGAGCTTTTGCTCCAATATGGGGTTACACACTCCTTACTCTTGGGGGCACTGAACTAAGCTTTAGAGCAGCTCTTTAGCCAGTAACAAAGACTGAAAGGAAGGCCTTATAAAATTTAAGTTTTGCATACATGTTGGGTATATTAGACTGGGATAAGAATGCATTACTCAACACTCTCCACTTTCGTACTGTCCAGCAGCAATCAAAATTGCTAAAGTATGTTGACATGGATCTGTTGGATTAGTTGTGGGAAGAGAGAGGCATTCAAACAATTTTTAACACCATTTGCAAGTACCCACAACAACAGCAATGAAAAGACTCACCAAGCAGAGTAGGTGTTATGAGTAGGTGTTATGTTTTCAATCCTTTCCTCAAATTAGATGCCAATTTACGTGAAATTAAAATTCCATCTCAGATTAAAACCTACTCTTGTTTCATAGTTTTCCAGTCCTGTGATGCCCCTTAAGGATGGGTCTAAAGATCTTAGGAAACAAAAAGCAGTCAGACTTGAAGATCACTGCACCTCCTTCGTTGCTAAATAGATACTCATAGGTTGAAACTGCTTGGTTTCCAGGACAGTTACTGTTCTGAGAATCTGAATGATAAAAGGAGTAAAATTTCTGATGTCCCACAGCTGTTAGCTCCCATCCTTTCCCACAACATTTTTTGGATGTCATTTACTCATTTTTGGAAAATGAAGGTAGCAGACCACAGAATACATTGTGCAATACCAGTTTGAGCAATATTGCATGTGGTGATACAAGATTCTTTTCAATATCCATTATTAAATGCTAGCACTAACTAAACCCATGTCAAATGAAACATGACAAAAAACATCTTGTTCATCTCTTCAGTTTTGTACAGACTTCCAAGTAGTTTTAACTGACTGCGCTTTATAGCTGTTCAATCCTTTCAATTAGTGGAGTCAAACTTTCTGGAGTCTCATTGATGCTTCAGAATTAAGAATCCAACAGTTCTTAATGTACAATTCTACAAACGGACCTAAAAGCAGCATGGGAAAAGGGCCAATGTAATTAAGCACTACAGAAAGGATCAGAAGAGCACAACAGCCCACACCAACAAATAGAGGAGACAGTAGAAAGGAGCCAATACAGCAATTTGTGCCTGAACTTCTTCCAATTTCTGATTTAGCCTGGTTTCCCTGTCACATTCTCTCTATGCAACGCAGGAAAACATCTCAAATCAGGGGCAAAACGAAGGTTTCACTCCCACACCTAGAAAATGTGTATCCATAGATAACAGTCACTGAAAGAGGTAATGGCTGTGTTCTCAACCCTGAGGTGCCATGCTCCACTACTACTGGATCTTTGGCCAAAACACAGCAGGGAGAAACAGAAAAAAAACACAGGCAGCAAGAGAGCATCACACAGTTTTACTGTTTAAAGCACTGACCCATGGTTATTTTTTTAAGAATTACTTAAGCTGTCTTAGAAGACTGAAACTCTGGATTAGTGAAATTAGAAACAATCTGAAAGTATTCCACTGCATATCAAGTGCTTTATACACAAGAAAAAATACATTATATTTACATTTTATATATACACAAGGGACTATAATTTCATTCTATCTCAGATCCTTTAAAATGAAAATCACTACGTTTTATTCTGGTCAGTATTTACAATTAGACAGAAGCTTAACCAAACTGATCAACTTGTCAAAACATGGGTGGGGAAAAAGTTAGAAGGGACATTCTTCTTTAACTACACAGCACCATAGTACAAACCCTTCTTGTATCAAAACAGTTTAAGAATTTTCCATCTAAATAAAGCACCACCCAGCTGTCTGTAATTGACTTTATTATCACAGATTTAAGACTGCCTTGTTATAATGACCTCCAAAGTGCTACTGATATCAAAGACAGGAATCAGTCAACAGAACACCAGAAGAACTCAGAAGAAAATTTAAAAAGAATGTATTTTAAAGGGTGTCTAAAAAGCCACTGCATCCTGACTAACATTAATCAAAACTGTTTTAAAAAATACTTGCAGGAAATCTTTAAAGCACAAGAGCAAGAAAGGTTATTGACGAGAAAGTGAACTGAAATAAAGTCACATTACTATGTCTTTATGCAGGACTAAGCCAAATTTTATTTACCGTTCTCTTCTGAATGTTCCCATTTGGTTAATAACCTCTTTCTTTTGGTAATGCTCCCATGACAGTGATCAGTTATCACTGGATTTCACAACCAGGACACAAAACCTGACTCACAAAACACTGACTTCAATTATGTCAGCCTAAAAGTCAGACAAACCTAGGAGGTGTTTCAGGGCAGTTAACCACTGCAGGGTAAAAGCCCCAATTTAAACAGAAAGCAGAAAGATCTTACACTGCCTAGAAGTTATCTGTAGAAGTGCAACTCCCACTTTCTATCTGGCACATAAAGGCACAGGACTAGCTCTTGACACAGGCAAAAACCTCTTTATCTACTTGTGATAAACTTAAATAGCTTCTCATGGTTGCAGTCTCGAAGAGAAAATTTAAGAAAAATCCCAAGAAATATGAGATATCTTACTATATTAGATTCCTCTTCTAGAAAGCATTTAAAAACATGTGTAACTTCAAGCATATGGTTTAGTATTTTCACTAATATTAAGCTTTAGTAAATAAAAGCCAAAACTCATTAAACACATATTACACTTAACCTTCATCAAAATGAGTTGCAGACTCATTTGCTGGTTGCTCTTTTCACCATTCTGCAAGATATTCAGAAGCTGAATAGTGACTTTTTTTTCCAGTAAGCTCAGAAGGCTGGTGATCTGGATCATATTCAAGCTAGCTGCAGTCCATGGAGTGATGAAGAATGAAGATCATAACACCACTGATGTCAGTCTCCACATAAAGAGAAGTGTACCGTGCCTATCCTCTGACTATCATGTCCAATTGCAGATATACTTTTAGATAACTCCTTTAGTGAGATACGCCTTATTGCACATTATATTCCTTCCACAAATCATGGCTGCACTTGTTCTGTAAAGTCCAGTTTGGAAAGCTCAGATGTGATGATTTAAGAGACAGGGGGTTAATGCCTAGATTCCTCCAGCCCTATGGGCAACAGGGAACTTTAAAACTATTAAAACATTATTTGTTCTATGGGGATTACTTATTACTTATTCAATTTAGTCAACCATGTCTGCTGAGAGCACACAAATCCCACCATAGCTAATTTAAGAACTTACCAATTTCCCTTGCAATTCTGACAGCTTCATCTGCATCCTGTAAAAGCAGGAAATGAGACCCAACATTAATCCCATCAGCCATTGCACTGTGTCCTGAGGGCAGTCATATATTGCACTACTGTCTCCTCCGATTCATTTAATGTTTGATTTTACAACCTTCTGACCCTTTTCAGCCAGAGGAATGTAAAATTAATACCATAAGTGGAATGTAAATTCTACCTCATCATTAGTGCACTGAGAAACTCAAAGCAATGAGGAATCAGCTGACAGGAAACACAACCAGGATCACAAAATGGATTTTCTGCAGTTGTAGGAATTTAATGCTAGAATTTAGAAGCTTACAATCAATAATGGACCATAAATCAGATCGTTAAAGTTTGCCCGCTACCAGCTTGTTTCTGTCCTCACAGGTATTCCTTGTGTTTTCCTGGTTGCTGTCAGTAGGGGGAGTTGATTCTCTATTGTTTGGGAGTAATTCAAGTTCAGGGAAAAAAAAAAAAAAAAAACACCTTGTAGAACTTCTTCAAAGACAAATGGGTTTTGTTTACTGAAGAAAGAACACAAGCACTCCAGTTTTGAAAGTTCTGCATTCAGAAGACAAAATAAACCTTAAATGCATCATTTAAAACTGTATCTGAAAGGAGAAGAATCCCATAATTGTTTTCATTTAAGAGTTGCATAAGCCAACTTTACAAATCCTTTTGTCGATGCCACCTATTGCTTCAGCTCTCATACTACTGTAGTCTGGTACAGAAAACAGTCCTGGGAAACTCAGAGAATAAAAGCCAGAATACTTGAATGACTTACATTTCAATAACCAAATCACTTCATCTGCAGTAGTTAATTCTGATTAATTCTATGATAACAGTATATTTCCATTACACAAAATCAGAAAGAAAAAGGGTTAAATTCCAGTGGTACAGGTTAAGCTTGAAAATTCCATCCAAATTTGCTAATATTTATACTATCCCATGACATACATTAAAAATTTTGTATAGAAGGCAGTAATGTCTGGAAACCACCAGCTGCTAAGTGTGTCTGAAACTATGGGGGCTGACTTATGAACATTAAACTGAAACCTGATATTTTTAAAGCTTTCAAGGCAATCCATTTTAAAAGCACCCAGGTCAGAACTTTAAAAAAAATACATAAGAAATGTTCATACCTGGTTCATTTATGTCCGATAATAAAACAAAATCCTCTTTAAAAGTCTTCACTACCTAGTAACAGCCCCATGAAGAATAAGGGGGCTGGCAGGGGAAGTTGTCAGAAAATTTAATTTCCTTTCATTAGCTAGTCTGCTCCACAAATCGGTGCTTGTTAAGTTCAAAGCAGTCCTGAAAGCAACATCAGTTTTAAGTCTTTTTACTCCAGTCACATCTGTTAATGAGATTTTTCCAAATAACAATTGTTTTTAACTCAAGAGATAAATCTAGCAAAAAAAAAAAAAGAAAGAAAGAAAGAAAAGAAAAAGCAAACTTGCCCCTCACACACACCACCCCCGCCCCCCCCAAAAAAAACCTCAAGAGTTTACTGTTTTATTACACCTTGCTGCTTTCCATGACCCTGCACCCTCCAAATTTTAGCTTAAAGGGATAAAATGCATGAAAAGGGTCATTTAAGAATGTTAGTGGTTTCCACACATTGAGTTTGAAGGTTCTTTGTTCCTGCCTGTGACAGTTATGCGAGAATACTTCCCCTTAATAGCCTCTCTGTCAGGAAGTGTTAAACCTGCCAAATGCAGACAATTAGAGCCTCTTGAACAAAATGCAGGAAGAGTGATGACTGATAAAGAGCCACGATTATAGTTGAGAAGGAAACTTTTACATTTCTTTTCTCTTGCAAATTCCCCCATATATTTGCAAAATAGAATTAAGGGGGGGAAGCAAACAGGGTAATCTTTTTTCACTTAGTTACCTGCAAACAAGTGGCTAACTGATACAGTGTAGTCCACAGGAAGACAAGCTGCAAATCATTATAGGGGAACTTTTCACTGCCACTGTATTTTTACACATGCATACAACAACTTTAAGTAACAAGCAGATTGGTATCAGCAGCACTAATTGTCTTAGTTCTGGCTTGAAAAGACTTTAGTCATCTGCCCAGCACAGTTATTAATTTACACTGTTTGAACATCTGTTTCTTTTACAGTTCTAACATATTGGAACCCAAACTCTAAGATATGACAAAAAACCAAAAATCCATGCATACTCAAATTTTCGCTTTCAAAGAGCATTTCTGAGCCAGAAAACAAAAATATGCTGTGATTTAAAGAGGAAAAGTAATTTTAAAAAAAAAAATTGACACATAGCAATCCCTGGTAAGTCTTTTGATCTTTTTCTGTAAGAAGGTATATTGAATGTTTGTTTAAAATATCATGAATTTCACTTGCTGATTACATAAATACAGAAGCAGATTGAGTAATCGCAAAAAATTAGGATAGTTATTTAAGTTTTTTGGTACACAGAACTTAGGACAGATACACAATATTAGCACAAGAGGAGAAAAAAATGAATGCTATGATAATGCCTGACACACGTGTCCATTTGTGCAAAATATACAAAACCACACTGGTATTAAAAACACTTTAAATTATTTTTAAAAGCAAAAGTCCTCAATGATTTATTGCTGTTTCCTCCAAGTGCACATTACCTACACTACCATTTCCCAAATTAAACCGGAGACTGTAAAGAAATATATAATTTTAGCACCACCTTTTATTGTACAAATAAAAACGTTCAAGTAATGGTATAGGTTAATAAAAATCCTAAGAGTTATAAAATTATGGCATAGCGTTTTCACAAATAGGTGATTCTATTAAGTTAAAGAGACATAAAATACTCCTTTGCCATAAGAATTCCTAACTTTCTACTTTCATGTACATGCCTCTCAACAGGTACCAGCAGGTGGAGACAGAAAAACAAAACTGTCTTGATGTAGGAGAATACCAGGATAAAGCTGTTTAAGTGACTCCTAGAACTGTGAAACATTGCATTATTTATGAAGGACTGCATAATGGTTTTCATGGCTGAGGGTGTTTCCAAACTCCAGTTCAGTCTCCAGAACCAGTTCCTTAACCTCTCCAACTAAACAGTGATCATTCAATCCTAATGTCAATATCTCAATGCAAAAATTCAGCTAAAACAGGTACCCAAACATAACTACAGCCAATTCAGAGTCTTGCTGAAGACATCTAATGTGCTTACTGAAATCAGTGAAACCAAGTAGACACAGACATTCTTCTGTGTCTGCATCCAGCTGTGTTCTACCGGCCATAAAACCAAACTGGCTGTATATGGTGAAACAATACAAAAATCATTCTTCCTTGCCATTCCTTTGCCAGTTTTTCACCACAGCATGTTCTTATGCTCATTACTCAGCCTCCACTTTCTAGTCTCTTATGTCCCTCTAGTTGTTTACAGCCAATACATCATCTCAACCCTAACTTTAGCATAGCCATTGCTCACATTGATTAATGCTAATTCTTTTGATTAAAACTGTTTACCACTACCTCTCACAATTGGGTTTTATAAAACTAATTGCAGTTACACATTCTGAAATTAATTACCTTTGAATGTATTTGTTGGCTCTCTAGCTGACAGCACAAGGCTCTGGTACCTTACATGTTCAAACTGGATAACCCTTGCCCCAGCCAAGTGAGAAACTGAACCAGGGATGAGAAGAAAATTACTTTGTCAAACTGCCCTCTCCCTTCCACATCTTTCCACTCTCAGTTTCATACTTGCTAGAGCACTTGCCAGTACAAGAACAGTTAGTTGTGTCTGTTATGCCAAGCATCCCCCTCTTCAGTCCTTCCAGCTTGAAGTATACTGTTGAAGGTCTTCCTTCTTTTAAATTTCTAATTTAATTTCCCCTCACTGGAAATTATTCTGCATGCAACTTCTCCAGGATGTTATTACAAAACCTTAGCAACTACAGTGTCTCCAATGTGTAAATGCTAAGCAACATAAGAGGAAAAATATCCTTTATTCATGAAGGACCTAAGTACCAGCAGCACTATTTAACAAGGATAAAGATAATTCTCCTAGTAACAAAGATTTTCAGTGCAGTCCTGAGTTGCATAATCAAGCCCTAGAAGTTGTTACTCTGTGTTTGCTTTAACTATTCATCCACAAAAAATACATGCAATGGATCTGTTTTAATTTCTAGCATTGTCAGAGATATGAATGCAGTTTTCCTCCAGCTTTACTAAACTCCACTTTAAAGTTGAAGCCACCTCTAATCCCCTTAAGCATCAAGCAGACACTAACTCCTTCCTAAATTTTTATTTCTAAGGAAAAAGAGCTCTCAAAGATTTTGAAAGCTTCATAACTGTGAATAGGTCTCCCAATAGAATGCCAAGAGAATGGCAGAAATCTTAAAAAGTCTACAGTTCCTTATGTGTTGTTCTGATTAGAGCTGGTATCGTGCAGCTTTGCCGTTCCTATCTTAGTCTGAATTTGCAAAATAGTATAACAAACTCTAACCAAAGATCAGGCATCCTCTATGATCTAATTACCTGGGTGTTCATTTGAGCAAAAGACATTGTCACAGGAAGGAAATCAGAGAACAAATACAGGCACATATTTAGATCCATAACAAGTATGGCACTATCACTTATCAGAAGCTTTAGTTCCTATAATTGGTAATCAAAGCATTGGTTAGCCTAAAATTTGCAACCCCACTTTCTGATGGAGACTACAATGCTGGCAATGTCTGTGGAGTTTCCTTTTTCTTATTTGGTGGGCACACTGCAGGTTTGGCTTTGGGATTTTTTTTTTGATATGTACTCTTTTTCATCAGCACTCTTCAGATAATCAGAACTCATGCAGGACCAAGCTATATGAAACTGGTACGACATGGTGTGGTAGTTTCACACTGAAACCATCACACATGGACACTTCAGGATTAAGCAACTACCACATAGTTCCTTTCAATAGCAGAGGACTGGAGTTGTCAACCCAGTCCTACATTCCAATTCATTTGGTTTTAAGGGTATTGTTGCATGTAGCCCATTGCCAACCACATCACTTTAGTTTTCTTTTTGTGTTGGGAACTTCAGATAATTGTCAAAACCAGTGCAATTGAAGGTCTACAAAACAAGTGCATACAAGAAAGCAGCTCAGCTGCACTGGGTATAGGTCTATCTGTTCATTAACCATTATCGTACTTTGTCAGTTTGGTTTTATTTTGTTAGCAGAATAACAGATCCTTACATAAGTTTTAACTTGATACAATGAGCAAACCAACATTATGAGTATTTAATTCTGCATTAGAGAATGTTTTGTGATGTTCAAATGATTAATTCAAAAGTTATCTCCTAGCTGGATGCTTTCCTGAAAGTTATTTTCAGGATTCTTAGAAGAATATACAGGATATCAGAACAGAGAATGTTATGCAAAACAGTTTGGCTGCTGTTAAATCTTATGAGTGCTAAAGGACCACATACACAAGGAACTGCTAAAACACACAACAAAAACCTGAAATTTGCCAATTTGTCACTCCCATGAATGGCCAGTCCAAAACTCATACAGAGAAGAGGAAGAAGCCTTTGCACTTTTACCTGTGGCAGCATTATCCTGCTACCAGACATTACAAACATCACATATTTCCATCACAAGTACTGAAAAAGTCTCTTGTCTTGGGCATTTTGATCTCAGCTATTCTGTGATTTTTATCATTCTCTCTCACTAGTCAAGTTCTCCAGGCAGCCTCACTGGACCAGGTAATTTTGTGGAGGCTTAGCCTGTTTGTACTCTACTTTTCACTTTTAGGGGGTTTGGGGGGTATTTTGTCTCTTAACAGAGTTTAAAATCCAGCTTAGCTACTGCACTCTTTTTCATGCAACTTAAAGTTTTACCCAAACTTCATTTGAAAAAAATCTCATCTGACATGTAAAGCATTAAAAAAACTTCAACCCAGGAGGTCAACATTTTATATCACACCACGTTTTAGTTTTATAAAGGAAGATAAATCTTTATAGGAAGATTTTAAAAGAGAAAAGCTTAGCTACATTAACATAGACAATATATTAAGACACACAGGAAAGTTTTTAAGAGCCCAACACAATCACTACAGCAGAAAACACACAAAAACAAAGACACACTTTATTTAACCTTACAAACTGTAAAGAAACAACCTTTTTTTTTTTTTCTACAAAACTGTTGGAAGACATTCCTTCTAAAACCACACAAAGAGCATTAGCTGTAGATTCTGAATAAAGGGCTACCAAACTCCCCCCATCCCATCCTCATTCTGAATTTTGCAACACATGGAAATATGCAACATCAGAAATGACCACTAAATGGAAACTTCACCGTTTAACAAACTTTGCTTAACTCAGAGCTATCAAGCTGTTGGCCAACAAGAAAGACCTGAGAAATGTAAAGATGTGAAAATAAGTCAAATCCACACCCGACATTTAACACATCTACCTGCCTTTTAATGCTAAATTTAAAGCAAAGTTATTTTTAGAGACTCCACTGAAGAACTCTTCATACATCATTTATTATCAAGGACTTTCTCTTCTTCTCCAAAGCTCTCGTTAGTAAAACTCTGTACTCCATTTTTAATTATATTTTACCAAAAAAGAAGAGGAAATTATAATTAGATTCTGCATCAGACCTTCAATAGGTGTACTTTGATTGAAACACTGCTCCTACAGTGGGCAGACAGTAATTAAATGATTTCTCACCTTGACTACTCCATCAAAGCCAGGGATCGTGTTGACCTTTGCATTCTTGGCTAACAATTTGCTTTCAATCTTGTCTCCCATAGCTTGAATAGCGTGTGTGTCAGGTCCAATGAAGGTGACACCTTCTGATGCCTGCAAAGACAATGAAGATAAAACTTTAGGAGACAGAAACAAAAATCAGCTTTTCTATACACAGATATTACTATTAACTTTTTTCTCCTTTTGAGCTGACTAATGCAACGAGACTTATATGGCAGTGATCTCTTTACATAACAACAGAGCAATATATAAATATTTCAGACAGTTCATTAAAAATGTGTATGACCTTGTGAAACTATGTATACACACAGATTCAAAGCCCTTTAATTAGCATTTGTATAAATCAAAAGCCAGGCCAGAGAAAAATAGCTGCAAGTGGAAGTACTCCAGCCTGAAAGTTAGAAATAGCCCTTTAGAAAACAGAGCCTTGTTAATTCATCATTGAAATAACCAAAAGTGATTTACAAAGATGCACTTTCCAAATGATAACAGTTTAAAATGCTATTTAGTATGCATTTCTAAAACCAAATCTCAGTGAAACAGCACAATGAAAATGCAGTCTTTTACTCAACATATTTAAGACCTTGAAAATAAAGCAATAAGTGAAATAACATTTCCTCATTCTTTAGGGCAACTCTTCTCCAATAATAATGTGGAAAGGGGTTAACATAAAATGTTTTAATACTTCAACATCAATATGTAGGTAAAACACTGAACTGCATGTTTCTTCCTCCTGTTTCTTTATGCCAACAATAGACTTCAGTGAGGTCATTCAGATAGAGGCTTTTTTTTCAAACCTCTTCAGGTCAGTACTACAGTAAGTTAAAGGCAATTCTATCAGAACTGTTATTCCCTGAAAATTACTGATGCAATGGTGAGTACTCATGTGTTTCAGGTAACTTTACATCTTTTGTATTGGAAGGGGAAAGAGAAAAGGAAAGGGGTATGGATTAAAAAAAATTAAATTTTCTTAGAAATCAAGCCTTGCAGTTTTTCCAAGTTACATTTATTTTCTTCTCCCAATTCCAAGATACCTGTAAAATGTCTAAAAACAACTTGTTTCTAGCCAATGGGCAGCTAACTTAATACCAGTACTAACAAAATGGCAAATAGCAGTTTCTTGTATCACAATTTATGGTTTAGTAGTTTGTTTTCCTGACACATACTTGTGCCCATATAGTTATAGACACTAACAATAAAAAGTCGTTTGTTGAAGCTTTGTGTATTTATTTGATGGTAGTACATGATCCAATCCCAGAACATAGGAAAAATGTTTAATTTGGGAAACATCCTCCTATTTGTGATCTTGTAAGAGCCAAGAGAGCTCAACATGCTTGGGAGGCACCATTTGCACTGTCAGCAGCTTCCTAGCAGGACCAGTGTATCAGCAGCAACTCTGTGTAGATTATTTCATACAGTCCTAGCTAAGAGGGTGCTAGAGATCATCCAGAAAAGATCAGGTGAACATTACAGACACATGAGGAAGCTCAGTGCAAGGACAATCAAACCAAAAGCAGAGCATCAGTTCTGCTACATCAAAGGATTGTTAGCTTTGACTCACAATGAACCATCTGGGGGTTTATTTTTGCCCACCTCTTCCCTTCTGCATGGGGCTTCTTAGCTTAGCAACTCAGGAATTAACAACTTGATTAACAGCTGTCTTAGACAGTTGGAAAGACTGCAATTATAAGAAAAAGATAGGAGTGCCAAAACAAGGGTGCAGATGTATAACTGTTTAGTGTTCAGATCCTTTGGCACTTTAAAAAATTCACTTTTTAAAGGAGAAGGGAAACAAAGCAAGGATGTGTGAAAGTTTGGAGTTGACTGTTTCCTGTCTTTCCTGGAGTTTCCTGTCTTAACAAGAAGCACAAATAGGTACATGCATACACCTAGAGGTAGGGCAGAGTTGTCTTCTGTCATCAGACTGCATTCCAATCTCAAAAAGCCTTGTGGAAAAGGATCGCTTGCATACTTGACAAGTGGAGCTACACTGTCCCTCTTGTATCACTTCTAACCTGAAAGACCATGTTTCCACAGTTTCTGCCACAACACTGGCATTTGCATCCTGACCAATACCACTTCAAACTCCACCATGTATTGCTTCTTCTCCTCACTTTCTTAGAGTCTACCATCAAAAACATGAGATCCCCAGAGGTCAAGATAGTGGGTTCAAAACTTTTGCTGCCATAACAGACCATCCCAGGCTTGTAGCTTGCAGTCTACTTCAATACTCTTACGGTATTTCTCTTTTCTCCTCTTTGTTCTGACAGAAAATTAAAAATCTTCATTCAAACTGGAGGTCACAAAGAAGGGTAAAAATTACATAGATGGCATCAGCAACCATGCACCTTTCCAGCCAAATGCCCACAGGGGAACATCATGCTTGTCCTACAGTCTTATCTCCCTGATTTGTGGCATGGGCTTCCAAAGTATCCAGTTCACTCCCTGCTCCTGTCCAGATAGCTGGATAAGAAGGGAACAGTACCATTCAGGAGAGATTGATAAACCACCTGAGAAGGAACATTGCAGGCCATTTCAAGAAATTAATCTCTGCATCCAATATCTTTGTTACATGAATCCTGCAGAGCTTTAATATTCCAAATGGATACAGCCCATACGACTTACTAAAAATTAAGTACCAGATGATGTGCAGCAGATTCACATTACTCTAACACAAATATCACCTGTTGCAACCTGCATCTTTTTTTTTTTAATGTATACTTTTCATAACTCAATTTACAAACTGCACTTGTCTACATATGCACCTTTTAGGCTTTAATTGCTTCGAACCTTTGTACCTTATACAGATCAGCTCTTTCATGGTGAACAAGCAGTAGCATAGTACCACCAGCTACCCTCTCAAAACATCTGCCAGCTGGGGCAGTCACCAAAGTTAGTTATTTCTCTGTCACCAATCTGAAACAAAATAGTTTAACTCAATATATCACAGGACACCTAAAACCATGTGATTCTGCAACATCCATAAACAAAACCTAGGAGGTTCTGCTGGTTTCCAGTCAGTGTGTCTAACCATCTCTTACACAGGAAAGGTGTGCATTCTCCGACATGACTCGCAACTAAACTTCAGTTAAGCACATGAAAAAAAGACTTTGTCAGCTTAAGGCACTACTAAAAGTCTTGCGAGCCTTGCTACAGTCATTTAATACTCCATCACTCAAAGATGTTTGCTCAAGCCCTCTGCCAAATTTTCTCAGCTCATCACCAGAAAAGTGCCCCAGATTCACCACCCACACTCACACAACGTATTAAGCAATCCATTCAAAAGTCCACTGCACAATACTGAAAAGGCCAAAAACAGACCATAAGAAAGAATGTGGTGGCAACATCTCCAGCTGCCACAAAGATTTATGAGTTTGCTCACACAGACTTGTCAGTGTGGCAGCAAGTACTAAAACCTCTGCTGTACATACACAAGCATACACACTGCATATCAAACAAGTTCTTTCAAAACTTCTGTTACTCCTCCACACATTCAGCAGCACATTTCAGCCTTGAAGACTAATCACCTGGCCGCAGAAAACACATCAACTTCCACCACAAACATGCACAAGCATTTTGTTTAGAAACATACCTGTGATATGCATATGACTGCTTTACTTTGCATAATCAAAGGTACAGGCAAATAATAAGGAATATTTTTTAAAATAACCATTTCCTAATAAATTCATGCAAAAAAAGTTGATTTTTAGCTGTCTTAAGCAGTAGATATTGAAGAGCTTTCCCCAACAGCCCGCTATTTTTGAAAGCTGTAACAACAGGTTGAATACCACGCCGTAAGAATTGAGAGCAGTTTATTCTCCCTTCCTTTTGGTTTGGTGGTTGGTTTAAGCCAGACAAAAGCCTTAGTCTACCAAAAATTAAACACAGTGTCAAAGTACAAAAGCAAGATTTGGAAAATCTATTTGGGAAGTTCCTGATTGAGTTTTTGTGACCATCACAGTCAGTCTGTCAAACATCTGACTGCTCTGGGAACAGAGTGGGCCAAACAGACCTATGTCAGTGTAAGTCATCATATTCTCAACAACTGGAAAGGACCTGCCCATCTGACAAACTCCTGTGGACCTGAGGTAATTGAAGAGACCGAGTCTAGAAGAGGAGTTTCCTTTGCACCTTCTCCTGCAAACTATGAATGTAGACATTCACAATCACTGTATAATAGAGTCAGTAGTGGATTTAGTCTCAGTGAGAGTCTAAGCAGAACTAAAGATAGAAAGCATGAAGGAGGGAAAACCGCATAAACAACTTTTACACATGTACACTTGGCAACGTATACTCTTCTGTGGGCCTATGAATCTGTGGCAAAGCAGCCAACTCACTGCCAGGCCTCCTGGAGCTGCACAAAATTATTGAACAGTTCAAACTCAGCTTTACAAAACAAGTGATACTAAAACTTATCCTCTGTCTTTTACTATGTTAGTTACGGGCAATTAAACACAGGTTTTGGTGGCCTCATTTGAGCCAAGATATCTGAATCTGCATATAATATCAGCTTAAGAAGAGCAGCTTCAACCAACAAGGAGATATGCCATGAACAAAAACACTGCTATCAAGTATCTTGTGTTTTCTCTTTCAGGATCATTTGATATAGAGATTTTTCCACTCACAGCATGCTGATGTGGCAAAACATACTCCAAGTGCCAGCTGCTTTCATGTGAAAGAGCCCCTATAGTTATCTTACCACACAGAAGCAGTGACAATAATGCAGGGTTTGTGCTTGTTCAATCCCTAGTACCTGAAATGACTAGTTTTAAGGAAGTATTTCCCATCTCTGAGGAAGAAGTGGCTGAGAGGATAGAGAGATCCCAGAAGCATTTGTAGCTGCTCTGCTTTATTTAAAATGAGCTTTCGTATATAAACACAGAGCTGGTTTTAAACAAGCTCATGAAACTTACAGGAGAACCCAAACAATCTGTTGCATGCTGCCACTGAATCATAGGTTCTCAAATTCAGACTTCCATATGACATTTTCAACTCAGGGTGATACTTAACAGAAAAGAGTAACAGCCCACAAGTGACTGAGGACCGAGTTCCTCCTCCCTCATTCCCGTAGTCCTATCTCTCCCCGTTCCCTAAAGGCAGGCTTAAGCACTCCTCAGCTGACTTAGCCAACCAACATGGCAGACAATGGCCTATTTTTTTGTGTAAGAAATGTTTTTCATCACCTTCATCAGACAAAATGAGCTAAACTGAGAAGCTTAATGGGCACTCAGTGAGGAACACGAGCTGCTGGTGCATGCAACTGGGAACAAGAACCTTCTTTGGGAGGATGGCACATCCCCAAATACTGAGGTACTCTGGAGGGTGGCTGCATGCTGCCATATTGACCTGCTCTTCTTGTCAAATCTGCATTACTGGTTTAAGGTTTTAAAAATCAAATATTATGCTTCTCTGAGGAGCACTGTTTGAATAATAGAATGGCTCAAGTTTGAAGCATCAAAGCCTCTGCTTAAAACAACTGACTTGTGTTAAGTATTCCAACAACTTAGGGGGAGGAGAGAAACAAGCAAGATTCTGTGACAGTGAGGGGAACAGCAAGATCAGTAAGTGCAGGAGGCACAAGTTACCACACTTACTGAAGAAATTATTGGTAAGAATATGAAGGAAGGTCCACAGATAAGAACTTCAGCAGAAACTTAATAATAGGTCTGATTTTCAAAGGAGTTCTCTCTTAACCCTCAAGTTTTCATCATAGGAAAAACTAGAAAAGGTTTCCATGAAATCCTTATATGCAGCTGATTAATTCTTTCACCATTGTACTGCTCCCTCTTGATATACTACCAGTCAAGGAGGCAGATCCAAGGGAGAAGGGAACAGCCACAAGTAGTCTGGTAATCACAGTGTTCCAGAAAAATTGAGATCATCCACAAATACAGTCCCCCACGTACAGCTCATAGATCACCAGAAGGACACAAACCTGTACGTGCAGCTGCCTGCAGACATATACAAAGCACAGCAGATAAGCAGCACACCTCAAAGATGACTGGAATAGACAGCTGGGCTAAAAAGCCTCTAAGTCACACGGGCTAAATGCAGATCTGCAAAGCTGAGCTGGCAGCAAAAGGAAGGTCCAACAGAGGTACAAACAACCTAGGAAAAAAACCAAGCAGAACAGAAAAATCCAAATGAACCATCTAAAGACAGACAAGATTCAGGAGTACTACCAGGGAAAAAGGGGGGGGAAAAAAACCCACACAAATACCATCACCAACACAGGCACACTGTCATCAGTTGAAAAAGGCAGGTACATAAAACACTTCAGAATTCAGGAACTCTCCATTCAACATTGGGAAGGAATCCCTGAAGGAAGTCTACTATAAGAAGATATAATAAGAAGCATTCACTCAGTAACTTAGGAAATTCTAAACTGGTAAAACGCTCTGCAACAGAGTGTGGTGGACATGAAAAAGCATCATGAAGCTTTCTGCTAGATGAAACAACCTATCAGCTCAAATACTTGGGCTTTGCTGCTGCTTGTCTTGAAGGCTCAGAATTAAGAGCATACACAAGAGTGGCCAATTATTTGTGTGGGCATCAACCTGCAAATTTAAATAAATTTTAAAAAAATAATAAATAGAAAATTCAATTCTCTGCTCTTTAATTTTAAGCTGAGTAGGGCCTGAATCAGTAAAAGCCTAGGTATTGTCATGGATCACCAAGAGCAGTAACTCTCCAGGAGTCCAGTGAAGAAAAGTTCTTCTAATCTTGTTTACAATGATATAAGCAGAACTTCTGAAGACAAAGGATCTTTACAATGCACACACATTTACACAAACACACATGAGATAAAAGACAACACATACAAGTAGCATCCTTCATTAGAAAGGGTATTTTTACAAAATGAGCCATGCTGAAGTAAATTAGAGCCTTCTGTACAGGCTTATGGCAGAATGAAGACAGTATGTGATGTAAGCAAAAGCGTAGACGTGCTAGAGGGAAGGGCTGTAGCATCCTACTGTTCTCTGACTGCACCTGCCTTTGACTACTGCAGTTATTTCTGTAGAGGTTTGGCTTTTGTTTTGTTTGAGGTCTTTGGAAGGAGATGGATTACTACAATCACCTTGAGCTGCTGAAGCACAAGGCAGGTAGAGTGTGGCAGCAAGTAGCCTCAAAAGCAAAATATAAATTGGCAGTTGGAAAAGTAACAGTGCCTGAAGCAACTTGCAGGGGAAGGTGGAAATAAAGAACTGTGCTGCCCAGCCTGTCAGATCTCATGGCTTCTTCCAAATTCTACTTCAAAATCAGAACAGTTACTTGGCTGTAAAACATGCTACTGTGTAGAAGTCAGAGCTCCCCACACAAGCTTTGCCACTACCTGTGACACTACACTGTGCCAATTGAAATATCTGTACTCACTGTCTCAAACAGGAGCACATACTGTAAGAGAAAGTAATACATTGAAAGTATTTCCTTTGAAAAGAAAAAGCTAGCAGAATAAAAAGGCTTTACCTAAAATTGAACACAGCTGCAAGAAGTTTGCCTCACTTCTTAAAACTCAATTTAAAGAACACTAAAGCATTTTCCAACCACACTCTAAACATTGCTGGGCAGCAATACCCCAAAAAATGAAAACTAGAATACACTCATTTACTTGAAAATAAGCCAACTGATGCTAATTTCCGTGTTTAACTTTTACCATAGGTAGGGAGATGTGTTACTATACTCCCTTGAAACCATCATTCTAAGAAATATTAACTGATTTATTTAGTCCTGGTATGAATCTGTTAACACCTGTCTCCAAAGTACAGTTTCAAATATGCAGAGGCATGAAAATCCATTAATCAGTTACCAGTAGGGCCAGACAAACCTCTGCAGGACCAAATTAAAACAAGTCTTATCCAGGCCCCAAAAATGCCTTCTTTAAAGCAGCCGGGAAATAGAATGCAGGAACAGCATATATATACATGTTATATATATATATATATATATATGCATAGTAGTGCTTTATAAAATGTCGTATATGTATAATAAAATGTAGTATATGTATATTGAAATACTGGAAGTGGAAAGAGAGGACTCAATTTTAGACTACTCTAAAGCAACTTAAATCCAGTGTCCAAAAAAAGTAAACACCACAGAAAACATACACAACCTTCTGAATAAACACCAGGGAATGGCCAGAATAACTCCAAACAGTCAGCAACACCTTAAGCACTAATGCTGAATTTTTTTTTAAATAAACTTTAAAGTCATCTCCTCTAATTCCACAGAAGTGGTAAATTTACAAAGTCAAAACTAAGAACCAGATTGCTCTGTAGACAATGTCCTTAACAAGATACAAGTAGTGAACTATTGTTATCATGGATTATACGTACAAAGGGTAAAAGTCCTTGCATTGATTTAATTCTGCATTTTGAAATTAAAAACTCTCCTTTGCCAAAAAGCTCACAGTGTATATTGTAACTTGTAAGTGGAAGACATAGTTCCCAGTCAAGCCTTTGCAAGTGAAAAGAAGCAGAGTCAGTTTTTTCCAAGGGCTCAAAGCACAAGACACCGAGAACAAGTACCACCTCTGTGGCTCTGTACTTAAAAGTTCTCACTCTGGATCTGATCAGCAACCAGAAGTCTTACTTGATAATTTCACTTTGAAATAATTTAAGGCTTTAGATGGTCTATATATTATATCTTTATCCAGAATCTAAATGCAATATTGAATTAACTGAGTTCAGAAGCATTTCTCAAATACAAACTATAAAATTAAATTTGAACATACAGGAGGAATTTGCTGCATGACATGCCACTGTATGTGATTAATTACTTCATCATATATGAAACACTACGTTGACACCACCCAAGGCACAGAACTTAGTTTAGTCCTGGTATACAAGAAAGGGTTTTGAGTAGTCACCTATATCAGTAGTAAGGAATGCCCAGAAAATTTAGGGAGAAACAAACTAAAGAATTTTCCCTGGATGGTTTCCATATTGCTTTTCTTCACTTCATGGCATTGAAACCACTCTTGATTTTTACATGATAAAAGAAATCTGTGGAACTAATCCTAGAAACCTCTTTCTGTTTCCTTGCTTAACACCTCCAGGCGACAGAAAAGACAAAATGCTTCATTTGCATCCTTAAACATTAGAAACTGCGAATGAGCCTTTTCAGCTGCAAATGTTATTGCATCTACATTTCCAGAAGAGAAAGAAGGTTAAACAGCCTACTCAGGTTTATGTTAACTCATCTCTTTTTAGCACCAGTGAGCAGCACAAAGAGCAGAAAATGCAGAAGCTTAACAGCAGAACCTCTTTCTTCATTAAGTTCAATTAGATGCTGGCAATGGATATAGCTGCTGATTACACGAAGATAAAGAGAAGAAATCAGGTAGGCACAAAGGAAATGGCAAACAAGTGTAATCTTAGTCTTCCCAATCATCCAGCCTCAGGAAGACCATTTCATTTTTCATGCAACTCAAAATAGTTCCACCAGTTGCATGACCACACAAGATTTTGCCAGATGTAAAAGCAGCATTTGTTTAATCATTAATTCAAACTTAGTTTAAAATGTATTATGCCAGTGTTCCACAAAGCCAGCCTAAATATGTTAGCAAGGTAAGAAAGAGTCCTTGCTTATCGATAAGTACTCCATCTTATCAATTAAAGAATACATTTGAGCCACAAGTAGTCAAACCTATTAACTACTTGATTTCAAAATACAATTTACTCTTGAAGCTTATTAGCTCTTTACTTTTTTGAAAATTAAGATTCAAGCTACCTATTTTTAATTTGTTTGGAGGGGGGAAAGCACTTGGAATTATTGTATTGAAATCAGCAGAGAAAGTTAGCAGCACTTTATTTTCTAGGCCATTTGGCTTTCAGTGTGGCAAAAGCCTTCAGCTTGGCAGAAAATACTCAAGTGAGATGTTTAACAAAGAATATACATTAGTCTATATTAAAACCAGGCAGTCATCGAGAAAAAAAACAGGACAGTGATGAGAGTGGAAAAACAGGAGAGCATCATTCTAGCCAGAGCAATACCTCACATTACCAAAGACCTAAGTTTATGGCATATACAAAAATTTCTGTATCAAACGGAAAGTTCAGTAGGGAAGACAAGTAGAATAACAAACAGTTCAAAAACTCCTATGTTAGAGCAATTGAAGAAAACGCACAGACATACTCTTAATATAGCCATACTATTTCTCCTGTCCTAAAGCTGCTTGTGAGGCTTTGCAAATTAATAGAGAACACAAACATATAGCTTGATCAGTAAGTCCACTTTGCAGTACTGTGGCTTGTGTTTTTCAAAGGGGAGGCCAAATTAATAATTAAAACATGAGAATATATTTAGAAGTGAATGAGTAATGAAAAATTAGCACTGTCTTACTGAGATGTTACATTGAGCTTGCAGTCAAAGGGTATTAATTGTATGCCTGGGTGTTAAAAAAAACCTGTCCGGTATTTTTCCAGACATACTACAATGCTTTCAAAGTTAGGTGACTACTGTTATATTTATATTGCACATTCAGAAACCAAATGAAAACTCATGATGACTGTCCAAGCTCACATGACACTGAATTGACTGATGATTTAAGCATAAGGAACCCTGGTGTTGACAGCCAGGAAGGTAAGTGACCCTAGAATTATCTTCCTAATAATCATCTGCTCTAGTAACTACATTGAAAAAGAGCCTCAGACATTGTTACAGACAAAGACACTGAATAAGCAACATTCTTGATAAAAACAAGACTGTTAAAAGCCCCTTGCCCTAACCAAATTCTAACATGGGTAATGCCATTCAGACCTACAGTGCCTTTTTCTCAGCTGGCCAGTGGACTTAAAAATCCTCACAAGGTTACTAATTTACTTCCTGTCAAATAGCTTAAATTGCTGATATTTAGACAAGTGTTACTGTGTCAACAAAAACAGTCATCATCAAACGTTTGATAAAGATTGTTTTGAGGACATTCAGAGAGTTTATAGACTCCCTAAACTACATTAGAAGATGCAGAGCAAACCATCAAGTTCACTTCAAAAAAGTAGAAGCATCTTGTTAGTAAATCGGAATTATTTTCCCACAAAAAGAGTCATTAAACAGCATTCAATTTAATTTCTGACACTCAAAAAAACAACATTAAATTATAAACAGGCATATTTATGAAAAAATAAATAGCACTTTGTCAGTTACATTAATCACAGTTAAGAACCAAAGAAACAGTAAATATCAGAAACAAAATGTGCATGGGCACACGTTTGTGGTTTTGTTTGTCATCACACCAAACCAGATTTTAATTCACTAAATCAACAGACTATTTTCCACCAAAGCCAGGACATATTGACCCTGCAATTACTAAAAAACACAAAACATCACACAAGTAAGGGAAGGATGGAACTAGGGCAATAGCTGCTCAAGCATAAAGTTATTATAAAACCCAAGGATGGGATGCTGTCCCATAGGTCTGTCACAGAGTAGTGACCCAAAAAGTCAGTACCTCCACCCCAGGGTGTAATTCCTCCTGATTCTCATGCCACAAGCAGCAGCTGTGCAGCAATCAGTTTGGGAATCATATGAGCTAAAAATAGCTAAATTTACAGGGGGTGCTTAGAGGATTTTGAGGGACAGTCCCCAGAAGGGTTAACAGCAGTAGGGACGACTGTCAACAAATACACTGTCACCAGACATTTAACAGGGTACATGGAGGAAAGCATGCAGGTAAGGTGGAGGGAGGCTGACTGAAAACTACATCTGTAACCAGAGATGCCTGCGGCAGTCACTGGCAAACTGAAAAACTGGGAGTTACAAAGGTGCTGTCATGGCAATGGTGATGGGACATGTGAGATAGCTGCAATCTAGAAAGGCAAGGAATACTGGAAGATGTTGGTCAAACTCAGGAGTGTGTAGCTGAGAGAAGCTGTGGAGTCTCCATCCTAAGAGATATTCCAAACTCAACTGGATATGAACTTAAACAACCCATTCCAGCTGATGCATCCTGAAGAAAGGGACTAGTCTCTGGAGACCCCTTCTAAACTATTTACTGCACAGATCTAGGTGAAGAATATCAGGAATATCATAATCTCTGGACAGGGACAGCAACTGAAAGCAGAGAGAGGCTGGCACAAGCCTTGTCACAATAAAAATACACAAGACCCGCATATTTTGTCTGAGATAAAGGATATGTATCTTCCTACTGAATCTCACAACATCCATTTCTTTAAGACAAAGCAGAGCCTTGTCATACTGATCTTTCTTCTCTAATAACTGGTGGTACTGATGTCTCTAGCCATTTATTTCTACATCTGTACTAAAGAAGGCTGTTCCTTTAGCTTTGCACACAAGTGATAACCATTAGATCAATGAAAGAGTTGTTAAAAAAATCCAAAGGTTCCCGTTTGTGGAAGGCAAGCTTATCCAATTGTCTTAGGTCAACACCGGATACAGCATGGTGCTAGGAAAACACAGCTGGGGGGCAAGCATGGGCAAGAGGGAACTCCCTACACCAGCAGGAAGAAGTTAGGAAAAGCAGCTACAGTCTGAGAGAGGATGGTAAGGAAACACTTCTGTGACGCCCTCTCATCAGCTGAGCAAGCACAAGGATAATGTCAGGCAACATGGTCACAGCAAAGATTCCATTCCATGGAATTCCACAAAGCACATTCTGTCTTGTCTCCTTCACTGCTTCTTTGCAAAAAGATGCATGCAGTAGTATTACTGATGTTCTTATTCAAATCTTACACACAGTTCCTTAGAGAAAACTGTGGATTAATTACCCTGTAATGAAAGATAACTAGCTATTACAGCTGCTCACCAAGAGAGGCCCAATGCACTACATTTAAGTAAATTAAAAACTCACTGATTTATTTTTTTTTTCCGCCTTTGGAAATCATTCTCAGAAAATATTCTTTTTTTTCCCCTATATGTTTTAACCATCAATGTACATAGCTCTCTCTCCAGTTTCTATTTTTGCTCTACTTATATGAAGTTTACATTAGATATTATGGGCAGAGGTGTGTGATTACGTTGTCCTCTTAAATGAGGATGTTCAAGTAAAATTAAGAAAAAAAAGGTTCAGGTGCTTTTGTAGCCAGACTAAAAAGAAAAATATTATTCCTAACTTTATTATCTTTAAGTAATAGGATTTCTATACTCTTATATACAAATTTGAAGTTTTTCACCAAGCCCTGTTTTCACTCACATATTCTTACATGAATGAAACGTGCAGATTTGGCCATTTAATTTTATTTTTACACTGAAGGCAAAGAATTACATGTGAAAATAAATACCACTGAAAATTATAAAAGTTTCAAATTATTTTCAAAGTACATGTAAGTTATACACATCTTGGCTAGCATGAGGAAGTAACAGTGGAATTTGGCACATTTAAACCTGTGGAACAGAATGCAATGGACAGGCAATATTACATCATTCAAAATGCTACAGCTTTGGGACAACAACTTCTCATTATCTCAGTGTCATAAATAACTCAATAAATTGTTTTGATATGTAGCACCAGAAAATTTACAGGCACTTAAAATGAAGCAATCCATGAGATGTCCTTGTGGTCCTGCTCCTATGAACCACAACCATTCTGAGCTCAGGATAATATATTATGACAAAAGTATCTACTATGCATTCCCAAATACCACCAACTCTGAATCTGAAACAAATTTCATCTGGTGACTACAGATGAAACAGCTTTTTGGAACAGACACAGTCAAGTTCCTCCTTCCCCTTCCCAACAGATGGGCCTGAGAGTTGGACAGTCTGGCTTCGCTCATGCTATAAAGTAATTAGTCAAACAAATCTGGATCCTGTAAATAAGCATGTGCTTGAAATTAAGACGCCTAAACAGTTACAGGCCCTAAATTTCAAAATTTTAGCCTGTAGAGGGAATCAGACTGTTAAATTAAGGCAATCTTTCTGGAAAAGTTGGTATTTATTTCTTTTCAAGGCAAGAGAGGCATGAAACTAGGGTAAACAGACTAGAAAACCATCAAATTTGAAAATGAAATATATGTTTCATTTTGATGCAAACTGAGGTCTCAGAACTGCATAAGATAGTAAATAAGACCACAGTGCACTAGAAATTTTTTCTACTTTAATAATTCAGCTAAGTTACACAAAAAATGATGAAATACAACAAGTTCCAGAAGTCCAACCTCTAATTTATCTGCTGAGCTAAGACTACCTCAAAATTCTTAGTAAACTGGGTTTTCACTTGCAAATTGAACGCTGAAAAGTATGTGCAACCACATGTTCCTCAAAGCTACAGAAAAAAAATCCTTAAAGGTAGAATATACTCTGAGACATAAGCAGTAAAACAGCATCCATAAGTACATAGATAAGGCTACCTTTTACCTCCAGCACCAAAGAAGAGGGACAAAGAGACAAGGAGAGACCACAACTGCATCACAGCACAAATGTGTCTAGAGAACAAGCATAGCATGGCAGAGCAACTCCAATCCCAACATGCTCTTACCCTTGAAGGCTGATTTTACAGTCTCAAAGCTCCATCATCCTTGTGGTCACCTGCTAACAATACATCAGGCAGCAGCAAGAGGCTTGTTCTGATGGGCTCAAGAGGAAATTTAGCTGTCAACAGTGAGACATGCTCCACTATGGTAACAAACTCAGAATGTAGTGCCATTCTGCCACAAAAAAGTGGGGTCCTGACCTCCAGGCTTTTTATTTTTCACATCTTGGCCATTGCATTTCAATAACGTCTCTTTCCAGATTACTTTAAGTTTGCTCTAGATGACTACATGAATACTATTCCCAGCGCAAGGGAGATGGCAGGAACAAGTGACCAGGGCCAACACCTCCTTCCAACTGCAGGAAAACTTTTGTTTATTGAGATTATGAAACTGTATCTTTGCACAAATGTGCACAAGATGTAAGGTGGTACTATGGTTCCCATTCCTTGTTTTTTAGGAGCAACTCAAGTACCATTGGCAGAAGGAGTAGAGTAGGATTTGAAACATTCACTCAGGAGTCCCAGGAGGAGGAAAGGCTAGGACAGAAAGGAATTTACCAGGCAAGCTCTATAGCATCCACCTAAACAGTAACTGGTCCCATCATTGAAACTTCTAAAAAAATTAACACTGCCTGTTAATCACTTGTTACAATAACTATCTTTCCCAATTTCAGAACAAGTATGCCCTTAATCAGCTGAAAGATGGAAAAGACCTGCTCCAAATTAGGAATTTTGACAAGTTGCAGAGCTATTGAAAAACAGTTATGCATCAGCAGAACTCCTTCCCCAAGCCTCATGCTTCAGGCTCTACCTGAATTTTCACAATTTCAAGTGGATACAAAGTAAGCATGATACTATGAACATAAAGGATTAGCTTGGCAAAGTTTTAAAAAAAGTAAGAATCACCACTTTCAGTGAGAAATAAGTCATTATTTTAAATACGGTGTCACAATGATCTCTCCACATTTACTGCAACAAAAGATTTCATTAACTGCTTGGAGACAATTTACTCCTTTTCTCTGTCCAAGTTTCAGATTGTGTATATTTTTGAACAAAAACAATCTAAAGCATATATTTATTAATCTGTGTGTAAAAGTGATGCTCATCGTCTCTCCAATAAATAAGTTAAAAATAAAAAAAAAAAACAAAACTAAATTTGAACTGACAAGGGAGCTAGCCATGAAAAAAAAATAGGTAATTTAACAGAAAATATTCACCTACAGAAAAGTACTTACAAACTAGAGCTGGTGCTTGGGACTGACTTCTTTTAGAAGAACAGCAAACAAAGACCCTGGCTCCCAAGATTTTCAATACAGGGAAAAAAATGTGAAAATAAGGAACTCATTAACTCATGTCTGGAATAAATAATGTTTTCCACTCTGAATATATATACATTTCAAAAGAATTCAAA
Organism: Cettia cetti; assembly: GCA_013401135.1. Classification (NCBI taxonomy): domain Eukaryota; kingdom Metazoa; phylum Chordata; class Aves; order Passeriformes; family Sylviidae; genus Cettia; species Cettia cetti. The sequence continues at coordinate 60,529 of VZUI01036702.1, read as the reverse complement.
AATATTGTGTATAGGAAAGGAAAGTTCCAAAAATATAGAAACCAAGACCAATATTGTCACTTTTCCAGGCAACCATGCCTCTTATTTTACAGACTACAGTACAGAGTAGTACTACAGTAGTAGTACATGTCCCTAAACCTGTAGGGTTTTATGAATTAATACAAAGAGCTTATTCTTTAAGAAAACAAAACAAAAGTTACATTAAGTAATATCTTAAGCTTACATTGCATCAGAAGCATCATATTGCATTATATTGCATCATAATTCTTGGCCTTTCCAGGTCACATTTTAAACAAGTTTTATGTTGAAAACCTGCTATTAATGGAGAGCACAAGACTCTTCCCACTACAGATGCTTCAGAAGTAACTGAAAAGAGGAGAGACAAATGCCCATACCTTTAAATATTGCTTTACCCAGCCACAAGACCTGCTTGCATGTCTCCATTTTTTAAAGAATGGTGAGGACTGAGTCCTTTTTGTGGTTGCAAGCATTACAGTTTTCCATTTGAAGCACCAGGTTATTCTTCCCCCCTTATTTTTTTTAAGTTACCCCTTTTTATTTTTCATCAGATACTAACAGAATTGGAGGAAGGGGAAAAGGCATAAACCAGTTTTTTACTGCACATGTACACATGACAAGGAGCACAATGGGGATGTGGTGAGCATAATTAGGTTCTTTGGATTTTGATGTAATATAGATGAAATCAACAACAGACATATTGTAAGATAATTACATTTACTATAATTTGCAATATCTGTCATTACACATAAAAATGGAGTAATTTAAGTGTTAAACAGTCAAAAATGTGATTGGAGTTGTTTCCATCTTTGATCTTTCAAGTAAATTTTCTTCAGCTCCATGACTACATCTTCACTGATACTTATTCTTCAACATTAGATCAGAAAACACAAGATTTGCTCTTTTGTGCAAGGAGTAAATCTCTTCATCATAGACTTATGAATGGCTCAGACAAGAGTTCTTGCCATTCACAAAATTAAAACAATATTCACTCTATAACCTCAAGGTCTTCTTTCAACTATATCTCCCAATTACTTTACATAAGCCTTTATATTTTTAAAGGTATTTCACACTTCTGCTGTCTAATAATGATTAGTTATGGTCCATTTACCACATCTTTTCATGAACAGGCTGAATACATTGGTGAAAAGGCAGCTTCTGTTTTACCCACTCAAATGGAGCTCCAATTCCACAAGAAATTTGAATTCCATTATTTTAATCCCTGAAGAAAAATTAATTTGACAATGCTCAATATATTAAGCATTCTTCTCTTGGTCCAAATACTTATACCACTTATTCATATTATGATAGGCTTTTGTAATCCAAAAAGCAAACATACATCACTTCACATCGTTTATATATAGTTTTATAGCCAGTTTAATTTTTAGAAAGGCATGGAGAATTAAGACCAATAACTATCATACATGAATGTTATTATCCAGTAAACATCAGCTGCCTTAGCAATGAAAACTTAGAGTACATAAACAGTTCAGACTTTTTTTTAAAAAAAATCATGTGACATCTGAGCTGTTTCAAAACTCCCTGGAAGATCACACTGGATCCTTGTCTTAAGGAAGTATCTCTATTACAATGCAGATAATGTAGCTGAATGCTAAATTCCTTTAAAGCACACAATTTAAAAAAGCAGCAAGACATATCAACTTCTTGGTGCCTACTCACATTTCCTTTTCTGCTCACCAAAGCATCTCAGTTGTTTTCTATTCTTAAAAAAAAAAAAACCAAAAACCCACACTCAAAAACTAACTAAGCTAACTTCAAAATTTTAAGGTGAAAGCTTTGCAACAATTTTAAGACTGAGGTTCAAGTTTTTGTACTTTGCAACAGTACAGCATCCTAACCAATCTCTGTTTTGGAATAATTAGCATAAACTACTACATTATAGTGATACCTGCAGTATCACTATAATGTAGTATACACTGCGATCCTCAAAATACAGTCCAATGTGAATGAGAAATTTCAGGCTTATAATTTTGTTACAAGACAGTAACAAAGGCCAAACTCCAGACATCTTATATAGAGAAAGACAAGATCAAACCAGGAGTCATACTCCAGTAAGAGTCAGCAACCAGAAGTTAAATTTAAACTCTTAATAGTAACAATTATTTTACATCACTTGTATCACTGGCATTCAACTATCTTAGGAACATGGGCTACAAAGTTTTATTTATCTGTGCTGAAATCTAACCACCTAGGCTTCTCACTAGGCAAGTTCCAGCTCCACCTCAACTCCTCTAAGTTATGTCTGCAGTAGCTTTTCAGACCAAACGTTTTAGGAAGATTTGTCACTCCTAGAATGGAATCCAATCATCACATTTTATTTCATCCCACCAGACCAAGATATAAACATGCTACACTAAAAACTCCTTTAAAGGGAGTAAGATTTTCTTATTCCTAAAGGCCTTGTTTTCTTCCAATATTTTTCAAAGGCAATTGCAATGGTTGCACTTTTATAGTAGTGTCTATCAAGACAGATGTGCCACTGCATGACATTGAGAATACATGGCCATATAAGTATTTCATTGATGGAGTCACAGATTCAGGAAAGCATTCCTGCACTGAATGATAATGCAGGCTTTTTAAGAATTAGCTGCACTGGAATCTTAATACACAGACAAGAACTTTTGATTAGTAGGGTTTTCCCATCCCCTTTTCTTCTGCTGCTCTTTAATCAGTTTTAAACTTTGGTCACAAACCTCCTAGGCTCCTGTACTGTGGAAATATTAAAACATATTCGTGTATTTCCCCTAAATCATACAGTAGCCAGAAACTGGAAAAAAGAAAACCTACCAGAAAACAGATTCAAGGGGGAGAGGGAAAGATAACATTGGGGTTAAAGTGCAAGAAGAATGCCTCATTTTAAAGTCCTCATGAATGATACCTATTCCACAGAAATGTGGCAGAATGCTAAATGATGCCAAGTGATACAGACTACAGTCCATGCATGAACATACTGCAGATATTTTATCACTGCTTCTTCAGTTTTCGGTAATGGAAAATTCAAACTGTAAATTCAAAGAAAAATAGTTCTGTAGTTTTCTGGCACTTGGAGCTAAAACAATAGCCTGAATTATATTTAGAACATAACGTGCAAACATGCATTAATACACTCATCCATGGATACAATATGTGTACTCAACTCTTTAAGCCATCCTGTATGGATATTTTGGTGCTGTGAGCCAAGCAATGTGTCAGATTTCTATCTGTTATTTTCTAAACAAAGCAAATGTTTTAACTTTAAGTATGCTACATTAGAAGAATAGATACTGAAATTAACATATTTAAGTTACATCTGAGAGAAAAGCACTTGCAAAAGCAACAGGCAAATTACCAGAAATAATCAAAGCAAAAACATTCTAAGAAACCAAATAAATTATTTAAGAGAATCTTTGGCATTTTACTGTAGGAGTTGTTTGAACTTCCCATCCCTTTAATTGTGGTGGCTACTTAAGAGATTCTGTGTCAGTCAGGACCAATACTAAAATACAACTATAGTAGCCCACTTTCAAAATTCTGAAAATCCATTTAAAGATACCAGTAGGGGGTAAATTAAAGCCGTAAGCATTAGGAAACGAGTAATTTGAAAAATGTACAGAATGCAATGAAGCCTAAAGTTAACAAGCACAGAAATGACCGGAAAAATGTTTTGTATAGTTGGAAATAACTAAATACAAAAAAAACCCAAAATCTTTTGTAAAACAAAAGAAGATAGAATTATAATCTACTACACAACCTAACATATCTAAAACAATCTTGTAGATAAGCTATCAATTTCTTATCATACAGACATTTTGGTATAAGGTATAGTAGAAAAATAGAGACAGTTTACATAAGAGAAGAACCAAGAGTACCCTTTATTCACTCTTTGGAAACTCTTACTTGAATATACATTTGTCAACTTCTATCTCACTAGACTACAGCCTTTCTCTCTGAAGATTTCTTGCACAAGAATTTCTCTCAGCATCTGCAAAAGGCTAGAGCTTTCAATAAAAAGAGTTCAGAAAGAACAGTGGTAATACTGTTTAAAGTGTTATTCACAATAAGGTGAAAAGGAGTTTCATACAGCAGCTGGGAGGCTTCAGTTAAAAGCAGAATGGAAGCCATACTGTACCATGCTAAGCATGATATAAATAAAGCCACTACTATTCTCATGAAAAAGTTAGCCATATTTCAGTTCATAAGCCATGGAAAACTTCCATTTGCATCACCTTCTAGGGAAAGCCTAGCTGTCAGGTACTATGAAAACTCTACAATCAGAGCACACTCCACCCACAAGATGCACAGACTACCTGAAATTGCTCCTTGGAGCTGGAAATAACTGCAAATAAGGCCACTTATCTCCTGAGCTTCCTGTGCCTTCTAGATGAAAAGCCATGACAGTCTTGAACACAGACAAAAAAACAGGCAAGGAAGTAGCAGGACACAATCCTCTCCTGCTCAGCTCAAGAGCAACAAGATATTTTGAGAATAAATACATTAACATATATAAATTCAAAATATAATAGAAATGGACAAAGTTTCCCAGTATTAAATATACATGTGCCCAGTCCAAGGTTTGAATGCTGTCTGAAGCCAAACACTGAAGAGTGAACACAAAGAAATACTCAACCTCCAAGCAAGTGAGAGTCCCACGTAAACAAGCAAGCAACGATGTAATACAAAACTGTGTCAATGCCTACACACACACACAACCCAAATGGAAGTCTTCAGTCAGGCATTTTTTATATTTTGGGTAACCTGTTTTTAAATAGCCTGATATTTTAGTATGGTGGCTTTGAATTTAGAATTAAGCACATCTTGCCAGCAAGATATCTTGCTCAAAAGTCCAGGCAGGGAACTTATTCTTCCAGCCTGAGCAAATTAAACAACTTCTCTTGGTGGGGTAGGCGGAAGCACCATTGCAGCACACCTGCTGCCTGCCTTTGAAAAGCAAATTTACACATGAGATTCCTGAGCAGCCCTTTTGTGCTAAGAGGCATGTTCTCCATATACAGACATAATGTACTTTCAGCTTTTGTACATGCAACAGCTCACAGAAGTATTTGCATAGTCCACTACAGTAACTTAACAAGAGTCATCACAGCTTTATAATATGGCTGCTATGGGAATTATTTATCTACATTATTAAAACAGAACCCATGAAAAAGAGTACTGGTCTTAAAAAATTCTAGCTTTTCAGTTTGGTGCCACCTTAAAATAACATGTTCTTCCTGCAAGCAGAATAAAAATATACACTGAAAATAAGAGCTTGCCATATCCCATATATATATTATTCTCTGGCATCCTAAACTCATTCCTAACTTACATATGCTTATTGTCTTCCCAAAGACTAAAATTTTTTAATCACATTTTGGGATACAACAATTAATGCCTGAAATATCACATATGTCACAATGCCAATTACTTAAATTGAGCAACCTGAAAATTATCCTTTGAATGTTGCAGTATGGGCTGCATGGGTGTTGAATTCCCTAGATGCCTTCTACCAAAAATCTCCTTGAAGACAAATATGGTTATGGGCTACACCAGTTTGGCAACCAGAATCTGTCTCTAGCTCCATAGAAAGCCAAATCTAAATTTAAACTAAGAGAACAAAACTCCCTCCCCAAAAAATAGCTAAATGACTAACCTGTGGGAACATCCTACATTTTGAGATCAGATCCTGTGCCAAAGACCAAAGGATCATTCATCTACTCAGAACCACCTTTAGGGTGGTAACAGCTTTGCACCAGCATTCACAGTTAGAATCTATTCCTACCAGAGCACATACAGGAAGGTACAAGATGCCCAATTAAGATGTTGATCAATGCTCCAAAAAGCCGTAAGATCCAGAAGGCAAACAGTTCCCCCCCGCCTTTAACAACTGCACAACCCTGCACACAAATATACAGGATAAACAATGCCTGAGGACACAACTTCATTGCTTGAATGACTAGGGAGGGCAGTGGCAGCCACAACAGCCACAGGATATGCTTTGTTAGCCATCAGGAAGCACACTCAGCCAGACAGGAGTAGGTGAGAGCTAGAGGACCTCCTCAGCAGAGGCTAAGCCCCCAGCCCAGAAGCCTACACTACCATAAACCTCCAAGAAGAAATCTTCATTGAAAGCACTCTTAGCCCCTCTCCACTTGATCCTTTCAGAACCACCGTCCACTTCTAAGACATAACCTGCAAATAATTTATGATTTCAGTTGTGTCTGAAAAAGAAACTAACAGCCTTCTAAGTTTAAAGGATAAAATGTTCTCCCCACTTTTGTGGAAGCTCTACCGAGGCAACCTCAACTGTTTGCTAGTCTCAACGACTTTGCCAATTTCTCCAGATTTTTTAGAGAAATATACAAGTGTCCTAGCCAGGAGGCAAAATATCTCACACAAGGGGTCTTTTTTATGAAAAAAAGCATAATTTCCCTCAGTTTTTTTAAGAACAAACCATGAAGAAAAAAAAAAAAAATCGTGGCTCACAACCAAGAAAGTTTTTCCAGTAACATCCACAGATACTTTACTACCTGTTAACTCAAACTAGTATTTGTTGTCTAATCACGATCTCAATAATTTAATTACCACTGCAGATTGCTCCATGCTAACACAGGAAAGGTAAAGGACACAGCCTTCCCAGACAACCCAAACAGCTGTTTTGGAAATTAACAAACCTGACCAAGGCAGATATGAAAATATTTTCAGCATATGAAAAATATTCAAAATGGCTCTACTTTCTAAAAAAATTCTCATTTAAATATGTGCACCCAATGTCCAGATAGGGTAATAAAAGGGTTCACAAATTCTTACACAATAAACTGGCAGGTTTTATTCACAAGAATGTTCTGGAATATCTTTTGCTGGTTTTCCTCCCATTCTGAATGTTTTAATGCATTCCCCATCCCCAAACTGTATAAGTAACTTGAATATAAACAGTGTTCACAATACCTAAGAGTGAAAGTGGGAAAGAGTGACCACCAGTACTCTTTTGCAAGAGCTCTGAAGAACGTGTCAGTATGATCCTAACAGGCATCTGGAATAAAAACGCTTCGTTGTCCGTGTACATATGTAAATTCAGCAATATCTATCCTTTCAGACAGAAAATATATGCAGGCCTCTCTACAAAGGAAAGTATAATTTCACAGTATAAGTTTCCACATAGTGCTCTGAAAATAGAGTAGCTTGGAAAATAGCAAGAATATCACTCCATCAAGAATACATTTAGCTAATCATACGGTTTTATTACCAAACTAAGCTGTTGTTACATAAAAGCATCAATTTTCCTCCAAAAGCAACCTTTATTTTGCATCTGAATTGCCAACCACGATGTTACTGCATCCCAACACACATATATTTGCCATTACTGCAGTGAACCACACACATCTTCAAGCCAGTCAGTAGGAGATGAGGCACAGGACAGAAGAAAGTACAAGAGCAAATATTCACTGAGATCCCTATCATCATGACCTGAGAGCAGGAAACTGCACAGCCTGTAAGATTGTCTGTTTCTAAGACTCACTGCACAAGCATTACTTTTCTGCACCACTTCTAAATAAGTAACTTAGTTGGGATGTCCATCTAATGTACCACATTACTGTATAAAGAGAAGGCCTACTGAAGGAGAAATTCTGAGGAAAATTATTGTAAAGGTAGTTACAAACAAAGAGGGGTTTGAGGGTAAATCTACCTGAAGGAACCTTTCTAGACATCATCTTTGCATTTTTCTGCTGCTTCATGCATTACTAATCAGTGGCCCACTAGAAACTTCAGCATCAATTGAAAAGACTGGCAGGGTATTTGGCTTTCAATTCTTCTACTCAGTTTATTCCCAACACAAATATATTCATCAGGCTTAAAAACAACTCTTGAACAAGGGCAGCCACTCAGCAATGAAATGTAAATTACTGACATGTGCTAAAACCTGCACTTGCCACTGCTAATGAGCACATTAAAGGAAAAAAGCTCTAGATATTACCAAAACCTTTTCACTTAACCCTATGTGTACTGAAAGCCATAATTGAATATCAATTAAAGAATCCATCTCTAAACAGTGAGACACTATTCAGCAGGTGTATGCTTCCTACACAGTTCTGATACAAAAATCAGGATGATGGACAAATGTGTGCACACTGATAACAGCCTTATTTTTAAACTTCCATTAAGCTTTTCAAGATATCAGTTTAAAAAAAAATCATAAACATGACAACATACATAAATTCCCAGGTTTACAACATTAGCAGTGTCAGATCTTAGGCGATCAAATAAAACAGTATTAGCTGCCAATAAGCCCCACGGTTAAGAAGTCAACTTGTAACAACTTCTCCCTATCTATTATGCTCTCAGGGAGGTAAAGACCCTGAAAATAATCTCCAAACAGCAATGGCCTGCAGAATCACAGAAAACACCTTTGCCTCCACAGCATTGAACAGTGATGCACTCCATAATGCAGTAAAAGCCCTACCAACTATACACTCACTCCAAGTCTCAATGGTTTTAAAAATTCACACTATCAATGTTGCAAGAACCTACTGTAAACTTAGATGCTGGAGAAGGGGGAGACAATTTTTTGTGAAAAACCACACACATACAAAGGGGATCTTCATATTTTGTGGATGAAAGAAATTATTTAAAGATTATTTGGTTAATCAAGTTCTTCAATTGCTTTACTAAATAACATTTTTGATAAGGGCACATCATAAACAGATGGCACTCAGAACTGACTTTCAAAACCTAAATTAGGTACTCAAATCAGCCTAAATTAAGTACCTAAATCCCTCTCAATAAGGTTTCTGTCAAATACTAATTCAGCTATAAATAAGTTAAAGGTTTATCAACGTTGTTGGCTTATTTTTTTTCATATCTCTGCCACAATCCCAAGCTACCATCCCTTTGAGTTTGCCTTCATTCTGAGTAAGGCAGAAACTTGTTAACTTGTTTCTGCTAAAATCAGCTGTATTAGCCTAAAGACTTTAAAAGGGGAGTTAGGAGCAGGAGATACATGATTTCTCTAAACAAAGATAATTTCAACAGGACAGGTTTACAAAGTGACTAGGTGTCACTGTCATCCCAGCATCCAAGGAAGGCAATAACCCCTCACGGGGACAGGCAGTAACAAGCCACTGGGAGCAGCAATCCCTTGGTCACAGTCAGAAGGCCAGGCTGACCACAGCTTAGTAACCTGATTCTCAGAAGCTGAAAATGAGTTGACCTTCAGGGAGCAAGAAGCACTTGATAGGTTCTACCCAAAACATATCACCTAACTTTAGGCAATCAGCGTTTACACTTAATTCAAAACTTCACTGCTGAAATATTTCAACTGCTAAGTATTTTAGCAACTTTCCCCATAACTCTAGCAGGAATTGTTCAGTACATGCAGTACTTTAAGCTACCAATGTTATTGATCACTTCCATACAGTCTGAAACAGAAATACATGAAATATGCTATGAAAATAGACAAAGCTTATTTGTAAGCAAACCTTCAAACAGAATTAAAGTAAAAAGGCAGATATATTCAGAAGAATGAGCAGGAAGTATTTTAAAGGAATTTTAAGGATTCCATCAAAATTCTTTAAAAGATTTGCAAAATGAACAAAATGAACCACTAAACACAATAAGGTGGCTGCAAGCAATCTATTAAATTCTTTCCCTTACCTGGGGGTCATGATTCCTGTTGCACTCAGTAAAAGCTTTCATTGACAAAAACTGACAAACCAGGTATGCCACTATCAAGTAGTGCTGATGTTGATATATATTATGTTGATAGATTTATTTTTTTTTTAGCAACTCTCCTGTGAGGAAAGGCTGAGGGAGGTGGGACTGTCAGCCTGAAGGAGGCTAAAAGGGGGCTCATCAACATATATAAATGCCTAAAGGGAGAGTGCCAACAGGAGACAGGCTCTGCTTAGTGGTGTCCAGTGACAGGATCAGAGGCAAGAAGCACAAGCTGAAACAGTGGAAGATCCCTTGAACTATCTGGAAACTTTTTTTTTTACTGTGCGGGTGGCCAAACACTGGCGGAGGTTGCCCAGAAAGGTTGTGGAGTCTCCATCCTTGCAGAGGAAAAAATCCCACAGACATGGTCCTGCCAACCAGCTCTGAGTATCCCTACTTGAGCAGAGGAATTGAACCAACTGATCCCCAGAGGTACCTTCCAATCTCAACCATTCTGTGAAATAAAGACTGTATTTGATAGCTAAAGTAGAAACCAGGTCCAACTGAATTATGCATTCTACAACCATACAATAAAAATGTGCAATCAGCTGGAAGATATTGTAACAATCTAGAGGATAGTAACTGAATAGCTAAGAAGTTAAAGTGTCATTAAAACAGGTTAACGACTTAAAAATCTTATTTAACCCTTATTTATGCCTGAATACAGTGTCTCAATTCACTTTCAGTAACCAACATATTTATTAGCAGTGATTCTCTCAACACACAGGGGTAACTGGAGCAGTTCTCACACCACAGAGAACAATCACCCCAGAGAGTTTACATGAAAATCTCATACTCAGGAAGCAATACTGAAACAAGGGAATCCACAAAGGAATCCTATAGTATACTAAACAAACCAGTAGGTTAAGTCTCTTTGCTGTAGAAACTATTAAAAATATTTGAAAACTTTACAGTGCAGCACCAATATTACATACTGAACAGATATTAAACACCTATACAAACGTTTTTATCAAGATAAATATGATATAAAAAAAACCAGATGTATAAAATAAATTCTTTCATTTATAAAACTAAGATCTAATGACTCAACATGATATTAAGCCCCAATTTCAAGAAAATATTTCCTGAAATAAGATTACAATCAGAATATGTACCATGAAAAACAAAGCCCCCACAAAAAAAATTTGCCAGTCCAGGATAACAGATCATCTTTAGAAACATGTTAACCAAAAACCTTTCAGCTAAGCGTCCTTTTCCACACCTAGTTGGGAAGTCACTCAAAATTCAGAATCCACTAAAATTGAAATCAGAAAAAGCCATCCATAGAGTGTGAATTAGGAATGAAGACTCAGGAGGGCATTGTCATTTTAAAGTCACTAAACCAAAAGACAAATACATTCTATCACGAATCACAAGACTCACAGAAGACTGAGGGAGGAAGGAGACCACTGGAGCTCTTCTAGTGCAACCTCCCTGACCAAGAAGGGACCTCTAGAGCACATTACTCAGGATTACTTCCAGTCTTTGAATATCTCCAGGGAAGGAGACTCCACTTCTCTCAGCAACCTACACCAGTCCCAATCACCCTGACAGTAAAGATCCGCTTCTTCATGTTCACATAAAACTTCCTATCCATCAGGTTCTGCCCATTTCCTTTTGTCCTACTTCTTGTACCACCAGGAGGCTGGCTCCATCCTCTTGGCACCCTCCCTTTAGATACTTACAAATATTGATGAGGTCCCCTCTCAGTCACCTCTTCCCAAGGCTGAATAGGTCCAGCTCCCAGAGAGATGCTCCCGTCCTTGATCGTCTTTGTTGCGCTCCACTGGACCCACTCCAGGTGTTCCAGGCTGTCCTGTCCTGAGGAGCCCAGAAGCGTGCCCAGCACTCCAGATGTGATCTCACCAGGGCTGAGCAGAGGAGCAGGATCACCTCCCTCCACCTGCTGTCAATGCTCTTCCTGATGCACCCCAGGATACCATTGACCTTCCTAGCCACAAGGACACTGCTGGCTCACGGACAGCTTTCTGTCCACCAGGACCTTCAGGTCCTCCTTCTCAGGGCTGCTCTTCAGCAGGTCAACCCAAGCTAAACAGGCTTCAAGAATTAAATTTAAAAATTTCCTCAAAACTTCCCTCAAAAGTAATCACCTCCTAGCCTTGGGATGAGACAGCATGTTTCCTTGCCTCCTCATATAACACATGGCTGTCAATAATGAAAGCCCTTGTGTATGAAAATACTGCATGTTGTAACAAGACATCTTGGCTCATAAAGTGTGTATTCACACTGATTTTGGTCCTGCTGCAATTAGTTTTCAGCTACAGTAGAGAACAGAATAGTCATACTGTGACAGGGAAAATGATTCTACCACACACATTATTGCTTCAATGTATTTCAACTACATTCAACAAGAGTCAGAATTAATTTTCTTGATATGCATGTTTTATGAAGAATAAGTATAAATTCTTAAGTATTCAATCTGTAATGAAGATCTATTGAACACAGATCATCAATCACTATGAAATACATCATTTCTTAAAATGCAGGCAGAAAACAGAAGTGGTTATTAAGGAAACATTGTTGAATTCTAAGCTGAAGCTTCATCTGCCTTGCCACAAAAGTAAATTAGAATCCACAGAACAACAGAAGTTCATATTTCAAAGTCATATCTCTCAATTATTCATGTTAAATCCAACTCCACTATTATTAATAGGACATTTAAAACTGATTTTATAAACAGAAGGACATCACATTTGCAAGGTCACCACACAAGCTTAGATCAGTTATACAGAATAGGACAAACTAAGAAATCACCATAGATCAGAATGGACAAAATTTACCATAACCAGACAAGCTTGTCTGTGTGATTGCAGGTCAATAATAAAGAAGCAGAAAGTGAAAGGAAACAGTATTACCTGTGTAAGAAGAGAATTACATATCATTTCGTTTGCATGTCTTCTATTATTGCAATGAGTAAAAACACAAGTACACACAGTTAGTATAATTGCAATTGTGGAAACAGAGCAGTACATTTTCATTGTCACAACCAGACACAGCAACAGTGAAAAAAAGAGAACAGAATAAAGTATTTCTGAAGAAACAGGAAGGATTCCTGTAAGTCTGGAAGTAAGTAGTATTGCAGTGACACTTCACATCAAGAAATAATGAAGTTTTACAAATCAGGAGTCCATATATCCATTCATCTGCAGAACCACACACCTTAGTGAGTATGCTAGAGTACTGCTGTTGAAAGGCATCTCATAAGAAACATTAAATCACTTACAATAGCCCATAAATGCAGAAATACCTCTAATATTTTCTTTAATCACATGCACAGCATTAAATCATTCCTCCAGAAGCCATGCAAGTCCACAGTTCATCCACTAAGAGTCTCACGTTGCCAGACACTACTATTCAAATCAAGAGGATTTGTGCTTGCGTTTTTCCTAAGGACAGTTGCACATGTTACAGCTTTCAAACTAAACCACTTGAAGAAAAGAGACAGCTTAAAACACAAGTTAAAAAAGTGAAAAACAAATACAAACAGGTCAAGACTGCCATGTCATAGGAAGTTGCCAAATCACAAAGGAGATCAAAAGAAAAAACACTAAAATTATCAAGTTTGGGCAAAAGAATAAAAAGGGAGGAGAGTACTTTTGTCAAATTACATGAATCTTTGACAAAACACTACCTCACTTTTAAATATATGCATATAGGTTATACACACGTATACCCACAAGACCTGTAAATATGCATCCTGAGACTTTTAAGTTTAGGCATACACCTGCCCTTGAAAGAAATGCTCTAGCTATATACAGCAGTTCTCTAGATAGTTATTTGAAATTTGCAACAGGGTAGAACTGGCATCAATTTGTTCTGTTGCATAGGCATCTTAAACAGGACACTGATGACAATGTAAGCCATCAAAGGCTTTTAGCAAAGATATTCAAAGTTTTCTACAGTAAAGGAGTAATACAGCCTTCCTACTTCCACAGCAGTAAGGGTTAAGCAGGCAGTTCAGATGACTCAGTTTCATTTTTCTAGCTCATATGGACCAGTAGTGTCTGACAAACACTGCCCATGATTTAATACACACTATTTGTCTCTCATGGATTTCACCCAACATGATACAGCAGATTCAGATTCTTTTTCTATGAAAGAAAGTTTGCTCATAATTAAATACAAGAATACAAGTAACACTCAGAAGAACTCTGCCCCAGAACAAAATAAGTATCAAAATTATAGGTTCACAGGCAGAGCTCTTGTGGGCAGCAAAGTGGTGACCTGCTCACTTAGGCCAGCACATTGCCTAACCTTTACCACCCTGTACAGACAAAATCTCCAGTATCCAACAAAGCACCTTAAGCCACCACAGGCAGAGGTGGCAAACACACTGCTGGCTTTGGTAGGCAATGAAGCTCTGGCCTGCAAGGCATAGTGTACAAAACACACATTAAAAGCTCTGTCTTCCCCACTTGAAGTTTACAATCTCTGCCATAAGCAGCTTCTTGATACCAAGCTTCCACTGCCTTTTTTTGACCACCTTTTCACAATTTGGCAAGCACAAATGCTAATCAGTCACAAGAGTTGTCAGGTAAAAAGCTAATGCACGTGGGAACAGCATGAGAATCATACCAAATGTTTCTCAAAAATGTCACATCCCCTGAATCAAAATAAAGGAACTTCACAATTTGCTTACAAGTAACAAAGCCATGCACAACAATGGTAAAGAAACACTCCTGCCAATAAGAGTTTACATTTTAAATGGTGAGAAACCCATAATTAGCTGTGCATAGGTCTGTAGAGCCACCTGCACAAAGCTCTTAACAGATCAGACATGTGTCCCCTTTACAGAAGGTGACAAGTTTTTCTTTGGTTTACCTTTTCCTTCTCAAACTTAGCAGCCATTTACAAACATGTGATCAACCATTTCCATATACATTGTTTGCCCATTTATTTCAGACAATACATTGTTGGGATTTTTAATTCCACCAAGAATGTTAATCTAGCTTCAAAGGTAAAGAGAAATAGAACTGGCTGCTTTGTTCTCCCCCAGTCAGGACAAACAGTTGTTAAAAAGGCACAAAAGATATATACAACCAGGTTTCACTAGGAACTCCAAAAAGATTCATCTTATTCCAAAATTGAATGCTTTTTCTCACCATGTTTATGGCTTCTATCCCAAGGAGTGGATTTTGGCAGGAGGTAGTGTCTGGTTATTTTTGCATCAAGAAACAGAGCATCAGAATATTGTCAAGGCTGCATTCGGAAAAGAATATTCCAGATAAAGGTTGCATTTGTAACTTACACTGCTATCATTTTGAGATAATTTTATGCACATATTAAATCATTTTCTTGGAGGAAATACAACACAATCCACAACCTATTATGAAAACACAAACTATCACATACATACAAGACACCAAAATACATTGAAGATTTACAATCTTGCAAACTAATATTTTTCATACTAGGATTGCAAAATAATTTAGCTGATATTTTGTTTCTTTTTTAACAGTTAGCATCCCACAGGACTTTCCTGGCAGTCAGCAAAGTGGAAGTTCATCCGTGTTTCTTTAAATTTAAAAGAAAACTGATGCCATTATGACTAGCTGCAACACAAAGTCACCATGCATCAAGGTCCAAGTTTATAATCATTACCAGGAATCAGAAAAGGAACATAACCTCAACTGCAGGAGTAAGACTCCTACTTGATGCTAACATCAACTAGATAACCAGCTGTCTCAGACTCTGGAATAAAGACTGTGCAACCCAACCACACACCCACTTTCTTCTCACTCAGACTTCAAAAGAAAAAAAGCAAACAGTCACTGGGACCATGGGCCAATCCTCTCAAACTATTCAGCATGTTAAGAGACCTGACTCAGCACTCCCATTCCCCCACCAAATCAGCTACTCTGGAGGTTTGCAAGCATGGAAAGAAAAATGGCAATTTCAGAAAAGTATATCTTTCAACTACACGTCAACCAAAAGGATCATCTTAATTTCAGGCCTTTCTCCTTCCCAAATTCCAAAGACCTGCTTTAGGTAACAGAGGTGACAGAGCTTCCCACAAAAGGTCCGCATTAATTTTAAGAAATGGGAAACATTAAGCAAGCTAACCTAGATACAGATGTCACTAGCAAACTCTTCTAAAGCAGGAAAAGAAACTGCTCTTGAAATTCTGCAAAGCATCTGGCAAAGGATACTAGCATTTTTTTTAATGCAGCAACAGATTTTAACTTAATCTTAACATTTATGACAATACTGAATATTATGCAATTCCTTGAAGGAGGGAAATTACATGAAAATATATTTGCATGCATAAACTAAAAGCCTCAACTTATTTGCTGATTCTAATGAAATACATTCCCATGCATAAACCCATATTTTGTTATTCTACATAATAATGTTATCAGAATTTTCTTAACTTCATCAAAAGATTCCATGTTCAAATACCAATCTTCAAGAAATTAACCTTAATATTTATAAAATCTTTGACAGACTCACTCAGTATAAATGCCATGGATCTCTTTTCTGTCAGCCAACAGCAACCAGAGCAGATAGACAAAGACAGGACTGAATGCACCAATTTGTTTACTGAATCACAATGAACACCATGCCAGATATTCACTCACTGATGGGTTTTTTTGGAAATTTTGTTTTGGAAACAAACGATCATTTATTTGTGTCTCCCTTGCCCATTTTAAGACAATGAAATTAAAATTTCTAAGGAGGAAAAAAAGACCAGCAATTTTCAATACTCTAAGTATCTAACAAATTCTTCAAAAGTACTGTCTATAGCTGTACACTACTCCATGAGTCATTCAGACCATAATGAACAAAAAGACATGCTTTTTTTCAAATCACACACTGTGGGATTACATGTGAGCTGACCCTCCATGCATTAATTGAAGATAAAGCTTTGCTTTGAGCTCATTACTGCTCTTACAGATAGACTGGCAAGTTTAGAAAGTTTGGTGTCCTTCTCAGTTTCCCAATTCACGAGGTTAGTTTTAAAAGTACAGTTGCATACCAGGAAATAAGTCCAAGTTTCATGAGTTCCATCATTACTTTCAGCGCAAAAGAGCAAAATAGTGTATATACAAAGCATGGGACAGGGAGAAAGAAAACAGAACAAAAACATCTTCAGCAACTTCATAACAGTTTAACAACATAACAGTCACAGTCTTCAATAAAGAAAATAAACAGCAGGCAAGTTTTCCTCCTATCTGTATTAATGAGAGTGGCTTGAAAAAAATATAAGCAGCCCTAATGATAAAAAAGATAGATCATTTCAGCAATTCTCACTAGGGGTTTGATCTTCTAGAACCACTGACATCAAGGGAAGTATGTTGATGTCCTAATTGGGTCTTTAAATAGTGCATTTCAGAAAGCAAAATCACATTACCTTGTTTTATTATAGTTTCAGAGAACTGAACACACCAGTTTTCTGAAACATAATTAAAGCTATTTTGAGACTGCAGCACCAACCAAAAACTCAAATGTTTTGTTTTTGTAATGTTTCTAGTCACCACGTTATTTCAGGAAATTGTTCAGAAACTTTTCTAGGATCTGAGTGAAAAGATGAGAAATAGAAGGGTGGAGAGGGTCAACAGGAACGTTTGTACTTTCTCCACTTCTGCTTAAACCTGCCAAAAAAATTGTTCCAGATTGTCACATTACCAATATTGTAATTAACATTACCACACCATTTATATTTTATTGTAAATAACAACCACACCACTACGGAATGTGCCCCGTTCAGAGTAATAACTACCAAATTTCCATGTTCAGCTGCAAAACAAAGCAAAATAGCATAAGTGAGCACTTCCAATTCATCAATTTTTTTTGTTACTAAAGAAACAGGAACTGCCAACTAAAGCCAGTTATCCTGCTAGCCTAATCCATTGAGAACAGAGTTTGTTATAAATTAAGCCAGGAATCTTCCCAGTAAAAAGAACCTCCGGTACACGAAGCAGAACAGTGATAAAAGAAAGCTGCTAAACTGCATGAAAATAACATGTAACAGATTACCCCAGATTTGGTAAATCCCAGCAAACACCAAGTGTTTAGAATTCCTTTCAACTTTTAACATCACCAGCACCCAGCAGGGTGCATTCAGCATCCCACAAAACCTGCACTTGTTTTTGTCTAGGGGCTTTTAAAAAAATATATATCACAGCAACTTGGAAGTATGAAATTTATAGATTTCATTCTCAAATAGTCTCCTTAACAAGCCAGTGGCATTTTCTAACAGTAAATAATCAACTAAACAGTAAGGGTCTGTATTGCAACCAGAACTCAAGCCTAAAGGAACATAGTCAAGGAAGGTACATGGAAGACCTGTTCCACAAATGCTGAGGACAAAAGAACATTTTAGAATCAGACTCTTCATCAAAGTTTTTATCCTGAATCAAAAAGGTGCAATTTTTTTCTCAAAGGCAGAAACAAATTTATCTTGCTGTCTGTAAAACAAGGTATTTCTTCAGCTACATGATTCATTTACTCCATAACAAAGTTGGTAGCTGCAATGGCTTTTTACTTTGAACTTCAGTGTGCTTGTCCTTATTCTGAGCAAAGCCAATAGACAATAACACATGATCTGCAGTGACTACACCTGCAGCACCCACTCAGGACTTTGTTCAAACATTGTGAACGTAACTTCCTCCTAGCACTGCTCACACTTTTAAGCAGTTGCATAAAAGCTTTTGGAAAAAAATAAAATTAGACCATATATCAGTTAGTGATATACAAAAACCTTACTGAAGTAAAGAGGTTTTGAACAATATTTTTTATAAATTCAGACAAAGTGAAAACAGCACCCTTTTGACTTTGGTCCTTTCAGAGAATGCAGCTCCACGATACAATACCACCAGCAGAGAAGCCAATTTTTAAACAGCTTTCTATTCCCATCCTAAAGTGCAGTTCACCACCTTCTCCGGGCTGCTGATACAGCTGTTCACCAGCTGTGCTACGAATCACCAAAATGATCACTTTAAACCAGATACTTTTAACCTAGATCATTTCAGTGACCCAGTTTTGCAGAGCAGCCCCATAAACAGTCTAGGTATAAGTGAAAATCCTGATAGGTTTTTATATCCTGGGTAAAGTTCTTACAAACAGGCTTCTCCCAAAAAAAAAAAAAACCTCAGGCTGCAATTACATCTTCAAAATGCAAAAATCCATGTGTACAGAAAGCATACTGAACCCCTCTATATGTTAAGGTATCTTTTAGATTTGCCTTGAGTTGGTAGGTTGATTCGTCAGATATCTTGGAACGAGAATGTGCCACCTAGTGCATCAGTCACAGCCAAGCAAATAAAAATAACTTACCAAACATCTAGCAAATTCTTTATTTTCTGAAAGGAATCCATATCCTGGGTGTACCTTGGAAGAAAAAAGAAAAAAAATCAAGCTGATTGAGTTCTGAAACCAGACACCAAAATTGCTAGCACATTTTCAGATTCTGGGAATAGAGAAGTATAACACTAAGCATTTAAATAGGCTGAATACCTTAAGAAACTCTTAACACACTGATTTTTCTGTCCTAAGTCAAGTTGTTAAGCTACCATTTCTGAAAGAAACTCTCCTTATTTAACTAGGGAGAAGAGGGTTGCTTGCAGAACAAATGGAGCTGTTTGCAGAGCAAATGGACATTGCCTTTAGCGATTTGCCTTTTGCTCTTTTTAGTTCCACTACAGATTTCCCCAAATATGCTCATCCACACTCTCCTCAGTAGCCACATAAAGTACTCTGTATCCCAAAATATTTCCAGCACTAACCATTAACAATGGTGGACAAGTCCACAGTCATAAGCCCCCCACCTCTAGTAACCCTGGATAGAGAGCACAATATACTCTCTTCATTAGTCTAAGTCAAGCATCCTGTGTGCCTGCTTTGCTACTCACACCCCAATATACATTCAGCCTAATTACTTGAGAGGAGCAGGAGAAAGTTTTCATTTTACTTTTTGCAAGTCACATAATATTCTTATCTAATATACTCTAACAGACAAAGCATAAGCCATTTTATTAATCTCTTTTAAAGAGCCAATAACTGGGTTTCATGTTTAGAAACTGAAAGGGAAGAAAATACTGGTTTACTTCATAGGAAAGTTTCTCGCCCCTAACAGCACTGTACCAAAACCTCTTGTTTGAAAGAGATCACAGTGTTGATCCAACTATTGAAGGGTAGTTAGTGTTGCTGATATATACACATCAAATTTTATTTTAATAAATGCTCTGTGTACAGTAGCTCTGAATAATACATTTATTTCAGTGACAGAACAAAGAACATTAGGAATGTGAACATGACTACATATTAGTTTTTCCTACTGATTCCTGTTAAGCTTTGAATCTCTAGCCAACTTGGAGAGAAAAAAGGCAGACTTGCCCACATTTAACACAAATAAGCTAATGTGCATTTTGCAAACATTCTGAAACAAAAGCAATTATGGGATGCACCATTTACCTTCCTGCAAGTAACATTGCTACAATATAGAAAGTGATTCAAATGAAGTTTAACCAAAAGCCTTTCTGGACACTCTTTGTAAAGCGTTCAAAAAAGCCATTATGGCATATAAAGGGTTAGCACTCAAAACTAATTGGGATTTTTTTTTTCCCCCAGCAAATTTGGAAATGAACTGAAGCTGCTCCCTGGTGTGAAAGCTGAATCCAGCAGCCACCTGCAGGATCAGCGACCAGTGCTGCCAGATGCTACAAAGCCTTTGATTTCCAGTAGCGATTTCAGACACATTTAACTCATGTGACATGAACTAACTGGAACAGCATATTCAATCACTTCCCCCACACACACCTTAAAAAAAATACAAACTCTGGCTTTTCTGCTTTCTATATATGAAACAGCTGCAGCAGATAGACACATTCAGACTCACAGCTTGGGCCCTGGTTTTCCTAATGACTTCCATGATGGCATCCATGTTGAGGTAGCTTTTGCTGGTGGGAGCTGGGCCAACACAGACAGCTTCATCCGCCATTTTCACGTGAACCTGAAGAGGCAATATTCTGCATTAACAGATGCTCCCAGCAAAAATAATTAACATCACCCACTTACATGCACACAAATCTGATTGTATCAAAGATCATTTACATACCATAACCACTCTAAAATACACGCTGAAATTACCAACACTGGCATACAAGTACTTGCACAATAAATCTCATTTTATTTAACTCTGAGCTTAGGTCACTGTCAAAATGTTTTATTGTTCTAATACATTTTGAATTTGATTAAATAAAATCAAGACAGATACGATTTCAGCTTCCTATACTGATCATCTATATGTAAATTCAGACTAAAAACTACTTTGTTACTTGTAACCAGGGTAGTCTAATATCTTAATACTTAATAACAAACATTCATGACCAGTTCTAAGCAGGCTCCCCAGGAAGTTGGGGATAATTAGAGTGAATTGAATGAAGGGATGCAATGAGTGTCCCTGCACAGCATCAGGTCAGCACCATGCACAAATTAAAGCCTATGACTAAAGAGTTCAATATCACTACACGTGAACCAGAAAATCTTGAGAATTATTTAAGCAGGCTCATGTTTGACTTCTAATCCATTGTATCCTCATTTATATGCACTTGCCAAATATTTTTTGGTCAAAAAAAGGGACAAATATCTCCAAATATTCTCCAAGAACACTAAAATAGCTAGGTTTGAAGTCAGAGGTCTTCTTACGTCTTACATGAATGCTTATCTATAAATTTAAAAAGTTAAATTAGATTGGTCTTTAACATGTTTTCAGAGTTCAGGATACTTTTCTTTGAAGTAAAATACACATATAACCATGAAAACAAACAACCAGTTTTCCTCATTCTGCTTTTTGTAATCTTCCTTTCAGTATGTATTTAAAAAAGCATGCCATTTCTTACACTGTGTAAGATTGTTAGCTGCTAGTAAGACTTGTTTAGAACAACAATTTGACATTTCCAATGCTTACCAATTTTTAAAACTATTTGATATCTTCTTCAGCATTTGAAACTGAGAATATGTTGTCTAAAAACGGAGTTTTTAGGAAATGAGTATTAACATTGGAGAAATATAAGACCCTGAGATAAGTTCAGTTGGTCAGAGCATGGTGCAAATAACACCAAGCTTGTGGTTTTGGGTCATTCACTTAAGAGCTGGACTCTCTATCTATAATCCTTGTGGGTCCCTGCAACTCGGAATACTCTGTGATTCTGCATAATATTTTTGGTTTATTAACAGGAAATTTTGTTCTCTGTTAAAAGGAATTTTATTTGCAAGTAGTATGAAGGCTGTCAAGTGTGACAAACTAGTTAGAAGTTACATAGTCTCGATCCGCCATTGGCTCATTCAGAAGAAATAAGGCCAGAAAAAACAAAAAAATCATCTACAAACACTGACAGGCAGCAGTCAGACAATATTTGGAACAATACAATGAGAAGTACGTAGCAGGTAAATATAGCAAATACGCATGACAAGGAAGAGATTCACTTATTAAGCATTTTGAATTTTTTTTCAGTTTTATTGACCTTTTCTGAACTTGGCAAAAGTAAATCTTGCCATCAAGAAGCATACTAACTTGCCACCTAATTCCATGTTTCTTTCTGGAGGCATCTCTCAAATAGCTTCTAATTTGCTGTATTCTCAAGTATATGAGAGTTCACATAACCTCCTGGAATTGCAACACTTCACATTTCAATTATTGCTTCTATAAAGTCACAACTGTTTTGTTTTATCACTGCAGCATTGGTCTCACAATATAAACAGAGCAAAACCAAAAAAAAAAAAAAAAAAATCTTAGAACACTAGCCCAGACAATCATGCAGCAGGTTTTAGTGCTTTCTAGTACATAGACCTTAGCAACAAAGTAATCTATTTCAATCATATGCTATCAAGATTAGCCTGTGTCACCCTTCCTGCAGCACTAAGTTGAAGAAACAGCATGTGCTCCTTTATCTTCAGGATCAGTTTATATGCTTAAAGTTGTTCTGAATCCCAGTGTGGTTTACATCTATAAACAAAGTTATTCAAGCTTAAGCTTAATTAAGAATAGATGTTTTACAAAACCAAAAGCTTCCTTACAAAAAAGGTCTAAATATCCTTAGCTATTTCTAGGAATCAAGATGAAAACCCCACCCACACCCACTGCTTGCACTAAGATACCAATACTATACCCACTACAGTACCAAAAGCAGCCACAGAAGATATCACAAAACAATTGATTTTTATACATATAAACAGTCTTGTGTGTTTTTCCTCAATATTCCCCCACTCCTTTCTGAAATGCTTCATTGCTCTTCAACTCTTTGGAGTTTCAACTCTGTTTCCACATTACCCAGTAACCTGGTAAATCCATTTCTCCTTGTTCACCTTACTGCAAGTTGTTGGTGCCTTGAATGCACCTGGCAAATCTCTCAAAAAAATAGGTCTCCATTCCACCTCCACTAGTTCAAAACTTCTAGATTTTCAGGATCCAGTGACAGCTGTTCCATCTAGGGGGCTTCTCATATCTAATTTTATTATGAGTTCATATCTGCTTTTATTGTGAGTAAACCAGCACACATATAAACTGAAAAACTGCTACTTAGTAATTCATAATGACAATTCCCCTTAGCTTTAAGATTTCTTTAACAATGCACTGTAGTTCATGAAGAATACCCCAAATATTGTTACACAAATATATTCGATTTTTTGGTATAGTACAAATGTAATTACTAGCAAACATTATAACAAAAGCCATCATTTGAGTCTACACAACAACTGAAACTTTCAGCTTACTACCAAATGCAGCCTACTTCACACTAATTCATTAAACCTTTACCTCTGCAGAAGCTAACTTATAATGCAATATTTCTAGACAGTCCAAAGAAACCAGCAACTCCCCTTCCTCAAGTACCACAAAATTCAAATACATTGATTTTCAAATTCAAGGATTGATTAAGTACTTGACTTAAATCACACAATCCTAGCTATTCAAAATCTGTCCCTAACAGCTAAAACCTCAGAGGTGTAATTTCTCCCTTTTCTGTTTTAGTTCACAAAAAAACCCAATGTCAACAAAAACAGAAAAGCAAGTCCCAGGAGGTTCTTGAAAAAATGCAATTTATTCATAAATATCTGAATTGACCCTGCAATCTCAAGCATGAATGGATAACAACAAAGGCTGGAAAACAGTTGCAACCTAAGTGCTTAATGGTTTATACTGCAGGTTTTAATCATACTGCGCTACCTGGGCCTCAAGAGAAGTCTCAACCAGCAACCAAGAGTTTATGTTAGAGAATACAAACTACTAGAAATCATGGAAAGATATCTTGTATGTAAAAGCAGTTTAATTTCTGTAAAAGTTTTACACTTTAAGTAGTCTGTTTCATAAAGGCTGATTATATTTCAAAAACAACAAAAGTGAAACCTACTGAATTTTCATGTTTTCCTAATTCAAAAACTAGAGACTATATACAGTCACCTTTGGAAATTCAAACCAATCACAAACAGCCAACCAGCCCATCACAGACTCCTGTATCTATGAGAAATAAGCTACTAATAAAACTCTGGATTTAACAAGGAGTCCTAGCAGAACAACATTAGAATGAATACTATTAAATGCTGCAAGTATTTTTGGATTAAGATACAAAGTCAACTGGAAATAATTTGAAGTACAAATACGCAATTATTTTATTACACAAGTCTTCTTGATAACAAGCATACACAAGAGCTAGCTCAAGTCCAACAAGCTTACTCATTCAGAAGCAAACTGCAAAGAAGAGGCCACTGGTTACAGAACTAGTTTACACCCAGGAGCCATCTTCATGGTAAGGCATCTAAATCAGCAAATCCTGCCAGATTTTCCACACAGGAACAGCTTCATGTTTCTTTACCACCTTTCCAGCAAACAGTCCTGTAAAGCAAGGAGTCCACTGACTTGTCAGTCATTTTCGGTCTGGACCAGTTTCCAACACCCCTCCATGCTGCAGTAGCTCTCAGGGTGCAGAGTGCAGTAAAAGGTGATAACAGCAGCAGCAACTGGGTTTGGAGATTATGTTTCAATATTCCAGGAAGATTTATAAACCAGGTTTGGTGCCAGAGCTTGGCATCATACTCCAGAAGACAAATATGTCCATAACCCAAAGTTTTGGATGAACACCACAAAAACAGTCACTATCTGCCTTGCAGATAACCCAGTTTAGGACTGCCCTGAATCAGAGATAGGACGTACCCAAACTACCTAGATTATGCTAGCTCTTTTTCATCCTGGAGTGTGACACATGTTCATTTAACAGTAACATGCTCTCTTGCACAGTCATACTCTGAATTTACTAAGTTATCCTCATAAATAAAACTGTATCTCAAATAATCATCAGTTCAAGAAATCAAAATTAATAACTTGCTACCTAAAATATACATAAGTCTCGTAGAGACATATACCTAGGTCTCCTACCTAAAATATAGGTCTCCTCATAAGTCTCCTGTTCTGTTTAACACAGCAGTATCAAGGTAACCTTCTCTAGGGCCACTCAGCTGCTGCAGATCACTAGTTAATCTACATTATAAACAAATTACATTTAAATACACGTCTCTCAACATTTAAACACAGAAGAGTTCTCAGTATGAATATAGAATGTATTAAAAATATTTTAAGGCAAAGAACTAAACCACTTACTTTCAGTGCATATATAGTCCATAAAACAATCAAAGATACCAAGAAAATTTACTGATCCCTAGCATTATAATTATTCAGCAGCTCAAGTTTGGTACCTTCTTACAGA
Organism: Cettia cetti; assembly: GCA_013401135.1. Lineage (NCBI taxonomy): Eukaryota > Metazoa > Chordata > Aves > Passeriformes > Sylviidae > Cettia > Cettia cetti. Next base: position 35,087 of record VZUI01036702.1, on the reverse strand, counting down.
CAGTCCATGACAAAAAGTGTTTTTCTCCCCAGTTTGTTTCACAATCAATAATTCTCATTTACTAACTCCAAAAAGTAAAGTCTTGACACACTACCATTACAAGAGAGAGGCAGACACCACAGCCGAGCTGAGGCGGGAAAAGAGGGAGTTTAATTTTTACTTTCAGTTTATACAGATTTCCAGAAATGAGACCACATTGGAAGACTGAGGTTCAACCTCTTCAATTCCACTGGTCTGAGAAAGTGTCCATCAAATGTCTCTCCTAAAGATAAGAATGTAAACAATATAGATAGCTACAGAAAACATTGCTTTGTTTACATGAAAATGCGTGAGAAACTCTGACTCCAAATTGGCTGAAAAACAGGGTGACAAAGGCTGACTTAGTCAACAAGTCTATCTATATGCATTTCCTAATAGAGTGTTTAATATCATCTGCAGTTTCAACAGATGATTTTATATACTTCAGCAGTTTCTGAGGCCTATGTGACAGATGTAATCTACTTCAGTGTAAATGTCTAATTAACACATACACACACACTCTCCCCTTTTCCTCCATCTCTGAGGAGGTACATGGCTGGGATTCCCCAGTGTCCCAGTTTTTCATAGTAAGTCAGCCTACACATCCCCAGGTCTCAACACAAGTTGATATTCATGCAGTAGAGACAGTTATACTGAGTTGCAGGCTGCATTTTTTCCCCTAATTCTTCTGTGCTGTTTTAGAATTTTTATTATAGGGAAACTCTTATAGCTGCATATACAGTGCTAATCAAACCTAAGACGCAATTAAACAACCTCAGTAAAGAGAACGCTTTTGTTTAGTACACTAGATAAGATTGAGCATTGTTTAGACAAAGAAATCTAATCAAACAAGTCATTCTCCTTTTATAGCTCAAATCAATATTACACATTGGAACAACATCCGTTGGTGTAAGTGGATTCACTTAATTGGCCCAAACTGCATAATACCGCTCAGCAAGACAAATCACAATTAGCTCAACCCATAAAATAGGGCTAATGAGTAAATCCTTTGTAAGGTAACTAAAAAAAACCAACCACCTCAAACCTTGCCAGCACCATTGCCAAAAGAGACAGACAAAACAGAACAAAAAGCCTGTGGCATTGAACAGTCTTGAGATAAAAAAAAAAAAAAAAATCAAACAGATGCAAAAAAGATCCAAATTTACCGCTTTGCCAAAAACATCTTTCATCTGACCTAAGTGTCTTTAGCAGCTTGACAATAAAATACACACACCAGTAATACAATAAGTATGAGCACACAGTGTGCAGCATTCATACCTTTAAAGTGCTGTCTGCAAAGAAATACTGCCACACCGTTACAGCATTTAACCCTAAAACAAAACAATGGAAACATATCTAAAGCACACAAAAAACAAAACCGTGAAAAGACAAATATCCTATATTTCCTATATTTAATTTTACTTGGCATTCCAAAAACCCTAATAAAAGTTCATGCAAACAAACAAGTCAACATGCAAAGTCAACATAAATAGACTTCTCTGCAAGCCTATTTTAAACTATTTTAATTTGATGGCACACAAATAGTTATACAAGGACTCTGTAAAACAATTCTTCACTGGCCCTCAAACAGGTTTTGGTGAAGGGCATTTACTTACATTCCCCTCCAAGTCTACAACAACCCTCAAAGTAGCCCGTTCATTAGCATCTGCAGGATTAAATCTCTGGTTCATGGACACCAGCTGAGAAAAATAAATTAAAAAAAATAACACCCTTTCTTTACTTCCCAGTCTCGCCCTTCAAGTTTGCCAGCTGGCCAAAAAATGAAGACAGTAAATAAACTCTGCAATGAAGGGCCTCAAAAATCCAGAGTTTACTACTAAAATTAAAAGGAATGGATCCAGGTTGAACAGAACAATCACTAAAAGAGAAGCAACATGAATCAGGCAAGGAAGACTGCATTCTTAACCAACACCCAGACAAAGCACATTTCAACACACATCAAGATTTTCATCTGTTCGCATCCTCGCTTATACACAAGAATTTATTTTTATAACCTTAAAAGAAGAAAAAGTAAATCTCCATTCTCTCTTCCATGGATGAAGCTCTGGAACACTGTTTGCTGCTAAAAAGACATACAGATTTACTTGCATCTTGAAAAAGTAAGGACTCCCCATTGTACTTAGAGACCTGATCACTCCTACTGTGAAAGCTAAAGCTGTCAGAGTGATACTTTCAAACTGTGTTCTTGTGGGACAAGCAAGAAAATGCCTCCTGAGTCCTGAGGACATTACAGGTAAGACTCTAGAGAGGCATTCCAGAATGGCCCTGGCTCCAAAAAGCCTTTCCCTATATGCCTCCTCTCTGACAGACAGCTGTGAAGCAAGCACCTTCTAGAACAATGGTGAGAAAGAAGACTTCTCCATCAGAACTTAACTGCAAGTGCTTACTGTGTTGAACCCCCCAACTAGTATAAAAGTTTGCTATTGAAAATTTAGCAGAATGAAATAATTTGTATCACAACCTCCAGCATGTTTTACTCAATACCAATCAGGAACAATCAGTCCTGATTGGTATTGGTATCTCTTTGGTAGAGTAACTGAAAAGGTAGGTCAATAGTCATCTTGTTCACTGATCTACCTTTGGATGAACTGAACAATTAACAGAGATAGAGCAGTCGTGAGGGGAAAATCAGAATGTCCCAAACTTTAACTCCAAGCCACTGCACCAGTAGCAAAACATATTAACAATCTTGAGAGAAAAACACTCCTCTTGCCTCCTTTCACTTGTGTTTCCCTTGGTGGGAGAGCTACCAAGTTTCTTTGCTCAAGTGAAAAACAGAGGCAGCACAGCCACTCAACACAACCTTTGCTGATGTCTGGAGTGCTGTTAAGAAAGCCTGCAAGCTTCCAACTGCTTTCATATGTCTGCATTTTTTTACTATTTTTACTTCGGAATATATTATCTAGAGGAAGTCTCCAAGACAAACAGGAGATTTTTAGTTCAGAGCATACTCTAACAATTTGGGAATACACTTAATAAATATATTTACCAAAGAAAGTCTCCATCTGTTGCAGCAGTTGAGCAATTCATCATATTTATTTAGAGCAGTCCACTATGCTCTGGGAGGATGCTCAGAGTTTCATCTTTGCAGTGTAATGTGATTCTGCACTTTAGCTGTTTTAGAAAAAGAGGTTTTTTGTGATGTTAACAAAATAGTGATGCCCTACAGTGTTTTTAGTAGCCTCCCTGCATTTCAAACACATCTGCACCCACATGCCAGCCTTTCCCTAATGGAATCTCAGCTTCTAAGCACATTAGCAAAGCAATAGGACAGATCTTTCTCATGCTGTTTCTTTTTCCTGCCTCTCCCAAAAACAAGCTCATCAAGGAATGCATTTGATGCATGCTTCTTTGTTTTGCTTTCTAAGGGGTTATGACATGAAGGAGATGGGAAAACCGGTAGCTAAGCAGGTCTAGGAAACAGTACCACATGGTAGGAAGCGCAGTCAACTGCAGAACTTCATATAGTAGAGATCTAGTTCTTAATTAAGCTAAATATTCCAGAAGACACATGGGATTCAGAAAAAGTAGGTTAAACTCAGCCCCAGTGCAAAGCAACACATAGTATGCACTGGTAACATGCTCCTACCCAGCGTTTTGAGCTCTAATTTGGATAGAGTTCCCCTTTCAGACAGATGAACACAGTACACAGCCATTCAGATGTCTAGAGATGGATGGACTGCAGAAGTTACTTCCAACATCCAATGATCAGGGATTCCTAAAACCAGTCGTAGTGTTCAGAGAATAGCTCACAACAGCAAGGTGAATTCACAGCTACTTGGCTTTTCAACTACGTAACAGTACTTAACAGAAAAGGTTAAAATGAAATGTGGGCATCAACTAAACCATTCTGGATCAGTAGGTGAAAGACTAACTTCTTTTCTTAAATCACAAATGGAAGATGCAGATCTACAGTGAGTAATGTTCTTCTCAGTGTGGACTAACTTCAGGCCCAAAATGAACCTTGTATTGAGACTTACATTAAGTTTCACAATAAGCCTCGCTTTAGGCATATACAAAATGCCACTCAAAGGATGATCCCACCCCTAAACTCTCCTCCACACTCAGCTCCAGCAATTACAGTGCTGCTGAGACAGATCAATGAACTGAACAGACACAGTGGAAAAGCAATTTAAGGGGAGGGGAAATTAACCTTCTGTCAGATCAGCAAGTTAAATCATCTCCCAGCCACATGACCATCAGATCCCATACAGTGAATGAATGAGAGAGGGCAGGAAAGCCCAAGCACTGCTTTCACAAGTAGAAAAATTTAGACACAGTATGAAGCAAGTACTACAATGTCAAATAACCCAAAGAAACTACCAGAAAAAGTTTACAAGTGAATGCAGAATATCTTAAGGACGACAAAATTTCAGAGCAGGTTTCCTAAAACACAGATTTTCCTTATGTCTATGCAATACATATATGCTCAACAGAAAATGTATATGCACATGTACATATGTATATGTACATACACACATCCCTTAACCACTTCTAGGTACCCAGCGAGAGGGTTTTTCCACTAAGGCTAAGTACTAAAGCAGTACATATAATTAACAAAAATTACATCATAAAATCTCAACATTACCATCATAGCCAGTATAATCTTATGCTTTTATGAGGAATTAAATACTTAATGCCTCACAAAATATTTGTAATTAATATTATGTTAGTAAATGACATTTACAAAAGTAGAGCATTTTTCCTTCAAAATTACACTAATGTGAATGTTCAGATATCTTAAAAATCATTCTTTGCTTAGTTCCTAAACAAAATTGAGTTTTGCAAGAAAAATACTTTTCTGCCAGTGTATAATAACTATTCATTATAGCACAACTTCGAAGAAGACAAGTCCTCTACATAAAATCCATCCTAAGTTTTCTACCCTCAAAAGTCTTCTTTCGAAAAACAAGACAGCTTTGAGATTTCAAGATGCAGATGTCAAGATGAAGCCTATAAAAACAGTGCAAAGGAGAAAAAGCACCAAGCACTCCTGAAAATGACTGCACAGACAAGCAGCCAGCTCACCAAGTCTGTAAGGATTGTGTATGGTCTAACAAACAGGCAGGAACAGATAAGGAAATCTGCACTGTCCAAATACAGTTTTCACACAGTTACTACCAACACTGGACAATTCATTCATGGCTGCAGATGCCAGACTTTTTGTGGTGCCATACTTTTCCAGATCATCTGACAAAAATATTTTCAACAATTTTTCTCCCCTCAGAGTTCTGCCATAGCTACAACTCAAATTGTAAAAATTTTATTTTAGTGTGACACTAGAAAAATCCTTTATTTGCCTGGGGGGTTTTAGTTTGAGTATTTTTGCTAACAACATTTCCAGTTCCTAGTATATTTCCTATGAGACACTTTTTTGACTTCAATTAACTCAAGGATAGTGAGCAGAATCTTTGCCTCCAATGCATCCCAATTATCTTAGACACTATTGTTTCAACACATCAAGCAGATTTAGTCTAAAAACAGCGCATGTATTGAGGAAACACATCTCTATATACTAAGGAGCATTCTTTGCAGGACATTACAAAGTTCTCCCCACCCAAGCACAGATCTTGTTCCAATGAACAGAATGATAGTAAAAAGCTCCCCCACCACCTAGTTTCCCACCCTTCTAGGACAAGCTATCATTTCTGGGATTCACTTTCTTGAGGCAAGAATTTCAGAAGTGTTGAGACAAATGATCCAGATCTTCATTTTAGGAGATTTAAGTAAAAACTAGACAAAATGTACCACTGTCAGAAAAGCCTGATTACAGTATCATAAATACATGTGGCCTATACAAATTCTATTAATACATATTTATATCTTCAATATAGCACACTTGATCACGCTAAATATATTTCATATGGTAAAATTACATATGAGAGATAATTACATGCTATTCAGATAACACCTGCACAACACCAAGGGAAAGAAAACCAATTTCTGCAAGGTGACAACTGTTTCCATCTAAGAGGCACAAAGTTTTGCATTCCTCACAACATATAGATAATATTCACAGGTTTAATAAATTAACCTAACCTTGTGCATAGTTTTATAAGCCCTTAGAGTAAACATCTATATAAAACTCCTATTTCAAAAAAGCCTGGAATTTAAAAAAAAAATCTTTCCAGGTTGCATGGAATCTACATAGCACAGCAACACACACTCCTACAGAATGGTTCCTTCTAAATCCTCTTTCCTGTTAGCATTTAGGTTTGGGTTTTTTCCCCCTCCAACCTGCTAAATAAAGTCATATTTCCTGCTGACAGCAAATGATTGGTTTACCTTTAACTCCAGGGGGTTTAACTATCCATCCTTTAAGAAGCTTTGACAGTTTAACCTGCTGAGCTCACAGCACCCAAGGGAGGGTCCTGCTTGCAGTTTTACTTCTGCTGCTGCTGACCACTAATACTGACTCCACAGATAATGGATTTCAATAACAACCTCCTACAGGTTAACACTTTGGGTAGAAGCCATGATACTGCTTTAATTAAGCTAATACATGAAGGTTACAGTTTGGTAGAAAGTTGTATTAAATTTGGCTGTGCTTACAATAGCAGGAAAAGTGCACATGTTCACCTGTCCAATAGCTCTGGGATAAATTTGCCCACCAATACAATTCAGTTGGTTTAACTTTTCTTAAGGTGGACTCAATTTATTAATTCCATTTCCTCTAAATATGAATTTTTCCAGCATAACTGATAATTTCATGACAGATAGGAAATGGATGCCTCTCACCATGCTGAGCACAAAATGTGCCTACCTGGCATATAAATAGTCCATGCATTACAGTTGAAGGGTGCTGTGTTTGGTTTCTTTACTTTACAAGGTTTGGAGCATCCTGATAATACTAGCATTCCTATTTCCTTGAAGCTAAGTTGCTAACAATAAATTTTATATTTTAGCAAGCTCTTAATTATGTAACAGCTTAAAGATGTTAAAAACATCTAGTTGATAGTGGGAAATAATTCATATTTGCTGAAAACAAGCATTTGACAAAATACAAAAGCTTGCAGATTGGAGTGTTTAAATACATTCTGCAGGCCAAGCATTCACCTTATCTTTTTCAACACATTCACTTCGAAAATAGAGAGGATAGAGGCTCTTGGTTTAAAAAATTGGTAGTAACTTCACCTGCAAAAACATCCATTTGTTGGATATCATTTTATTTTTTGTTAAAGTACACAACCTGACAGACACTCTACAGAGTAATAATGAAGCAGCATGGGAGCCATTTAATATATTTCTTGATTAACTCATTGCCTGTCCAGTTCTCATTCAGACATGTGCTCACATGTCATAATCGTCATAACTGCCATCATCCCTACAGTTAACACACAAGCTCCTTGATTAGTGCACAACTCCCAGACGAGCCATTGCTAATGCTAAATAATTCCCTGCAGCCTCCTGCCACTGTACCGCAGGCTCTCCAATTAAATATAATGTCTCTGATGAGCCATATTAATACAGACAAATTCCTGCCAGAGATTCTAGCCCACTCACTTCTACCAAAGAAGCAACCGAAATAAAAAGGAAAAAAAAAAAGCTGTGTACATAAAAATTAGCCAAAAGAATCATTTTGCCATGAGGCTTTAATTACAAAATTTTACTGTCACAAGTATGTTATTCTTGGAGGTATCTGGGAAACTGGCATATTAATACAAGTTTACTGATAAATGACAATGAGTAAATTACCATTTTAATAATTGAAAAGCAAGCATGTAAAACAGCTTTTCAATCAGTTAATTACAATTAGCAATATCTAATCACACGTGATAAAATTAACTCAGATCACTTGCTGCTGGTATAGCAATTATATTCAGCCAGTCATATGCATTAAGCATTATTTGAAATATTGGCATAGCTGTACATACCTACACAGTGTTTCTTCAAGTTTTATATTTCACTAATGACACATCCATAACATTTTCAGAATTTGTACCAAGAAACTACCAGGCCTATAAAAAGACTGTTGCAGTAGCACAAATAATGTAGTGGAGTCCACATTTTTAAAGATATTTACAGATGTACCAAGCAACAGTAAAATTCTTTAATAATACAACAGACCTAATCATGAGTCAAATATAAAAAAGCCAAATGATAGTAATCTCCCCATGTTAAAATGGGTAGAGTCACTGGAAAAATCTAACCTTTTCAGTGTACACTAAAATTCCTTAACATTTAACTCAAAATTGCTGCCATTAGCTGGAAATTGACTATTTAGATGTTATGAAAATCATAAGGAGTGCCCAGTCTTTACAGGACAGTCTAATGTCCTTAACCCTAGTGCTGACCCTCTCATTAGAAGAGATATCAACAAAGGACACGTAAATAGACTGTTGCAGAAGTATCCTTTAGTAGTTTAAAAATATTGCTTGCAACTGCACAAATTGTAAGATATTCAAACAACCTCCATGAAATTTTGATAAGCTCTTCCCCAAGGTCCTTGCACCTTCATCCTTACACTAATGCACTTCATCTTCATTTACCTGATCATTAGCTTCCAGTTTGTTCAGCTGGAAACCAACACACGCTAATTACTTTGACATCACAAAGTCCTATCTGTCTTCACCACCTCCCCAGACAGCAGGGAGAAATTATCAAGGGTAGGCATGATAATATCCTGATAAATGATGATTCACATCACCTCACTGTCAATCATCCAGAAGTGCTCACGCAAGATACCACTCAATCTCATTACTGAATCCTAGGGCTAAGAGTACAATACACACCAGGAGTCATATTTCAAACAGCAGGCCACCTGGGTAAGATGCAGCTCTCGGAGATTTTCATGAATTTTGTTGGCTTTTTGTTTTAACACGGTAAATGTCAAATATTCATCTATTTTACCATGTGTACATAGGCTGGCAGAAAAGGACATGCTGAAAACAAGGCAATTCATCTCAAGGGTTCAAGTGAGAAAAAAAGAAAATCTAGGTTCTTTGGAGAGCAGGAGAAGAACAGTTAAATTTCCTTAATATAAGAAGAAAAATAATCAAGCTAATAATCACTATCCTCCACTTACTCAAGCAAAGTTTTAAAGTTCAGTTTAACAATTTAAGCATCCTTCCTGCTGAAGCAATATAAATGCATTCAGAGGTCTGAAAGAAGAAATGCTAGCTTTGAAATTCATTGACACATGTAAAGTTCACTTTCCATGATAGAAAGCAGATATAAGATAATTCTTGCTTCAGTAAATAGCTAATGGAGGTGGGTGGGGTGATCAGTCAAGAAGCAAAATAAGAACTCAGCAGTAGCTGCTTTCTCAGAAAATATTACTTCTTTCCCTGTTTCCAAAATAGTATCATCCTTCCATCTCTCTCAGTCCAATTACATATATAACTAAAGCAATCTCTAATGGTAAAGTCCAGAGCTTGCTATCTAGCACAGAATCTAAAAGTTGTTCTAGAGAGTGAACTACAAACAACACCATCTTCTAGGTCTATAATACACTCCATTTTCTTGCCCAAGACCATCCTGCACCATCACTAAACTTGCACAATAGCTGATTATATTCATCAATGTACCATAGTACATCACACAACAGATGAAAGAAAAAAGAAGAAAAAAATACTGAAAGAATATGGGGGGAAAACATGAGAAAATTCCACAACCATGTCTACTTGTGCTAGGTATTGTCAGGGAGGAAAAAAACCAGCCAAAACTAAGGATCAAAAATTGAGAAAACTACAGAAAAAACAGAGTAGACGGCAGAAGAACAAAGAAAGTACAAAGATGCACGTTCTACCATCCCACAGTATACTTCTGGCCGAAGATACTTGAAACACTCAATACAAGCCAGAGCAGCAGGGCGCTCTCTTGCAGGTGTGGATGGTACTGCTGCTACAGGCACACTGGTTCTGTATCCAGCGACTGCCTGCCCCCATCACTGTGCCTGAACTTGGCAGGAACCCTCACACACACTTCCTTGCACCTCCGCTGCCCCAGACTGTTTGAAATACGATCACAGGCTCACAATGAAACCCTTGTCCCATTTCAAAGTACTCTCCCCCTGTGGGGCTACACAGGACAGGCAGCAACTTACAGGCTCCTGTTCAGATAATGTTAACATAACATTTTTCAAGGAGAAATTCTGAGGTTTCTCCTTCAAATGTTCTAAGTGTTCTAAAATATATGTAAATGCAAATACAACAGAAAAGCAAAGCTCCATAAAAACCCTGAATGAAGTAATTCAGGTATGGATGCACTACATACCTGAGACAAACTATTCAGTCTACTTTTCAAAGCAAGTGTGGATCACTACCAAAGTTCAAAACCCAACAGCTCTTCACAAGCTTCCTGTCAAAATACTCTCCCTAAAAAAAGCCAGTTTGTAGTTCCCATACGCACACAGACTTCTTGCTCTCAAATCTACAACCCACACCCCTCATCTCTTTGGCTTATCAAACATACCTTACCAATCACGCTAAGTACAACAGATTTTACAGCGACTTGGCCAACAAATGTTAACCACCACATGCTTGGACAATGGAATTCAAAGCATTTTTCTCTAAAGAACCAAAGAGCCTGAAGCAGGGGAAAATTATGTGCAGAAACAGAACTTTTTTCCACTGAACACAACTTCAGTGTTTCTCTTTTATCTTTAGAGAAGGGCTGTGAACAAATATAATAGAAACAAAATTGAAAGCATCACTCCAAACAAGCTTAGAAGTTAAATTTTAGAAGCAAACTTAAAAGCACCTTCATCCCAGACTTACCATACCTCTGGTTTCTTAAAGAGCATGTGATCTATTTGTGCTGTGAGAAGGATACTGTTGGCTTAACTACTTGAAGGCATACAACAGAAATTTCTTCTGCAAAAATAATATTGGTGCAGAGAATACACAGGCATGCATGCCTGCAAAATGAATTTACCAAAGTTAATTTGTTAGCTATACACACAAATCTGTGTGGCAGGAAATTGTAATAATAATTCTAAGCATTAGTTCAGCTGATGGGCTTCTTAATGTTAGAGCCTTACAAAAAAAAAAAAACTTAACACAGCAGTCACTTCTTGAATCTCAGCATCCTAATTTAAAAAATTAGCTTTCAGAACTAATTGGCAGAAAACACCCATTATAGTTTGTTTCAAAAAAATTCTCCACCAAAAAATAAAAAAAATTGGCACAGAAGCAAATTTATTATCAGACAAATACTGAGTTAGACACGTTAAGACATAAGAAAACCCTACACCTTTCTCTTAAGTTATTGAAGTTAACTTGCAGCAGAGCTACAGTACTTCCTCTAAAGGAAAAAAAGAGTAAATGGGAAGCTGCTGTCAACAAGTGTCAGTACTGCAGAGTACACAGTCCAAGTTTATCTGCCAATTTTGAGCTCCACAGATACTGAACAAGAAGCACATGACAACTTCAGGCTCAGTTCAACCCATATTCAAGAATGATAATAACTCCTCAAAACATTCAACAAGTAGAAATCAAATACAAATTACACTTTAACTAACTATCACAAGAAAATAACATTTGCTATTCAAATGCAGGTTATTATCAAAAAACCCCATACATCACACATTAAAATCTCTCCCACCCTAGTCATAAGCCCATATATACAGAGAACAGTAATCTAAGGTACCTACAGACCCTCTGCATACTCTTATCAAATAAAAGCTAACATCTAAAAAAATAAAATATCCAATAGCAAAATCCTTACTAGCACTAGTATTGTAAAAATAAAGCTTTGAATTAATTTAATTACTGCACAGAGAATCACCAATCCCTGAATTTATCAAGTATTACAACCAACACAAAAAAATGGCTTCTCAAACTAAAAGTACAAGAGATGTAACAGTGGTTTCCACAGTTCTCAAAAACTTGTGCTATGCTTAACAAGGTAAACAACACAAGCAAACATACATAGTTTAAGTATATAATAATATTATATATTAAGTATATATATACACACACTATACTATATATATAGTATTAAGTTTAGTCTACCTAAAATTTAGGAGCAAGCAAAGCAGGATCTTGCTGAAAGCATAAGAAAAAACAATGGGTTTTCAAATCCCCACAGCCACTCACTGTGGCAAGCAGTGAGGCTGCCCAAGCCCAACCATTCTACATTTCACTCTTTTACAAAAAGAAAGGTTCACAAAACCGAGGGTCTGATTTTAGCGGGCAATAGCACTCAAAGGCAGCCCCTCAACCACAGTCCCTTCCCTCCCACATACACAAGGTTTGCATCTGCTAAACACATACAAGCAAGCAGTACTAAGTCATCCACACTCAGAGGCACTGGGGATCCTTTCTCACAGCACAAGCGAGTGACCTAGGAGTGCCAACAGGCATGCCAAGCCGGGCAGGCTGCCAGCACCAAGCCTTCACTGCACCAGACAGCAGACCTGCCAAAGCCCTAATGCTACACAAGTGTCACAGTACCTAAAACTTGTTATCATAGCTTTTTTCTTTTTGCTGCCTGTTCCATTCCCGGGTTTCTTTTAAGCTTTTTTTATTTTTTTCCATTTTAGTCTCCAACACATTTCAAGCAGAATTTCTCACCTCCACAGAGCACGAACATTAGTCAGGCAATACAATCACCTTTGTTATAGTCAGGAAAGGCCTTTAAGGAAAAAAAAAAATCTGAATCAGGGTCAGCAAGTTAACTTTCTGGGGTTCAGGAGAATTTCTAGAGGACTGACAGTTCCAATACTTAAACCAGCAGCAGCATCCAAAAGTGCTAGTTAGGCATGATAGCTGTGCATATTGGAACAAAACCATCTCCCAGAAGTTGAACTGAAGAGCTTTCAAACAGCTAAACAGCTGTAGTTTTGTATAACATACACAAAATTGGAAGGCATTAACCACAAGATCAGCAAAATTATAAATAAAAATTTGTCATAAACATGAGCTATTATTAAATTTCCCTGGACATTATTCTTGAAATTTTACACTCAACTTTTATTAAAATTAAGATACAAGTGGAGTCTTACATGTACTTTTATTATGAGCTTTTTATACCTTCTCAGAATCAGATCAGTATTTTGGTAATTTTATTATGCCAACAAAAATATTCACTGAAAAAGCTTCCCCAAAGCTGAACCTGATAGTTCTGCTATGGGTTACAATTTACAAAACAAATTATTTATTAAAAATAATTAAATAAGCACTGCAGGTCATACTTCCGTAATAAGCTTTTAAATTATTGGTGAAGAGGCTTCCTCTTCTCAAATATGATGCAACAAATGGTCAGATACAGTCTTCTTTCTTTCACATTGCATAACCAAGGATTATTGATTAATCATGTATTTGCCCATTTGTCAACTTAATAGAAATAAATTTAGCCTGTTCTGCTTTGCAAGTTCTTCTGCCACTGTGTGAGCTTTTTAAAAAAAGCAGTAAACAAAATTGAATAATTACGGCTGGATTGGACCTCTCAGAGCTGATCAATTTTCTCAGTCACATAGTAGTTTACCTAAGTTGACTACCTCCCACACAAAAACTTCCTCCTGTCACTTCACATCCTTCCATATATTCAACACCAGCAGAGCTTTGGTTTCCTTAATTATGCTCCTGCATACTCCATCTCCAGGAAACCTACACCTGCCTTTATCTGCTCTATACATTTGAACTCTGCCCAAGTTCCTTTGGAGAATACTGTATCGAGCATGAACATGCTTCTCCTGAGCCACTTTTGACTTCCAAAACAGCCTTTCATGACATCCTGGCAAGCAAATCCTTGACTTAGGAAAAAAAAAAATTGCACTTCCAAAGTCCATGGTTGCAATTTGGCTGTTTGTCTTACTCCTCCTGGAAACATAAACCTCACCATTTCACAGTAGTCCCAGGCTTCACATCCCTGATTATCTCTTCCCTTTTTGTAAGAGGTCCAGCATAGCACACCCTCTAGTTAACTCAATCATTTGTGTAAAGAAATCATTCTCCACACATTCAAGAAAACTCCTCAATTGCTTTCAGTGTCCCACATGTGTGTAAGTGTCTTGGAATGATGACATTTCCTCCAGTTTTCTAGAGCTGACTTTATCTGCTTCTTATTCACCATCAGGTCTATGGCATCCAACACCACCTGGCCTAGTGGCAGGAGTTAGCCTCCCCTGAAGATCACTATCCTCCACTTACTCAAGCAAATCTGTCTCACACAAATCTGTTGGCTCTGCAGGTTCTCTGCAAAGGGCCTGTCAGTCTGTTTGTCCTTCCTAATCCTGCAAGTCAGCTAATCCCCCTGCAGCTCCTTCTCCTACAACTCAGAGAAGAACTCACATTTATAAGGGCCCTAGCTCCTACTCTCAGTCTCAGAGAGAAGCACCAGGCAATTGCTAGAGTCCAAGACATGACAAACCATAGCCCTACTCCTTCCACAAACTTTTTCATACCAACTCATGGCTACTGGAGAGATTTATCATTAACACATGTTCAGTCACGCAAAGATGCTTTTCTTCTACTCTTACAACATGGTACAATTAGGAATTAATGAGGGCAGGGAAAAATCTGCAGGAAGTATAATAAGAAAAATTCCAATATTTGACTAATGTAACTTTCAAAGGATTCTTTGGAAATATAGTGTTGATACCATCCAAGAACAGAAAAATATCTATTAAAACATTTTAAGAAAGAAATCACGTTATACAAATGTGCTAAGCTCCCCTGGCTTCTTACTAAATGCAGAGAATACCAGTTTGATGCAGGGCCCCCATCCAAACAAAATTACAAAAAATCAGTCTAGGAGATACACTTCCTGGATAGGGATGCTCCCTTGCTACAAAAAGCAGACAAAGGATAGGATATGCTGCCACAAATTTGTCAACAGCTAAACCCACATTCAAGACAATTTCTCTTTCAGAACTGTCAGCAGCCTAATTTACAAGGCCAGTAACCTTAAAGGTCAACAGGTGGGCTGACATTAAATGTCAACTACAAAGAGATTGTGAGAATTCATGCAATGCTATATAACCAATTGAAGTCCTGGAATAAAACTTGAAGCACTGTCCAATTAGCACAGCAAGACAGAGGCAGAAACCAGGAGGTACTGTATCTAAAGAGAACACATGCATTTCTATATATCCAAGTCACCACTCAGTACACCTATTAGCTTGCACCAACTAGTCAACCACGGATTATCGTTCTTCCTGTATAATAAGATACATGAAGGGTTTGAGGGGAGTGGTTGGTTTCAAACAGCTATCAAAGGATGCTAGTTGCTGCCTACAGACAATCCAACAGCAGTAAGTAAAACAGTATCTCATACTCATCCTTTATACAGTGTTTCCTTGTTGAAAGTAAACAAGCCACAGATGCTTTTTTCGTGAACAAGGTAAAAGAATATAACCTAAAGCCATAACAACAATAATCTATACCTTATACCTCGCAAATTGTGTCTTCATTTCCTATCTCCCATCTTGAGTTTTCCAATCTTTCAGACACCTCGTAACCAATTCAGTTTGTTTAACACTCCTCCCTAGAAAAATGGCACCAGGATCTCATCTGTGGAATCCCAGACTCCACAACTGCTTGGCAGCTGTTTGTTGAGCAATACAGCTAACAACCAAGGAAAGTATCTGGTTTTAAATACAATGCTTCTTACTAGGATCTTTTAAGATAGCTCTGCTCACCAATCCAGCTCTTCACATAGCGTGAACCTATATCTCTGATACCTATTTACCTTCCCTGCTCCCTTTTCCCCACATCCTCCACTATTAGGATATGTGATGGCATTAACTCAAGACAATAAATCTACACTGCCTCTCAAAAGGTTAATCAGGTATTCCTTCTCCTTGTCCCCAACCATGTGTCCTGATACCGTTAGCTCCAAGCATTCATTAACCTATGCAAAGAGCCACATCAGCTCACTGATCCAGATTTCTTTCTTTTCTTTCTTCCACTGTTCTCATACAGATAAGCAGTAAATTTAACATTAAACAAAAGGTTGCACGTGTAGTAGGTACACAAAAGATAGAAAGGAAGAGAATTACTCTTAGTAGACAGCACAGTCTTGCATCACTTGTAAAAGTAATTTTCTAAGTACTTGTGAAGTACAGGTTTTATTCACAGAAAACCTGCCTTAGGTCCCTCTCTGTCTAGAGCTGATCCAAATAATGAAAAAAAATCCAGCCCAGGGTCTGTTCACCAGTACCTACACGCACACAGACAAGAAATTAGAGATAGTATTACCAAATGGTATTGTTCATTAATAGTGCCTGATATCATCCTCAAATAACCACAAGCGATAACAAAGAGAACAACTGGGACACTATGAACCACAGGAGCAATGAATCTGCACAATGAAGTAGTTGCTGCTGAGGACATGGGTGAAGGATGAAGTCAGAAAAAAGACAGGGCACTCTCAAAGCCTCCAAAGAGGAATCCAAGGGACCTTATGTTCTGTATCCAAGGAGGTGAGGCAGCAGGAAACCTTGCTGCTGCAGCCCCTCTCTTGCAGAGGAAGATGGTAAAACTATCTTTTTTTGGTCACAATGACAATGCTCAATTGCATTAAAATTACTACATAAGACAGCACTTTCCACCACCTCTGGAGAGATCTAGAGTTCAGCACAAAGCAAACAGGCTATAAAATAGATGTACACTGACTTGGTTTCTTGGGGAAACCCACCATAATAACAACAGTAAGTCTGAGCCAGAATTATGGCAGCAGGAAACACTGATCTGCTGATGGCAGTGCCCTCAGTACATACCTGTGGCTTCAGAGGAAAAAACTGCCTGATCTCTACCACCGCTGCCCAAGGGAGGCAAAACTCTGGAACAAGTGAAGCCTAATGACTTCAGCCCTGCACAGCCTAAAGCTTGAGACTTGATCACTGAGATGCCTGTACATCTCTCCAAACTCCATAGGTCTGGGTACAGCATCAGAGCCCTGCAGACAACCAAGGCAGCATAAGTCTACTTACCTACCCCAACTCAGTTTGTTTCTATACATGGCTACAACATCTGTCACACATTCCAGTGAAATATTTTAATAGAAAATAGTCAGTAGAAAAAAGTCTTAACTAACTTGATCAATAAGATGTCTGGTGTGTTCAGAGCATGGAAACAACCCAGCACAAGATCAGAGAAGTGCTAGAGCATGAGGAGGGCAGTCCCAAGCAAGAGTGACTTCAGTACACATCAGTATTTAAGTTCAACTCAGGACTGCTTTTTTAAAGTAAATCTCTCAGTCATTCCTAGTAAAAACACATTTGTCTCTAACACTCAGCTGCCTCAAAGCACATGAACCAGGCACCTGCTGGGCACAGCAAACCACCACAAGCAGACAGCAAGCCCTCAGCACCAGACTAGAACAAGCACACAGAGATACTGAAAGGCAGAAAGAAAGAACACCATGTCTTCAACATGAACCATTTCACTCCACAGACACACTTCTACTGACACTCCACACACTACATTCCTACTCCCCACTACCTACTGATGCAGACAGTCACACCAGAGAGTTCCATTTGACTTGTATCACCACAGAGACACCTCTTGTCTCTTCACAGCACTGAGGACCTGCACCTTTAAGTTGCAATTAACTTTGCTGACTGGGCTCCTGCATTTTCCTCTCCCAAGGGTAGCTCAGTACTTCTGACAACAGCCACTTTCACTAAATGAGCTTTGTGACAGGAAATTATTTTTAATCCATGCACTGATCCTTCAAATAAAACAGCTTGGTAATTAAATAACCATCTCCACAACAAAGGTCAAAAGATCTGGTATCAATTCCTTCTTTACAACATATACTTTCCACCTCCAAGGCAGTGTTCCCAATAGGGCTGCAGTGTGATGCTTAAAGCATTCTATTCTACATCCTTCCTCTGCTACTCAGTGGTAGAGTATCAACAAGAATCCAACAAAAGTGACATTTCATTTTAACCATCAAACAATGCAACAGGAGACTGACTCATTTCAGAGGTCATATATGCATTCCACATCATCCTATCACTGATTAAAACACACTAAAAGGCTGAAACTTTAGGATTCTACAGCTCTGATGAGCCCCTCCAACTTTTAAAGTTGCAGATCAAGCTTACATTTTTCATTATAGCCAATGAAAAATTAATTACTTCCTCCAGCAATCCACTTAGTTTCAAAGCAATGATAAACTTTTTTTAAGAAAGCAAATTTGGCAAGCAAGCTACAATTCTGAACAAAAGCACACCCCTTCCACAGAGGTACCCCCCTTCACAGAATTAGCATCACCTGCATTTCTCATGCTTTACAGAACTGTCCAGAAATTCACTCAAAGCATGGGGACAGGACAGTAACATTATCACCACCCCCTCTCATGAAGAGATGAACAACATGCTGTCCTGCTTTTGAAACAAAAGGCAAATACACTGAAGGAAGAGCAGAAGAGCAATGCAAGCCTGACTCTAACATTTCCTTGGCGTGATCTGGCCCATTCCTGCTCTGCACACTTTGCAAACACCACCACTCGGGAAGAGTAAATTTCTCTGGACAGTGTATGAAGGCAGAGACCACTCTATACACTCTGGACAACAGCCCAGGAATCAGGTATTTCAAAAAGGCATTAAAATATTAGTTTCATTTTCATACAAGTACTCAAAACAGATCTCTCCAAGTTTACTAAGCACAAATCCCTGAAATGCCATTGGGAGAGCTGCCAAAATGACTGGATTTCTAGTTTTGTAGCAGATTATGGAGGAGAGCTTTGCACAGTTTAAAAGACAAAGCAGCAAAAAAAAAAAAAAAAGTAGTAAATGAGAGTTTGGACAAATGCTAAAACCTCTTAAGTTAGTTACAAGTTAATAAAACTCCTCAGTTTTAGTTAAACTTCCACTTTTCAAACCAATTAATTTTTTAGATTAAGCTTAAATGCCAAATTCCTCTCCAACACTTACTCTTGCCACCTAGATTTCTTAAGAACAAAAGAACCTGACAGCATCCCACCTAGCCATGGAGAAGTCTTCAGAAAATTCTAAGTTTTTATTGTTTCAGAGAAAAAGCTCATATTACTCACTCAAATTCATTCAGCTCAATAAAGACACGGCATAGAAACTTACAACCCTAATCAAGTTTGCAGTTTCCCTAAATCAGATTTTTCCCCAACCTCCTTCTGAAACACTGTCTCAGACACCAAGCTAAAAAAAAGTTAGGAAAGGAATACAGATCTTCCATTTCTAGTTACTTATTTTTTTTCAATTTTCTATCACCCAAAATACTACAGTTTCTGGAGAACAGCTCAATTCTGTGCAATTACTTTTACATCAAAAAGTGTATTTGCATTATTTTTCACTTTATATTATGTGGCAGAATAAAATTTAGAACAGGCAATTTAATACAATAACACCTGAAGTGTTAAGTGACTGATAGGAAAAAACCTTATATGAAAGAAGTATAACTCACTATTACTCTGTTAAGTTTTAGTAGTTTACATTACTTTCCCATGGGATTTTTTCAGTCATTTATAGTTCATTGCTTCATATGGCTATAGAATCCCTGCTGTGTTAAAAAATGCCAAGTAAAATTATATCTCATTCACTGCTTTATGCTATACCTTCTTTTGTTCATATCCAATTAGTGAAAGCTTGTTCTTCATTTATCATACTTTTAGCTGATTACACTAGGCATTACAATAGTTCTCTAGCTTTCCTTGACAATGTTTGCACCATCAGTGTTACATTTATGGTTGAGGAGGCTCTTTCATCTTAACTATTCCAATCAGTTCAGGGGGAAAAGTGCATACGATTACTCTTGTTCAGATGAAACTTCTTAGCTTGTTTTCTCATATCAAAAATAATTCCACCAGATGTTTTAATAAAAAAAAAAATCCTCCCACCTCCACAAAACTAAAGGCAATTCAATCCCATTTAATACCATTTCCAGCTATCTGTAAATTTATACAGAAGCATCCAGAAGTCTCTGAAGTCACCCATCTCCTTTTAAGTTTTGTTAATGTTCTCTTCCCTACCACCATAACAATTTTCACCCACAAAAATCTTTCAGAGCTTTGGTCATTTTTTAAATTAATAGCACAAAACAGAATACTGTGCTCTTTGTATTTTCCCTCTTCAGGTAAGCTTTATTTGGTTCTAATCAGGTTGTTCCATTTTTGCCACATTCCCAGTTTACAGCAGTCCCCTCTGCTCCTCCTCCTCACAACAGAAAAGTTTAAGTTCCTTGAAATGAAAATTGCTTTGTGCTCTTATAGTCTAGTTACTAGTTTTATCTATTAATGCTAAGTATGTCCAGATTGATACTACTCTAACAGCATATTCAAGACATTTGCCTTGGTGCTTCACAGAAACTGTGAAGAACAAGAAAAAGCTGGTTCATGGAAAGTTTGTATGCATTTTGTCTATTCCACCACCTCTATTCAGCACTGTAAATTCCACAAGGATTTCCGTAATCTGAAAACTTAAAAAAATAAAAGTTGAATACTCAACCGAGAGAAATCTAAAATAAAGCTCTAGGACAAGATAACTCACTTGCAAGTTTTACAGTACTTCTATTCAAAGACCATTATTCTAAGATTGTGTATGCAATTCCTATACAAACATTAGTGAAAATGCCTGCTTGAATCATTTATGCATATCACTAGATAAGGAATAAATTAGAAGCTATCACTGAAGAGCCCGAATTGCTAAATATCTTGTGATACCTGTTTTCTTCCTCACCTTAAATATTTAGTGAGCACTAAAGCTGAAGGAACTTTGCCTCTGTTCAATTTCAGTTTTGTTTTCAAACAGTATGACAAAACCAGAGAGACGCAGCAGACCAACTGGACCGCCCTCCTTTCAGTTATATTAGTTACAATTAATTCATATTAAGAGTATCAGGCTACCTACTTTTCAGTAAGTAGCTATACAGCTAATGTATGACATTACAGGTAATTTAATAAGGGGCTCTCACTATATCTCAAAGGTTTACTCTAAGTTCTAAGCATTTATCTACTGTAGTTAGTGCTACTTCTAAACATGTTAATAAAAATCTTTTTTAAGATATCCCTACCTACTTTGGTTACTTAAAACCAGGTCCCACTATTTTTAGTAAAGAATCTTTGCAGTTGGGATGGGCACCTTGTTCAACCACAGGTCTTTACATTTATTTCTGTCTTTGGTTTAATGACCATCAGCAGGGTAGCTGCCTAGCATACTCACTGGTTTTGCAATACAGATCATGAAGGAGTGAGATATCCTGTCATGCACAAAATCAAAAGAATATTAACAGCTCTCTTGCAGCATCCCATCACTAAGCAAACATTTTCTTCACTCTATAAGGACAGAGGTTCCTTTGGCAGGTGGCATCAGCTCCTGAGTATGACTTCAGAGCATTTGGGATTTTGCTATGACTGATACAACCAAGAAGGATGCTGTGGATGAAACATTGAACAGAATTGTGGACAACTATTGTTAGTTCCTTTATGGTAAGTAACAGTCAAAGAATTTGGCCTGTGGATTCATCTATCAAGGTCATCAAAAATGGTAATGACACACATCACTGAAATGGGCCAGGTCATTCCCACAGTGAATAACTGGAAGTATCAAAGTCATTAAAACAGACAACCCTAACTAAACTATTTCCCAGTGCAAGCACACAAGGTAGTGACTGAAGGATTTATGGGAGACAAACAACATGCATAATTAGACACAGAAAACTAGCTTAGACTTCACACAACTACCTTAAGTACATAGAATAGCTTTTCAAGTAGCCTTCCTCTCATTTTCCTTTAAATGCCTGGGGCTTCTTCATTAGCACACAGCTAATGCTTGACCTTGTATAGGTAAGTTTGGGTCAGTCCTTAGGTAAGGCTTCAAAGAGCTAAGCAGACACTACATCATCCTTATAGCATTTGTTAGAGCCCCATCTCTTGTCCACAAACTCAAAATGTCAGCACTCCCTCTAACACACTTAATGTTATCTTTATGAACTGCCTTGAGTATATTAAGGCATTTCTGAGATACCAGCTTGGATTTTCTTTCTCTTGGGAACTATTACAAATTAAAGACCCTATTTGTATTTTAAAGCTAAGACAGCACAGTAGATCAAAACAGCATAGACATATTTTCAATTTCCTTTTTGTAATGCACTATTTGTACACCCTTCTCCCTAAAGTCATGAGATGCACTTTATCATGCCATTCTTACTCTCTCATTACGTTCTTTAATCTTGTTTTTTACTTACTGCTTTCAGATTTTTTCAGTCACCAATTCATAACAGAATCCACACAATAAACAGACACCAGAGAGAAGACCAATTCGTTTTCTCAAGTCTACTATGGACCAGTGAAAAAACATGTGGGTTTTTCTTGAACTGCATCTTAAGTCTATTTTCAGAATGAATCCATGCCAGTGAACAAGGCTGTGCAGTGCTACTAAAGAGTGAATCCATTTATCCTAACAGCAGATGCTATATACATAAGACAGAATTCAAGTACCCATCAGCATGTTTCAGTTTTACTAGAGGAGTCATTGATCATACAGAGTAGTTTGTATTCATATTCACATAACCCTTGGCTTCCAAAAGAATTAGAATTTATCATGATCTCTGACATCCACCATTAAGAATTTATTTCACAGCCCACTGAGCACCCACAAGCTACTACATTACCAGTTATGGCTACCAGTTGAAATCCAGACCAAGTGTACATTCCATTCACCTCAAAGAAGGAAAACTTAGCATAAAAATCCATCAGCAGAGCATTTCAGAAAGTCCCATTTCAGCCCCTTGCTCGATCTACAGCCTATTCATACAAGCTGAGCTGGTCATGTAGTAATAGAACCACAAAGGGACTCAGACAAAAGCTGTGTCAAAATCCGAAGCTCCCAACAATTCTCACCTTTCATTTAACTTTGAAAACACCTAAGTTCTAACTACTTTCAGACTTCATCAACCATGTCTGTTTTTCAAATGCTGAGTAACTTGACACCTATATTCACAAGTCCTGTCCTGCATAAAATACACTTCTTTTTTTTCCTGGTAGATTGTCTGAGTGACATCTTATTAAATCATAATACAGGGGTTTAACTCCCTTTCAGATTTCAACAAACTCTGCTGGGACATGGGGGTACCCCCAGTCATTTCTTCTAGTGACAATTCTTGCAGGCAAGCAATAATATTGTGCTCTCTCTAGTCAATGAGAATAAGCAAGTATGACTACACTTGCTGCTACACCACACAAGAAATTATCCTGCTATTCTTGCCATGAATGATAATGAAGAGACTATAAAACCTGAAAATGGGCAAGATGGGTACCTTACTAGTCTAATAAGCCATTTTACCACCTTCCTGCTATGCTGCTGAATATTGAAGGCACATTCACATCCCCAACAAATGGAACAGTGCCATTAAGCCTATTTAGCATACCTGGTAGAAGGGGACATTTCTCTAGAAAATGGAAAGCAATGAAAAAGATTTACCAGACACAGGAAAAATTTATACTAAGCTCTATACCTTCTTCTAGGATCCACTCTTGTCTTTTTGTGCATATTAGCAAAACAAAATTTAGGTTTCACTGCCACTCTCACACTTGGTTGGCCACATCTATGTGCACATGTATCTAGCTTAAACCACACAAACAGGAAGGTAGCACTTCCACAAGCAAAACACAGAAGAGCTCAGAAAAAAAAACATGCTAAATACTTATCCAATCCTTCCTCCACCTCAGTATCTCCACTCACTTCAAGCACAGAGGAAAAGGACATATATGAAGATACTTCAGAATTGCCAACATGCCTACAACAGTAATCAACAAGACTGCATAACAGCTGCAAGTCGTGCTGAATTACTAAAAACCTCACCTACCACTTGAATTAAGTAATACTCACAGCATTGGAGTCGACATCACTGTGTATGGCAACTGTTTTAATCCCCATCTTCTTACACGTTTTGATGACCTACCACATAAGAAATGACAATTATCAATATTTAAATACCAATAGTTTTAGAATTAAATATCAAAAAATTAAAATGTTACATACTTACTCGGCATGCAATCTCTCCTCTGTTGGCAATAAGGAGTTTTTCAAAAGTCTAAAGGGAAAGGAACAATAAGAATCATGAGGTACAAACAAAACACAAGTTTTCTCCCTCCAGAAACATATACTCTTTTCTCCTCCACTTCCACTAAAACCATGGTTTATCCATGAGCTTGTAATTCTGAGATCACCTCCTTTTAAAAGGGTTCTCCTATTTAAATTATGATATAACAAACAATATGCTATACTAGATGTACCTAGCACAGAGAGGTTCAGAAGAAAAATGCTTTGACTATTCACACCAGCATTCCTTGGATCTCCTTGCCAACTAGAACACTACAGCAGCTCTAGAAGTCAGTCAAGCCCAGGGAAGAGGTGCAGGTAGCACCAGGAAGCACTGGAAGCAGCACAGATACATACTGGTACAATGCTGGCAGGTACAGTGGTCACTGGCCCCAACCACTATAGATGACCTGGAACACAACACTCATCTGTTACAGCAGCCCTTTAAAAGACATTCCAACCATAAGGAAGAGAGGCACCACCATGCCTAGGTCATGGAGGGTGAAAGATCAACAGTTTGACACTGTAACAGGCACACCTGCTGAGCCGTACCCCCCTTGCCCCTTCTCCTATCTCAGCCTCACCTGAGGAACCTGGCAAAATTCTGCATGGCCCTCAAGCCATTGTTACACACTCATTACTAAGTAGCAACCACAATGCAACAGAATAGCAAACCAAACTCATTACTCCCCTGAAATTCACTGTTACCTTTCACACTGGAATGCACTAATGCTGCAAATGTGCCTTCAACACTTCTACAACGTGCCTGTAAGGAGGGGATAACAAGCTGTTGGAACTCAATAAGCCTTACACCCTTTCCCATTCAGAAAAGACTGGTGGATCAGCACAGTTGCTCAGCATGAAAATCTCATTGCTGGGAGTGAGGGTTATTGCTGTCAAGGGCCTTGCTGCTGACACACAGGTGCACTTTGGAACTGCACCTGCTCAGTCAACAATACAGACTGTCACTGAGACAGACCATCCTGTGTGACACGCCCCAGGCCACAGGGAGGCAGCTCCAGGACATGTCACAAGTTTAATACAGTAATCAAACAGTCCTACTCTGCCTCCCATGCTCCAAATGAAAGACATAGGGAATCAGCAGGACGCTCTCCTCCAGGGACAGTCTGCAGTCATTCCATATCAGGTTTATCAATCGATACTCAAAGACATTTGACAGCTATTCTTCCTCCACTACACCATATAGCTTGTCTTCATATGGACTAGGGGAGGCAAAGGTACTGCCACCACCACAACTAAATGGTTTACTAGCCTCACAGTCATTAGCTAATTTGAGGAGGGGAAGACAGGTGAGGAGAGGAAGGAACACTGCAAAATCCCAACAGGAACTGCTGTTGACAGAACAGTGTTTGCTCTATACTCCAGAGAAACTCAAGGTGCCCTTGATCAAATTTATTTTTTCAAAGTCAGGGCTGACCTGACATCACATGATCAGTTCAAAAATACTACCACATAACACCATATGGAAATCAAGTGATAAGAAACTCCTCCAGGTGAGAGCTGCAGTAAGCTCAGAATACAGTAAATTCAGCCAGATCTGCTGAATACCAGTGCACAAGCATACCTGACTCAGATCTCAGACACCCATAAACAAGCTCAATTAGCAGAGATACAAATACTTTAAGAACACCACAGGAGTTAGCAACCTTTTTTGAAGAGCTTTTTTTTAGCTGGGAATCTGGTCAAAAAGGGTTATCAGAATAACCATACAAACTGTTCCTCCATCTAAATTTCAGCATTCTAGGTACCTAAAGATTTTTAGGCATACAGATTTGAGGAGGAATTAAAACAATGCTCCCAAATACCTGATATTGAAAAGTGTCATGACTCAAGTTCACCATCAACCTAGTTCTTGCTACATAAAAGCTGTTTTATTAATCAGCTGTGGTCACAGTGCAAGACAAGACTTTCAATATCAAAATTATAAGAATATTTGACACTCATTTTAATTTTTCAATTCTAGTCTCTGTCTAAAGACACAGAGACTAGACTCAAGTCCAGCACAATAAAAAATTTTAAAATCACATATTGCTTTGGAGTAACATTTTTTATATTATATCCACAAATTAGGCTGAAAAGGTGTCACATGGAAGTCTTATCATTACAAAGACAGTTTAAGCTCTTTTCTGGTTTGTTTTGTTCACTGCCCCTTTCACTGTCTGTAGCAATCACTGGTTGAAATGACACAGCTCCTGGTTGAGAGAAACCAAATACCCAACTATATGGCCTAAATATAATCTTGCATTTAGAAAAGCAAGGAGACCTTAATTGAGCAAGAACCTTAAGAAAAAGAAATCTTCTGAAAAAAAAACCTATAAAGCCACAGTTCTAGGCACACACTGGTTTTCCCCACTTCTTAATATTGTTTCACTTAATATTCTTTCACTTCACTAACTTCACAAGAAGTTAATTGCTTCTACAGCCTATCAGTCCTGAATTGCTGGCATCCTTGCTCTTGAATATTAGTGTACCTTCAGTCCCATTATTTTTCCAAGTGTGTTACTTCAGAGGCCATGCCAAGACAATCTTCCATGAGGAAAAGTTTTTCTTGGCTCATAACTGTAAATTGAGATTGCTACTGCACAAGCCCCAGGACGAGGATTTGCTGTTCTCTGCAGGCCTTAAAGGCCCATCCTTTTCCAAGGTCTGAAGTTCTCACTCCCATGCCAGGTCATCTAAGAATCATGCTGCCACTGTTATATAGTTTTGTTTCCACAGACAGCTTTTGGCTAGTCTAGCTCCCAGATGTTTTAACAGGCCCATTACCTCCCACACCACGAAAAACATTAACAGTTGTTTCATAATTGTAACATGTTCGGGCCAGTATGTAATTTTCCCAAGTTCACAATCACTTGTTAAGCCTTTTGGTATACACTCCAAGTAGTATCCAATCTTACTTAACATGTATCCTGCAAAAGCAACTTCCTTTTTGGTTTAGAAAGAAAACCATGCTATTATATCAGTCACGAGTTATACCAAGAGAATTACCATTGTTAGCAGCAGCACAAAGAAGAGGGAAGCTTAAAACCCCAAATGTCAGTATTACATTAAGATGTCAAAAAGAAAACATGCCCCATACTACTTACCTTTTCATTTGGATCATACACAGAAGAGTAGAGTTTATGTGAAGTTATAAGGCACCATCTTGAACACAGTGTTTCCCACTACAGAAGAAACAGGGAGATAAGCCTGTTAGAGTCTGCCATTAAATTAAAAACATTTCATACACTGACATCTTGAGGAAAATTCCATAGTCTTTCATTCCCTCACCAAGTGGATTAAAGCTCAGAGAATTGCCCTTCTTCAAGCAAACACCCATAAACAGTAAGCAGAAACAATTCAGAAGCTCTAGATATGAGGTCATTAGCTTAAGCATAACTTTTTTGTAATATGCTCCCTACTATACCAGCCTTTTTCCTTCTTGTTCTAAGAAATACCTACAAGAAGTTCTCAAAAGAGCAAGCATGAATATGTCTGTACACAGTGGTGATGGGGAGAGGCCTTCACTGCTAGGGAACTGTTGGGCACACAGCAGGCAGCAGACTGGGCCCGTAGAGAGGGGAAAAGTAGAACAGACTTTAGATGCTAGCTCAGCTCTCAGTCTTCCCTATCACAGCCTCCTGACAGCAGTCTGAGGAAAAGAAGTCTTTTTCTCAGACTTCTGCTCTCAACCAACTTCTACAAAGACAGTTCCTTGTTCAACATTTTTGCACAACACAGGAAAAAGCAGTACACACACGGTATTTCAAAGAAAACACAATAGATGATATCATAGATTTGTAAGTGAATCAAAAAGGAGCTTCAGATAGGTGCTACTTAAGCAAGTCATTTCACAACATAATGGCAGTTATCCATAAACAAAAAATCATACAGATAAAATGATACCACACCAAAGATGCATCAATACAGACAGCTCTGGCAAGGTCACACTTAATCACCCACTTGGAGTCAAAAAGCCTTAATAATAGATATTGTCTAGTAGGAAATACAAAACAGCAGTGATGGGAACTACCAGAACTCAGAATCTGTCAATTCTGTCTTAAAGAACTGTTTTCAAAAGGTGCAGGAATCTGAGGAAGTAGTATGAAGTAAAGGCTGTTCTGCAAAAAGACTGGGAAAAAAGACATTGAATATAGACTACATTAGAAAAAAGATCAAAAAATAAGGAAACATGTTCACAGAAAGAGCTTAATTAGAGAATTCATTTGCACCTTCCACAAGAGTAGTGAACTTAAGATAGTTCAAAAATAGATAAAATTTTAAGTTTACTGTAAGCTCATATTGATTTTGAGGTAACAGAGGCTGTCAGTAACTGGAATGTGAACACTCCCTATAGAACCCTCTAGCCTCAGCAAGTTTGAAAATACTTCTCATGTTGCATCACAGAAAGCAGAAACCAGTCCAGGACTGAGAAGGCCATCACATTTGTAATGCAGCTGATCTTTTAGTGTTATAAAGGAAAAACAATGTATTTCAACACAAGCAAAAGAAGCCTTAGAGCCATACTATCTCTTGCCAGCTCCAACCAAAATTCATGAGCAGAAAGCTACTATAGTTACACAAATTGTTTAGTTGCCAGTCACTAGCGGCAGACATAGCATACACTGTTCCCAGATAATCCACCTACAAATCTGAATTAATCCCAGATAATCCACCTATGAATCCACCTTAATTCTTCCAAACAATTCATATACGTTCAATTTTTCTGAAACTAAAAAAAGTTAGTGAAAAGCAACCATTCCACCTTGTTTCACTAAGTTGTTTTCCATTCAGGTTTTTTGTTTGTTTGTTTTGGTGGGGGTTTTGCTTCTTTTATTTCTTTCACTTCGTTCCCCAAAGATAAAATCCAAACCAACCTGAAACACAAATCATTGGATTTGCTAGAAGCAAATCCACTAGAGGTTTCTTTGGTGGGTTTTTTGAGGTTTGTTTGGGGTTTTTTTGCAGGAGTATATTATTTTTCATCTGAGGGTGTGACAGTACAATCTGTTTCAGGCATTAAAGAGATAAGAGTTGCGGACAGAAATCCGCAAACTGCAACCGCACCTCCCAGCTGGTCATTATCTCAAGCTTACAGCACAATTGTTACAGCTCCAGTGACAGCACCGTGCTCTAGATATTGTCAGAGGGCAGAGCAGGATACCTAGAGAAGCAGCAGAGTACACTCTCCCGCTCCAGAATACACACGGTTAAGCAGATTGAGTCCCTCTCCTCAGAAACACTATTGACAGAAGTGCTTGAGGGACCACAAATAGTCTAAAGAAGGTCACACAGGACACACACGAAAACTCTCCACCGAGTTAATATTATTCATTGGAGAAAGTGCTTGTTAAGGGTCAGTGGGGCTAATCTAAATACTTGCAGTTAGCTGGGAAAAGGCGACAACCAGGCAAGGAAGGAATAGCTTCTGAACTTTCTTGTAAATACCTTTCACACAAAGCTAGTTTTGGATGCCTATGAGAAGCCAGAAGAGTTATACACAGACTGGAAGGCAAGGCTATGATGGGGAAAATTAGGTAGCATTAAGCTGTAGAATCTTAGCATTGAAGAAAAAAAAAAAAAAAGCCCTGTTAAAACTTTTTATGCAGAAAGAATAAAATTACCAAGCAATTAAAAAAACTTGGAAAAACTTTAAACCACACACAGCTCTGGTTTTACACTACAGAATTGGACAGATTCCACATAAAAATCTTGTAACAGCCTAACCTAATTATGTACCTATGTTTAAAAATTTAACTGCCTCCTCTCACACACACAAGCAAACCACTTAGAAAGCCAGGTTCAGCCCTGAATTGAGTACTTGGTGAGGTAATTTCCTAAAACAAATCAAGCATATTGCTCAACTTAGATGTGAAATTCCAACCCTATACACTAAGGTTTAAGAGCCTGCTTTATCTAGCAACCACTTCAAGAAAAATCTCTTTAGAGATCTGCTCCTAGTCACCATGAGCAATTGAATAATTACTTAAAAATAAACAAGCATTTTGTAAATAATGCACATCTAAGGTCACAATGGAACACTACTAAATTGCCATCTCCAACTCTACTCCTGTGCAGGTATCTTCCTCAACCCATAGGATCCCAAGCTCCTGCCACAGGTAGGTTCCTTAAGGGCTACATCAAGCCCCCAAAGACCTCGCAAACCAACAACCCCACAAAGCCAATTTAACTCTCAAGCTACATCCTTAATTGGCTGCCTCCCCCAAACCACACATGCCCTAGCTATTATACCTTACACAGACATTTCCTCAGAACACAGCCCAGAGAGCCCAGCTTGACCTAACCACTTCCCTGCATCTTGTAAAACTAGGAGAGGGCAGTAGAGTCATCTAGTATGACCTATTTTTATCATTATTTGTTATTTCTATTTGATAAAGCTTTTGACTCTTGAAAGTCCAAGAATGCAGGCTATTCCTTTATGAGAAATCAGTTCTGGACTTCTGCATTTGGCTTGGGGTTTCCCACATCTAGCAAATTTTTGGAAAACAGTATCAGTGGTGTGCTTTGAAAGAGCATCCTGCTTTGTCTATTATCAATTGCAAAGTAGCCAAACTGAGCTAAAACAACGTAACAGTTATAAAAAAACTTTCATATATAAAAAAAATCAAACTACAGAGTACCTTGTAGAACAGTATGCCCACTGCTACTTTGAGACCTCACAGACAACCTGCCACCCTGTGGGTACCCAACCCTAGGAAACCTCCTGAGGTGGCTTAAGGACACAGCATACAACAGCAAAACAGAAAATTAACCTGTTATTTAGATATGGCTTATATGTATGTTTTGAAAGGTTTACATGCCCTGATGGATGAAGGAAGTCTCCCTGCCATGCTGACCAGCTTGTAAATAACTCATTGATACTGAGCTTTACAGGCAGAAAAAGGTCTCAGTGTTAAAACAGAGATGCAGAGTTCCAGATTTCAGGCAGGAAAAGCATCATATATCAATATTTACTGTAAGAAGCCTAGTATGGGAAGGAATGTGTATTTTAGCATTACTAGAAAATACAGTAAGCAATACCCAACAGTAACAGCCAGACTAGTACATTTCTTTTCACTAGACAAATTTTACCTCTCCTAAGATTTTTGCCCCTACACTTTCAGAGATTCAGGTGTAAGATAACATGAGAATAACCCCTTTATCTTTGTGGTGTATCTAGTATTAGCCATCAGTATTCCTGAGTAGTTATAACTAAAATGATTATTTCTTTTTTCATACTTCGATTACACAGCAGCTGTTCCCAAATATTTATTTCAACTCATTTGACAACATAATTTCCTGTGTGTGGAACTCTACTGACAAAGTAGGTATAAAGCACATAGGAAGCAGACACCTTCAGGTGACTGCAAGACTTTCAATCTATAAGGCTGAAAACATACCTTTGTAATACAACATTGTACAAATCCCATAAATGGGAAGGGAATTGCTTCTATATTTCCTTTCTCTAAGGATGCACTTTCCCTTTCTTTGTACACTCAGAATGCTGAACAGTCAAGCCCCTGTAGCTGTAAGCAGATTCTCCTGAAGCCAACTGCAAACACAGCTGTGTTACAAGGTCCTGTAACACACTGCACTTCACACTTCCTTCTCTCTGAGCAGACTGACAAACACCTGCAATTCTAAGAACAGAAAATTTCTTTCATATTTGCCAACATAGCATACAAACTACAAACAAGGAAGCACTCATCCACCTAAGGCTATTTTTTAAAGCTAAATCATTCCTATATCCAGGCAGCTTCTCCTCTGTGCCAGTCCCTAAAGTTTGTATAGTGAACCAGACATGGGAATACAACCAGCTGAGAAGCAGCTCACAAGGAATGGGAAAAATGTATTCTCAGCCAGATTTCAGTCCAGCTTATCCAAGATATTCATGCACCGTGCTGGCACAAGTCAGAGGGAGGCAGGAGCTCAAAAAGTGCAACCTGTAATCAAGACCTAGCAGCTACAGAAAGTTGGAAGAGTTTCTAATGGCAGCAGCCTTAAGAGGTCCAGTAAGGCTGGCTGGCACCTGTGAAACAGATCCCAGTACTGTAAAAATCTATGCAAGTTTGGGACAGATAAAATAAATTAAAACACCAAGAGTGGTTCAGAAGAGTGACTTTTATGTTGTACTTTTTGCCCACAGCACATAGCACAGCATACCTTCCCCATAAATTCTAGAACGCTACTCCTGGAACCAGAAATCTCTACCTGAATTATGCTTTAAGAGTGCTTGTCAGTACTGAAATCTGTAGTTTACATACTAGACACAATCACTAAACTCGAGGTTTATGGCTACATTCATCTCCCCAGACTGACAATTATTTCAACTCCCTTCTCTAGTGGTAAATAATAACCAACCTTGCTATCCCATCAGCCTGATACTTCTGCACTCATGAACAAGGGTGAAAATATTTCCCTGGAATAACAGCATGCTAAAAATAGCATCAGAGAGCAAAGAGCTCCCACTGTACAGATAACTTTCGTGACTTAAAAATGTTGGGTGCACAGATGGCAGAGAAACTTTCCATACATTTAATTCAATTATTAGAAAACTTACCTACACTGATAAAATCTATACCAGCAGTTTACCCTTGAAGTCATGATATATAGTATTTATCACTTTGTTTTTACACTATTTTAAACAATCCAGCAGCTCTCTCAAAAAGTTTCACAACTGAAATATCAAAAGCCATGTCTCACCCTTATTCTCTGATTACAGCCTTCTTTCAACATCTGGTTTTCTCACAGCTCCAGAAATGCAAAGCACTTAAAATGAGATTTTGGTTATATTCTAAGCAGAACCCTTTCTATATAAAACCTAAACAGAAGTGACAGGCACTACATTAGAAACACAGAAAAGAGTCAAATCCCCAGCACAGTGTTTCTGCACCTTTTTCAGGTCCTTTATTGATTTCCACATGTAAGCAGCACAAGAAGTTCAGGACACCTCAGCAGCTACTAACTCTTGCAAAAATTGTAGGAGTTTTGAGCATAGCCAAGTTTGAAGATATCAATTTATTATTTGTCTATGTTAGCAAAACATAAAAGAATCTATGAAAGCAATTTCCATGCAAATTCATTTTTTAGAGGTATCTCAATGTACTGCTGTTTTGATGGTGACCTTCAGGGCTAGAAATCACTTCAAGTGACATAACTCATGAGCGCTATTAAGTAGTTGTAAAAACATTTTGGTTTACAGAGGTGCCACCAATGCAAGATGTTCAATGCTGCACGAACTGGTGCAGTCAGACAACACCCTTGAGATGGCAGAAAAAAGGAAACAAAGTGGGCCTTCTACAGGCCTTTTGGAGGCTCCAAAAGACTGACATCAAAGTCTTAGAACTACTTAGTAGGAAGAGCAGAAGCCTTCCACATCTATACACACATACTCATGGCTCTCAAAAATGAAGCTGGCAAACAGGATGAGCCCCCTGTTAATGTGAAGTCATCTCCAATTAAACAACTTTGGTTTCCAAAAAGCTTCTCTTGTGTACACCTTCAAAGGAAAACAGGTTTACTATATATATGTATTTCATAAGGAAAAACACTTGGGTAAAACATATGGCCTTTTCTTCTTTAATCCCTACTCAAAATTCCCTGCCCACAGAAACCACCTCTTTTACACGAGTCCTAGAAACAGGTGAGGCATTCTTTGGGGTATTGCTATGAGGCAACATTTCTAGAGAGAAGGCCATCCCACTCTCTCAGGGGTGCACTGGGCAAAACATTTTCTGTAATTCATTGCACTCTTCTCCACTGGAACTCTACATAAATTTTCCTTCTCAAGGAAAAAAAAAGAAACAAACAACAAACTAAATTCTTTCTACAGTAAACAATTAGAAGTATGTTACACTACTTTTCCCATAAACTAACTGCAGTGCCATTCAGCTGTTACACAACACAATGTGCAAAGGCTGTTTGTTCTTATATAAAATAATATCTTTCTCTTAATACAATCTGTAGAAGTAACAGAGATGAAAACACAGCAGGTGCCTCAGTGAAGTTACTCCACAGGCTATGCAATAAGGTTTTCTAAATTATTTCAGTTCTTCATCAAAAGCATTGGTATGGTTCTGCAACGAGTTTATTGCCTTTCTACAAAAAGCAAAAAAAGAGAGAGAAAACCACAGTAAGGCTTTAAGTAATAGCTGAAAGCATCATAACTATCTGGGGTAAAGGGGGAGGTGGGGGGGGAGGTGGGGGCGGGAAGAGACAACTCCTTTCTCTGTTAGCTAACATTTTACAACTAAACATAGCACAAAACCACCGTCTACCCCAGAGTTTTCATAAGCTTGTGGGCAGAAGGAGAGGGCAGAAGTAAACTAAAATCACAGAATCTCCGAATCAATCAGGTCAAAAAAAGACCTCTGAGATCACCGAGTCAAACCTATCATGTCAACTAGACCGTGGCACGAAGTGACACGTCCAGCCTTTCAATGAACACCGCCGCGGACGCTGACTCCACCATCCTAAAGTATCACTTTAGATATCACTTTATCACTTTCTGCTGGCTCACCAGCAGAAAATTAACTTAAAAAAAGAAGCCAGAAAAAAAATCACGGTCTGGCAACACGCCGACGAGATACACCGAGGAACGGCCTCTTGGGCGCTGGGAGCCCGCAGGCACAGAAGCCAGGACCCAGGTCTCACAGCCCCCGGCAGCCGCCCGCTCCCGGCCGGCACCCGCCCGACCGCCCCCGGCGCCCATCCGAGGCTGCGGCCCAGCACACGCAGAGCTCCCCGAAGCCGCTCACCCAGCCGGGAGATCCCGCCGGTGACACGGGGAAGCTCCCGGGGGAGAGACACCGCTCAGCCCCCGCCCTTCCGCACACAGAACAGCCCCCGCCCGGCGACCCCATCCGACCCCATCCACGGGGAGCCTCCACCACCCGCAGCTCGGAGCCCCTAGGCTGCCGCCACTCTCGGGCCGAGCCCGAAGGCGACGCTCACCCCCGGCAGCCGCGCCCGCCGGCCGCCCCAGCGCAGGAGCGGAGCCACCGCCATGTCCGCGGCCAGCGCTGCCCGGCCGCCCTTTCACCCGCGCCGCCGGGGCCGGGCCGCGCGCAGCCAATCCCGGCGC